>JBBDGP010001933.1:0-220000 GCA_037952835.1 Lithobates septentrionalis | reverse complement strand
CTTATAATGAATAAGTGAGTGTAAATTGTGGTGGAAAAACATAAATATATATATAAAAGTGACAGCGAAAAAACGTGCAAATAGTTCAATTCATGCTGCAAAGTTCAGCAACTCCCAAAAACAGTTCATGAATAGAACCAGCCCTTGATAGAGGCTGTAAGTGATTAAAGCTGGTGACCACAAAATATTCAATCAAATGTCCCACATAGATGATTCCTCAGTGATAGATGTCAAGAAAATGATGAGTATCTCCGTGCTCCTTCCACCTCACCACTGTGCTAGTGAATCGCACTCTCCAGACATGCACTCACCAAAATGAAATGCCAGCACTTTCATGCACGGCAAAACAAGCTTTCTTTACCACACTCCTGGGTAAATATTACATACGAGGCTCACAAGGATGATGTTCAATGGATCCACATAAAAGGAAATGAATGCTCAAATAGTGTAATTCCGCATAGAAAATTTATTAAAATCATGCAAACTTCACACATAGCACTCACATTGTGTAAACTTAAGACAAGCTCAAACCGTGTAATGCACAGCAAACTTCAACCCAGTGGAATCAGTAACAACAATGGTCACGGCGGACCCGAGGTGTGCAACTGCTGGATGCTCTCTCACCCCTCCCTCGGGAAACCTCCGTCCCTCCGTGCGCTCGTATCCTACTCTCCTGTGTGGCCGAAAGCAAGTACGTCACAGCTCACAGCCACGCCCCGACATGTTTCGTCATGGAACGACTTATTCATGGGATTGGCTGTGTGCGCTGTCACTCAACTTTTATATCCACTCTCAAGTATCCGCCCAATGGATTACGTCATGCGCATGCGCACACCTCGCGTCCCCGTACGCTGGATACAATGATATCTTCACAAAGCAGAGAAAATCAGCGGTTGCAATGGTCTTTTCACATAACTAGCCCACTGATGTGTGACAACCCCCTTACAGGGCCAGTAACTAATCTGGATTAGCTTATTACCTGATCACAATACCTAATTAATATAAAAAATATATATAAAATATATGTGTGCGTATCAATTAAAATATCAATAAAAATTAAAGGGTCAATTCCGACACCTTGCATTCCATTCCAGCTATATGTCATGATCGTAAATAGACAGCTGCGCTATAGACACATAATATTAAAATACACCTATGTCATTGCTACAATTACTGAGCAGACCTCTAATAAAAACTCCATTAGTGACTATGAATGTTCCAATGCTGAATTCTGATTACAGGAAAATCTATGGGAATACCAACTCTAGAGATGTAGGGAATATATATAAAAGATAAATAAAAATAAAAAATAAAAAATAAAAACTCCATATAAAATACACTCACTGAGTAATACCTAACATGCCTGAAAACTCTGGGGGTAGCGTACTAAAACTACAAGGTTCTCCTAGATGAACAAGCTGAAATAAATCAGACCTTTAAATATCATCATCTTACAGATAACTGCATACTATACCTAGAGGGCAGATCTAAAAATCATTGATGAAGCAGTTTAGATCTAATTCAATGTTCAACCCTCTGGGGGTCAAACTCTTCATCAAAAATATCCATCTCGTTTCCCGCTGGGATAGGTCCCTCACTCTATTGGACCCTCTCCAGGAGGGATGCACAGTATCAATCCCACAGAATTGTAGTAATGATGGGTCTTGTTGATGTTTTTCTTTAAAATGTAGGGAGACACTATGGTACTTATACCCATTCTTAATGTTGGTCATATGTTCCGAGATTCTTACCCTCAACAATCTCTTCGTTCTCCCTACATACAGAAGGCCACAAGGGCACCACATAAGATAAACTACATGCGTTAGATTACAAGTGATAAATTCCTTAATTTCAAAGGATTCTCCATCCCTATTAGTTACATGGGTTATTCCTCTGTGGTTCTTTCTAGCAGTCCTGCAACAAATACATTTTCTACAACTATAGAAGCCTCTAAAGTCAAATTTCAACAGGTTCTTCCTAGGTGGGTCTAAAATCCTTTTAACCACATGATCCCCAAAATTAGGGGCTTTTCTATAAATAAAGGTGGGCCGACTCGGTAATACCTCTCCCAAGTGCCTATCCTTACATAAAACATGCCAATGTTTATTAAAAATATGTTCAATGTCTTTGTATTGGCAGTGAAATCCTGAAATAAAACCAAATTGGTGCTTGCCATCACTGGGTGTATTAGGAGATTTTTTTAGGCATTGTTCCCTAGGTACCAGTGATACTTCCTGAGTGATTCTATTTAATTCATCCTCCCGATATCCTTTTTGTATGAATCTATTATTAAGAACATCTGCTTGCTCAAAAAAATCTTCGAGTTCAGTACAATTTCGACGTACACGTAATAACTGCCCCTTTGGAATGTTTTTTATCCAAGCCGGATGGTGGCCACTTCTTATTGATAGGTAGCTATTTCGATCAGTCGGCTTGAAATAAACCTTAGTTTTCAATGAGTTGCCCTGTCTCTCAATGATCACATCTAGAAAATTGACCGATAAGCTACTGATCTGATGCTCCAATTTAATATTATTAGAATTATTATTGAGCTCTTGTACAAAATCAATGGCTGATTCCTCTGTCCCCTCCCAAATGAACAGGAGGTCGTCTATAAAACGCCGGTAGAATAACAGTTGGGGTCTTCTCTGACTAAACACCTTTCTGTCCTCCCACTCTGCCATGAACAGGTTGGCGAGGCTGGGAGCATATTTGGCTCCCATCGCCACGCCAACCTGCTGGGAGTAAAAGTGTCCGTCACACCAAAAATAGCTATGGGACATGCAAAAATCCAATGCATGTCCTAAGAATCTCTTTTGTACATCAGGGATATCCTCTCTCTTACTTAAAGCCCAATTCAGGGCTAAGGCAGCGTCTTCGTGTTGAATAATAGTGTATAAGGAGGCTACATCCGCCGTTACCAAATACACTGTAGATGAGGTCTCCAATTTGACATCACTGAGTAATGTTAATAAATCACTGGTATCTCTCAAATAGGCCCTAGTGTCCTTGACACTCGGTTGAAGAAATGTGTCAAGGTATTCACCTAATCTCGCCGTGACAGAGCCAATTCCATTCACAATTGGCCGAGGCGGAGGGCACTGTGTGTTCTTGTGCACCTTAGGTAGGGTGTAAATAATAGGGATACGGCATGCACTAGGAACTAAATATCTCTTTTCTTTAACATTCAATGCATCCATCTTAAAACCCCAATCCACAAGAGCAGATAACTGCACTTTATAGGTGTCTGTTGGGTCTGTAGACAATTTTCTATATGTGGTTCTATCTCCCACCAATTCCAACAGTTGGTTCAAGTAAAATGTTTTATCCAACAGAACCACACCACCCCCCTTATCAGCCGGGCGTACTATCAAATTCTTTTTTTCTTCTAAGGATCTGATGCCATCCCTGATATAGTGGGGGTTCACACCCTTACGTGGTACTAACTTCTCAATATCACTCAGCACCAGGCTTTTAAACACCTCTATGAAATGGTTGCTTGGGTTTTGGGGATTAAAAACGGATTTATTCCTTAACCCAGTATCTATCTTATTTGTGGGTACCCTAGATCTCTCAGAGGATTCCACCGGATGATTCAGGAAGTATTTTTTAATGTTCATCTTCCTGATAAACTTGTGTGCATCAATGTACACATCAAATTTATTCATTTCCCTCTTAGGGGCGCATTTCAGACCCAGATTTAGAATATTAAGTTCCTTATGGCTAAGTTCCACACTACTTAAATTATATACCCCAGTTTTTACACATCCCTCGGTCTTTTCCTGGGGTTTCTTGGATCTTCCTGCCCTACATCCTCTCCTTCTCCTTGGTTTGGCATAATCTCCCTGTCTATTCCTGGGGGGGGCACCTGTTTCCCTCCCCCCCTGTGGTAGGGGCTCTTGGGGTTCCTTCTCGGTGTCCCCCTTCCCCTCCCCCGTTGTCCTAAAAAAGGGGGATGGCTAGAGCGCTCTTCCCTTTCCAATGGTGCAAATCTATTATATAGGGGGATATGACCATACCCCTCAGAGTAATGATAGGGTGGTTGGTCATACTGCCTATATTCTTGTGGTGCAAAGTTTCTGTGATCTCCAGAGGGTGGGTACTGATTAGAGTATCCTGATGGATATCCATTCCTTCCCTGGTAAGGAGGTCTTGGAGAACGGTAGTATCCTCCCCCTCCTCTTCCACGTGATGCGGGTCTAGGGGAACAATGATATTCCCTTTCATAATGATCACCCCCTACACTGCGTCCCCTCTCTTTGGGTTTAGGGTTCATAACATCATTACCATTTTTTACTTTAATCCCTGAGTTCTTCCTAATCTCAGTTATGTTCTGGGATGTGTTAATTCCCCCCGTCGCATTATTGTTAGCAGCTGGGTCAGCACTGTTGTTCTCAGGTGCGGCTTGCCACGCATATATTCTATTAGTTTTAAAATCATTGGCATCCCTATTGTATTTCTTTACCTTCTTCTTTTGAGTGTCTCGATCAATTTTTTCTAATTTCTTCTTAATACTAATATTAAAATCCTTCATCTGGTTGGTATCCTTCATTGGTTCTAATTTATCCTGTAAATCTTTAATTTTTTCACTCAGCATCTTCAATTTAATTTGTTTCCTTTTCAGGACTAATGCCTGTAATTCCTTTCCTGCTTTGTTAAAAAATTCCAGCCATTCCTTCATAAATGACTGGTCATTAAGACCATCCTGTGGGGATACTTCCCATCTTAAACTTCTAAAGATGAGGTTCTCCCTACAGTAGTGCTCAAAAGTAAACACGTCCCACCACGTTTTAATTTGCTTCTCAAGTAGACCATCCAGAGTTTTTAATAGTACTGAAAGATCTTCCTCTTCTTCGATCATTGATTGATCGTTAGAGAAGATAGATTCGGGGCTAAGTTGTCTATTAGTCAAAAAGTTAAACGCATCCATGGCTGCGAGTGGTAAACTGAAAATAAACTGTAACAACCAAGTGTCCTAAATGCTCTCACCCTCTGCACGAGGGACACCTCCACCGCGCCAAAGTCCCCTATAGAATTATGGAAAATAAAGTAAACACCAGTGAAAGTGCTGACAAAGAATATATAAGTATATATAAAGTTGTACTAAATATATTATAATCTAGTAAATAAGAGATGTAGAGCTGCCCACTTAAATCAAAACCACAAAATAATCAATAAATTTAATCCCAAATATCGGTGAAATAAACAAACACCGACACCTAGGATAAATTCGCAGGCGCTCAAAAATTGCTCCAGATGTAACTAGCTATACCACCATAAATAACATTATCCGGTGATAAACCCGTTCTCTGAAGAAAATGTGAGTATAAGTGTAAAACTGGTGAACAATAAACAATGATGGTGATACCCTCTATCAGGGACTCAATCACCCATGAGTGACACCCCTAAAATAAAATACACATATCAAATATACTACAGTATGAATACGTGATGTGATTATATACCTAGCAGTATACAATGGTGGTGACACCCTCTAAATAGTGTTGATAATCTAAGTATAGCAAGCTAAATTAATAGCATACCTTAAACATCAATGAGAAAATATAAACATAATGAAATGTAATAATATAAAATCAAACAGAGATGTGATCTAATAACTGTGTGTGTCACGCCCCTATTCAACCCAGAATGGACTGGATATATTAGATCAGGGTGTGACTAATGATATAATGGTGACACCCTCTAATAATGGGTCAGTAATCTGTGTATGGTACACCACATGAATGGCGGACCACAAAAATGAACACCTGTAAAGAAGCGCAATATTATAAATAGAACTTCTTATAATGAATAAGTGAGTGTAAATTGTGGTGGAAAAACATAAATATATATATAAAAGTGACAGCGAAAAAACGTGCAAATAGTTCAATTCATGCTGCAAAGTTCAGCAACTCCCAAAAACAGTTCATGAATAGAACCAGCCCTTGATAGAGGCTGTAAGTGATTAAAGCTGGTGACCACAAAATATTCAATCAAATGTCCCACATAGATGATTCCTCAGTGATAGATGTCAAGAAAATGATGAGTATCTCCGTGCTCCTTCCACCTCACCACTGTGCTAGTGAATCGCACTCTCCAGACATGCACTCACCAAAATGAAATGCCAGCACTTTCATGCACGGCAAAACAAGCTTTCTTTACCACACTCCTGGGTAAATATTGCATACGAGGCTCACAAGGATGATGTTCAATGGATCCACATAAAAGGAAATGAATGCTCAAATAGTGTAATTCCGCATAGAAAATTTATTAAAATCATGCAAACTTCACACATAGCACTCACATTGTGTAAACTTAAGACAAGCTCAAACCGTGTAATGCACAGCAAACTTCAACCCAGTGGAATCAGTAACAACAATGGTCACGGCGGACCCGAGGTGTGCAACTGCTGGATGCTCTCTCACCCCTCCCTCGGGAAACCTCCGTCCCTCCGTGCGCTCGTATCCTACTCTCCTGTGTGGCCGAAAGCAAGTACGTCACAGCTCACAGCCACGCCCCGACATGTTTCGTCATGGAACGACTTATTCATGGGATTGGCTGTGTGCGCTGTCACTCAACTTTTATATCCACTCTCAAGTATCCGCCCAATGGATTACGTCATGCGCATGCGCACACCTCGCGTCCCCGTACGCTGGATACAATGATATCTTCACAAAGCAGAGAAAATCAGCGGTTGCAATGGTCTTTTCACATAACTAGCCCACTGATGTGTGACAACCCCCTTACAGGGCCAGTAACTAATCTGGATTAGCTTATTACCTGATCACAATACCTAATTAATATAAAAAATATATATAAAATATATGTGTGCGTATCAATTAAAATATCAATAAAAATTAAAGGGTCAATTCCGACACCTTGCATTCCATTCCAGCTATATGTCATGATCGTAAATAGACAGCTGCGCTATAGACACATAATATTAAAATACACCTATGTCATTGCTACAATTACTGAGCAGACCTCTAATAAAAACTCCATTAGTGACTATGAATGTTCCAATGCTGAATTCTGATTACAGGAAAATCTATGGGAATACCAACTCTAGAGATGTAGGGAATATATATAAAAGATAAATAAAAATAAAAAATAAAAAATAAAAACTCCATATAAAATACACTCACTGAGTAATACCTAACATGCCTGAAAACTCTGGGGGTAGCGTACTAAAACTACAAGGTTCTCCTAGATGAACAAGCTGAAATAAATCAGACCTTTAAATATCATCATCTTACAGATAACTGCATACTATACCTAGAGGGCAGATCTAAAAATCATTGATGAAGCAGTTTAGATCTAATTCAATGTTCAACCCTCTGGGGGTCAAACTCTTCATCAAAAATATCCATCTCGTTTCCCGCTGGGATAGGTCCCTCACTCTATTGGACCCTCTCCAGGAGGGATGCACAGTATCAATCCCACAGAATTGTAGTAATGAT
The DNA here is from genome assembly GCA_037952835.1 of Lithobates septentrionalis. Classification (NCBI taxonomy): domain Eukaryota; kingdom Metazoa; phylum Chordata; class Amphibia; order Anura; family Ranidae; genus Lithobates; species Lithobates septentrionalis. Next base: position 212,540 of record JBBDGP010001933.1, on the reverse strand, counting down.
GGGTCTTGTTGATGTTTTTCTTTAAAATGTAGGGAGACACTATGGTACTTATACCCATTCTTAATGTTGGTCATATGTTCCGAGATTCTTACCCTCAACAATCTCTTCGTTCTCCCTACATACAGAAGGCCACAAGGGCACCACATAAGATAAACTACATGCGTTAGATTACAAGTGATAAATTCCTTAATTTCAAAGGATTCTCCATCCCTATTAGTTACATGGGTTATTCCTCTGTGGTTCTTTCTAGCAGTCCTGCAACAAATACATTTTCTACAACTATAGAAGCCTCTAAAGTCAAATTTCAACAGGTTCTTCCTAGGTGGGTCTAAAATCCTTTTAACCACATGATCCCCAAAATTAGGGGCTTTTCTATAAATAAAGGTGGGCCGACTCGGTAATACCTCTCCCAAGTGCCTATCCTTACATAAAACATGCCAATGTTTATTAAAAATATGTTCAATGTCTTTGTATTGGCAGTGAAATCCTGAAATAAAACCAAATTGGTGCTTGCCATCACTGGGTGTATTAGGAGATTTTTTTAGGCATTGTTCCCTAGGTACCAGTGATACTTCCTGAGTGATTCTATTTAATTCATCCTCCCGATATCCTTTTTGTATGAATCTATTATTAAGAACATCTGCTTGCTCAAAAAAATCTTCGAGTTCAGTACAATTTCGACGTACACGTAATAACTGCCCCTTTGGAATGTTTTTTATCCAAGCCGGATGGTGGCCACTTCTTATTGATAGGTAGCTATTTCGATCAGTCGGCTTGAAATAAACCTTAGTTTTCAATGAGTTGCCCTGTCTCTCAATGATCACATCTAGAAAATTGACCGATAAGCTACTGATCTGATGCTCCAATTTAATATTATTAGAATTATTATTGAGCTCTTGTACAAAATCAATGGCTGATTCCTCTGTCCCCTCCCAAATGAACAGGAGGTCGTCTATAAAACGCCGGTAGAATAACAGTTGGGGTCTTCTCTGACTAAACACCTTTCTGTCCTCCCACTCTGCCATGAACAGGTTGGCGAGGCTGGGAGCATATTTGGCTCCCATCGCCACGCCAACCTGCTGGGAGTAAAAGTGTCCGTCACACCAAAAATAGCTATGGGACATGCAAAAATCCAATGCATGTCCTAAGAATCTCTTTTGTACATCAGGGATATCCTCTCTCTTACTTAAAGCCCAATTCAGGGCTAAGGCAGCGTCTTCGTGTTGAATAATAGTGTATAAGGAGGCTACATCCGCCGTTACCAAATACACTGTAGATGAGGTCTCCAATTTGACATCACTGAGTAATGTTAATAAATCACTGGTATCTCTCAAATAGGCCCTAGTGTCCTTGACACTCGGTTGAAGAAATGTGTCAAGGTATTCACCTAATCTCGCCGTGACAGAGCCAATTCCATTCACAATTGGCCGAGGCGGAGGGCACTGTGTGTTCTTGTGCACCTTAGGTAGGGTGTAAATAATAGGGATACGGCATGCACTAGGAACTAAATATCTCTTTTCTTTAACATTCAATGCATCCATCTTAAAACCCCAATCCACAAGAGCAGATAACTGCACTTTATAGGTGTCTGTTGGGTCTGTAGACAATTTTCTATATGTGGTTCTATCTCCCACCAATTCCAACAGTTGGTTCAAGTAAAATGTTTTATCCAACAGAACCACACCACCCCCCTTATCAGCCGGGCGTACTATCAAATTCTTTTTTTCTTCTAAGGATCTGATGCCATCCCTGATATAGTGGGGGTTCACACCCTTACGTGGTACTAACTTCTCAATATCACTCAGCACCAGGCTTTTAAACACCTCTATGAAATGGTTGCTTGGGTTTTGGGGATTAAAAACGGATTTATTCCTTAACCCAGTATCTATCTTATTTGTGGGTACCCTAGATCTCTCAGAGGATTCCACCGGATGATTCAGGAAGTATTTTTTAATGTTCATCTTCCTGATAAACTTGTGTGCATCAATGTACACATCAAATTTATTCATTTCCCTCTTAGGGGCGCATTTCAGACCCAGATTTAGAATATTAAGTTCCTTATGGCTAAGTTCCACACTACTTAAATTATATACCCCAGTTTTTACACATCCCTCGGTCTTTTCCTGGGGTTTCTTGGATCTTCCTGCCCTACATCCTCTCCTTCTCCTTGGTTTGGCATAATCTCCCTGTCTATTCCTGGGGGGGGCACCTGTTTCCCTCCCCCCCTGTGGTAGGGGCTCTTGGGGTTCCTTCTCGGTGTCCCCCTTCCCCTCCCCCGTTGTCCTAAAAAAGGGGGATGGCTAGAGCGCTCTTCCCTTTCCAATGGTGCAAATCTATTATATAGGGGGATATGACCATACCCCTCAGAGTAATGATAGGGTGGTTGGTCATACTGCCTATATTCTTGTGGTGCAAAGTTTCTGTGATCTCCAGAGGGTGGGTACTGATTAGAGTATCCTGATGGATATCCATTCCTTCCCTGGTAAGGAGGTCTTGGAGAACGGTAGTATCCTCCCCCTCCTCTTCCACGTGATGCGGGTCTAGGGGAACAATGATATTCCCTTTCATAATGATCACCCCCTACACTGCGTCCCCTCTCTTTGGGTTTAGGGTTCATAACATCATTACCATTTTTTACTTTAATCCCTGAGTTCTTCCTAATCTCAGTTATGTTCTGGGATGTGTTAATTCCCCCCGTCGCATTATTGTTAGCAGCTGGGTCAGCATTTTCTTCAGAGAACGGGTTTATCACCGGATAATGTTATTTATGGTGGTATAGCTAGTTACATCTGGAGCAATTTTTGAGCGCCTGCGAATTTATCCTAGGTGTCGGTGTTTGTTTATTTCACCGATATTTGGGATTAAATTTATTGATTATTATGAAGGGGGATCCCCATGGGACATGTCCTTCAAAGCTTTGCCAGAGTCCAATCACTTGAAGGTACGGGCCTATAACCCAGGGTCTATGAATACCTGGGTTCTGAGTCCTATACTGTACGATGAAGACATATACTCTACTCTACAACCCCTATTAATGTCAATGTACCATTTGCTGGGCGCCCTTGGTATCACATTCCAATGGTAACATGCCTTGAGAGGATAACTTTGGGTGAAGCCACTAGGTTCCTCCTACCTGCTGAGCAGCGTTTGCATCTTGTGCTAATGTATCCGGGTCATACATCGGTTCCAAAGCTTCCAGAGCTTTCTCAGGATGTCCCAACTGTTGTTCAAGAGTAGAAAGGGAAATCCTGGCATCCAAGTGTAGCGGTGCCATTTCCACCACCTTGGCGTAACTCTCCGCAGCTTTTTCCATATGACCAAGAGCCTTTAAACAGTCTACCAGAGAACACAAATATGAACAAAATATAGGAAATGTGCCATCCAAAACTAGCAACACAGAATAGTCAATAAAATGTAAATTTAATTATAAACATTAAAAGTATTATTATTATATAATAAAATTCCATAGTAAAATAGCAACATAGTTACATTGTTCAACCGTTGGATGTGATAAAAGCCTCTGATGACTTGTCCTTCTAAAACCTCAGTTTATCATACTGTACGTCATACAATATTTGTTTCTTAGTTCGACTTTTTCATGGAAGCTTGAATACAGACCAAGTCAAGACTCAACGTGTTTTGTCAAAAAGCTTCATCAAGAGTATAAAGGCAAAGATATATAAAAAAAAAACCTTTTATATATGTACCACAAGAGTAAAACCACAAATTCATCTCACGGTATAAATCAAGTCAAAGGGGAGAACATCGCTAATGCCAATGCAGACTAGTATTTTACTGTGCTCCATAGTAGTGTCCTGCCTGATGAAGCTTTTCAGCGAAACGCGTTGAGTCTTGAGTGTAAGGCTGGCCAAAGACCGAGCGAATTTCTTTCCTGCAAAAAATTTTGCTTGATTGTTCCATCAACACAGACAGTGTTGACGGGGGAATCCCTCCCACTGAGGGATTGGAGGGGGGGGGGGGGGGGGGCAGGGGAAGCTCTCCCTGTCAGGAGAACACACTGATTATTGATAACAACCCCTAGCGATAATCGCATGTAAAATCCAGCAGGCTGGTTGTACCCAAGTTGATCGATCAATCTACATGGGTACATTCAGCCTGCCCATACACGGTTCGAATCAGCAGGAACCCTATAGAAGGATACACTTTGTTTATTTTTCATTTCAGAGGTTTAAATACGAGATCTCAGGCGAGTTTGTGGCCTCTCATGGATCTTTCATGGATTTGTTCATAGATGCCTCTCTCCTTTTCCTGTAACCTTCTCACCTCTCTGTTGATCTAACCTAAACATCATTCATTTTTCCTCTCTCTACATCATGTTTTATTTTCACATCAGGTTGAGATGGGCTGATGGAATGCTGGAATCTGGCTGTACCTGGCACTGCATATGTCTGAAATCGTACAACTAGAGATGGAAAAAAGGGATTCTTCACATCTAAAAGTGAAATCAGATTTTCCATGCTTTAAGGAAGAACTGCAACCAAAACCTGCCAAAGGATTTGGATTTCTGTCCATCCACACCTGAAATTTACACAGCTCTGCCACACAGTACAGGTCTAGGGCCCGTTTTCTTCCTCGGGTGCAGCTAACCCCTTTTCCTGCCTGCCCTTCATCCCTTTAAAATGCTCTAAATGCCCGGGAAGGATCAGTGATCTGGGTTTTTTTGTAGAGTGGAATCCATCTCTTGCAATGGCCTGTACAGCAGAGCTCAGAAGGGAGGAGCAGCACAAGAAGTCAATCACCAGGAGCCAGGAGTTCTCTCTCAAGCGAGGGCTGTACCATCTGCTGCAGCACAGGTCTCTCTCTTCCTGGTCTCACAGGAGACTCTGAGAGCAGTAGGAGCCATAGTCTGACTTGGGACCCGGGGGGGGGGGGCGGGGGGGCTGAGCTGCGCTGTGACTGTCTGCACCTTCAGCAAGCCGAGTGTTGAGGCAGCACCCGTGTGGGCACTTTTTATATCTATGCCTTCATACTCCTGATGAAGCTTTTTAACGAAACACGTTAAGTCTTGACTTGGTCTGTATTCAAGCATGAAAAAGTCCAAAAGTCCAAAACTAGCAACAGAATATTCAATAAAATTGACATTCATTGCAAATATTATTAAAATTCCATGGTAAAATTGCAACATATTTACATTATTCAACCCCTTGGATGTAACAAAAGCCTCTGAAGACTCGTCCTAAATTCTCAGTTTTTATCATAGGTCATGCAATATTTGCTTCCCAGTTGGAATATTTTCATGCTTGAATACAGACCAAGTCAAGACTTAGCGTGTTTCGCTAAAAAGCTTCATCAGGATATGAAGGCATAGATATAAAAAGTGCCCACATGGGTGCTGCCTCAACACACGGCTTGCTGATGGTGCACCCAAGCGGGTGTACTGCTGAGCTGGACTGTGTGAGTCCATAGACAGACACAGAGCAACTCAGCCACGCCATCCAAAACTAGCAACTAAATATACAAAAAATTGACATTTATTGCAAATATTATTAAAATTCCATGGTAAAATTGCAACATATTTACACTGTTCCTTTTATGTAACAAAAGCTTCTGAAGACTTGTCCTAAATTCTCAGTATTTATCATAGGTCATACAATATTTGCTTCTCAGTTGGACTTTTTCATGCTTGAATACAGACCAAGTCAAGACTTAGCGTGTTTCGTTAAAAAGCTTCATCAGGAGTATGAAGGCATAGATATAAAAAGTGCCCACACGGGTGCCGCCTCAACACACGGCTTGCTGATAGTGAGCTGAGCTGGACTGTGTGAGTCCATAGACAGACACAGCGCAGATCAGCCACACCCCCTCCCCCCCCGGTCCCATGTCAGCCTATGGCTTCCACTGCTCCTGTGAGACCAGTAGGAGAGACCTGTGCTGCAGCAGATGGCACAGCCCCCGATTGAGAGAGAACTAACTCCTGGTGATTGACTCCTTGTGCTGCTCCTCCCTTCTCCGTTCTGAGCTCTGCTGTACAGGCCATTGCAAGACATGGATTCCACACTACAAAAAAACCCATATGTGATTTTTTTTTTTTTTTGGAGACAGGTTCTCTTTAATGAGACATCATTGGTGTAAAAGATGTCTCACCTGCCTTCCCATAAAGCTAATAAGAGAGAACTTCTGGCTCCTTATGCTGCTCCTTCCATCTCCAGTTTGAGCTCTGCTGTACAGGCTACTAATGTGATTCCACATTACAAAAAAATCTCCTATGTGATATCTTTGGAAACAGAGTTCTCTTTAACGAGACATCATTGGTTTAAAAGATGTCTCACCTGCCTTCCGATAAAGCTAATGGAGCACAGATCGAGCTCCATTAGCTTCCTCCCCGGGCATACTGACTCTAAAAAAACGACAACAGGACCCAGAAGTGACGCTTCCGTATCACAAGCAGGAAGGAGAGATGTTCGCTGATCTCCCTCCCCTCATCCCTGGTGGCACCCGCCATGCCGGTCCCAGGTCCGCCCATGGGCACGCAAAGCCCAAGAAAAATGGTGGGCTTGCGCGAAAGTGGGGGGGGGGGACTTATGGGGTAGAGTGGAAGTTATTTGCAAGATGTCGCTTCCATGTGACAGCCGAATGGCCCCCTGCCACCAATGCTGCGTGCCGTATAAGGGCGGAGCGTCTTGTCTTTTTGCGCGCCATTCTCCATTAGAGGTCGTAGAGTCCAACCACCTACCTGCATGGCGCAGCCACACCACAGCCATGTTATATTTTTCGGAGCACACCAAAGCGCTCAGGAGAGGCAAAGCGGAATTATATTCTCCGATGTCGATATACCCCTCGGCCACATCCAGATACAAGTCCCCCACTTCCTCCGGATTCTGCTCCATTAAGGACGTAAGCATCGGCTAAGAAAAAAAAATCACAATAAAGACCAATAAATAATATAAAGGATTTAATTTCACAATAATTATATCAGGCAGCAACATGTTACATATAATGATGGGTAAGGGGTACGGACAGGGTGACCGAATACCTACTGAATGGGTAAGAAAAGGGCCATAGAGAATATTTATGCCAGTTATTTTACAGGTTTCTTCTCCGGTTTTCCTACCCTGAGGATTCCCTCCATTGTAACCAGGCCTTTGGCTTGAAAAAATGCTATCTAAATAACACGGGCGTACCCGGTACGCCAAGGGCCATTTTACGGTGAAATCGATAACAGCCAGGTCTTCGATTTGTGTCTCAGGAGTGCTACGGGCCTCTTGCATAAATGAAGCCTGCAAACTGTGGTTGCAGGCTTTATTCCTAAATATGTTAACGCCTTTACGACAGCAAGACGCACAGTTGTGGGGTAACGTAATCCAAATAACGAAGCTCTTTTTCTGTAAAATTGACAACCGCCGGGTCTTGATCTGTGTCTCAGCAGTGCAATAGGGCCTTCTGTATAAAATGAAGCCTGCAAACACCAAAAAAAGTGTAATAATAAGGGAATACCTGGTACGCCCAGGGCTCTACTAAGGCTCTGTTTGGTGAAATTGACAACAGCCAGGTCTTGATCTGTGTCTCAGCAGTGCAATAGGGCCTTCTGTATAAATGAAGCCTGCAAACACCAAAAAAGTGTAATAAGGGCATACCTGGTATGCCCAGGGCTTTACTGAAGTGCTTTTCAATGAAAATTACAATAGCCGGGTCTTGATCTGTGTCTCAGCGGTGCAATAGGGCCCTCTGTATAAAATGAAGCCTGCAAACACCAAAAAAGTGTAATAATAAGGGCATACCTGGTACACCCAGGGCTCTACTGAGGCTCAGTTCGGTGAAACTGACAACAGCCGGGTCTCAATCTGTGTCTCAGGAGTGCTATGGGCCTCCTGTATAAAGGAAGCCTGCAAGCAGCGGTTGTAGGCTTCATTCCTAAATATGGTAATAAAATTATTACAGTTAGCCCCATTAAGACAGCAATAAGCACAGTGGTGGCGTAATGTAATCCAAATAATAGGGGCACACCTGGTACGCCCAGGGCTCTACTGAAGCTCTGTTCCATGAAATTGACAGCCGGGCCTTGATCTGTGTCTCAGTGCTGCAATGGGCCTCCTGTATAAATGAAGCCCGCAAATAGGGGTTGCAGGCTTTATTCCTAAATATGTTAACCCCTTTATGACAGCAAGACTCACAGTTATGGTGTAATGTAATCCAAATAATAAGGGCATACCTGGTATGCCCAGGGCTTTACTGAAGCGCTTGTCAGCAGGGTCTTAATCTGTGTCTCATATCTGCAATGGGCCTGCAGTATAAATGAAGCCTGCAAGCAGGGGTTGCAGGCTTTTTTTTCACAAATATGTTAACAAAATGATTATTGTTAACCCCTTTCAAGACAGCAATAGGCAGAGTTACAGCTTAATGTAATCCAAAAAATTGGGGCATACCTGGTACGCCCCCAGGGCTTTACTGAAGCACTTTTCAGCAAAATTGACAACAGCCAGGTCTCAGTCTGTGTCTCGGGAGTGCAATAGGGGCCTTCTGCAGTGCTTTTCAGTGAAAATGATAACAGCTGGGCCTTGATCTGTGTCACGGGAGTGCTATGGGCCTCCTGTATAAATGAAGCCTGCAAACTGTGATTGCAGGCTTTATTCCTAAATATGTTAACCCCCTTTACGACAGCAAGACACACAGTTGCGGTGTAATGTCATCAAAACAATAAGGGCATACCTGGTATGCCCAGGGCTTTACTGTAGCGCTTTTCAGTGAAAATTACAACAGCCGGGTCTTAATCTGTGTCTCATCTGTGCAATGGGATTGCGGGCTTTTTTTCTCAAATATGTTAACAAAATGATTAAGGTTAACCCCTTTCATGACAGCAATATGCACAGTTGGGGCGTAATGTAATCCGAAAAATACAGGCATACCTGGTACGCCCCCAGGGCTTGATTGAAGCTCTTTTCAGTGAAATTGACAACAGCCGGGTCTTGATCTGTGTCTCAGCAGTGCAATAGGGCCTTCTGTATAAATGGAGACTGCAAACACCAAAAAAGTGTAATAATAAGGGCATACCTGGTATGCCCAGGGCTTTACTGAAGCGATTTTCAGTGAAAATTACAACAGCCGGGTCTTAATCTGTGTCTTATCTGTGCAATGGGGTTGCAGGCTTTTTTTCTCAAATATGTTAACAAAATGATTATTGTTAACCCCTTTGAGGACAGCAATAGGCAGAGTAACAGCATAATGTAATCCAAAAAATTGGGGCATATCTGGTACGCCCCCAGGGCTTTACTGAAGCTCTTTTCAGTGCAAACCTACAACAGCCCGGGTCTTGATCTGTGCTTCAGGAGTGCAAAAGGCCTGCTGTATAAATGAAGCCTGCAAACAGTGATTGCAGGCTTTATTCTCAAATAGGTTAACAAAATGATTACTGTTAACCCCTGTAGGACAGCAATACGCACCTTTGTGGCGTAATACATTCCAAATAATAAGGGCGTACCTGGTACGCTCAGGGCTTTACTGAAGGGCTTTTCAGTGAAAATAACAGCCGGGCCTTGATCTGTGTCTCAGGAGTGCAGAGGGCCCTCCTGTATGAATGAAACCTGCAAACGGTGGTTGCAGGCTTGATTCATAAACATTATAATATTATTACTGTTAACTCTTTACAACAGCAATACGCACTGTGTGAGTGGGCCTTAACGGCTGTCCTGTCTGTCTCTTAGCAAGGGCATCCCCAGGACCTAAAAATGTGAAGGGTTCCTCTGGGGTCCAAAAGTTTAGAACGGCGGGGTCAGATCTTCTGATCACTTATAATTTAATAGCATTGTGTACACATTGTGATCTCGGCTATGGAAAAAAAAAACCCCGAAGGAAATAGAATATAAAAGATATATAAATGATATAATAGTAAAATGACTCACACCAACGGGTTCTAGGATATTCAGGTGAATCAAACAAAGCATCATCTTCACTGTGATGTCAATTGGGACGCCTTCCGGAACACGGCAGATAACAATTTCTAGAAAGAAAAAAAAAAACAAAAAAACATAATACAAGATTGTTCGTGTGGCCCTTTGCTAGTCTTTATCTGGCCCTTGGGGCACTATTCCTCCAAATGATATGAGGAACTATACCACCCACCGACACCAGCAATGGGGCACCATTTCTTCCACCGATACCAATGATGGAATACTACTACTCCTCCTAATACTCCTCCGAATACCAATAAGAGGGCACTACTCCTACCAATACCAATAAGAGGGCACTACTCCTCCTACCAATACCAATAAGAGGGCACTACTCCTCCTACCAATACCAATAAGAGGGCACTACTCCTCCTACCAATACCAATAAGAGGGCACTACTCCTCCTACCAATACCAATAAGAGGGCACTACTCCTCCTCCTAATACCAATAAGAGGGCACTACTCCTCCTACCAATACCAATAAGAGGGCACTACTCCTCCTACCAATACCAATAAGAGGGCACTACTCCTCCTCCTAATACGAATAAGAGGGCACTACTCCTCCTCCTAATACCAATAAGAGGGCACTACTCCTCCTAATACTCCTCCTAATACCAATAAGAGGGCACTACTCCTCCTACCAATACCAATAAGAGGGCACTACTCCTCCTCCTAATACCAATAAGAGGGCACTACTCCTCCTAATACTCCTCCTAATACCAATAAGAGGGCACTACTCCTCCTCCTAATACCAATAAGAGGGCACTACTCCTCCTCCTAATACCAATAAGAGGGCACTACTCCTCCTAATACTCCTCCTAATACCAATAAGAGGGCACTACTCCTAATACCAATAAGAGGGCACTACTCCTCCTACCAATACCAATAAGAGGGCACTACTCCTCCTAATACTCCTCCTAATACCAATAAGAGGGCACTACTCCTCCTAATACTCCTCCTAATACCAATAAGAGGGCACTACTCCTCCTAATACTCCTCCTAATACCAATAAGAGGGCACTACTCCTCCTAATACCAATAAGAGGGCCCTCCTCCCCCTACCAATACCAATAATGGGTGGGGCACTACCCATCCTGTTGACCACCAACCCTGAGGCCATATTTATTCTCCCCGATGCTGGGCCCAGGACATTTTCCACCCCCACTGGCCAAAAAGTGGCCCTCCAAAATTCTGAAGGACAGTAGACTGGCCCTTTCTTTGAAACGTTTGGAGACCCCTGATCTAATCCAATAAACACATTTTATTAGAAGGTAGTCAAGAGGAAGTTTACGGTCATCTTCTAGTCCAAGCAATGGAGTGTATTTGCCCTTCCAACTCATAATAATATTCTGTAAAACCAGAGGAAGGAAGTACTTGCCCAAAAGGGAAGTGGTGGGTTTTGGGAATCCAAAAAGCCCTGCTCCTGGAAACCAGTTCTAGAGGGGAGAGGGAGTCGGGAGGCTTCTTTTTTTAATCATGGTAGTCTTAGGTGGACCATAAGTCAATCTTCTGCTGTACAGTTAGCCTTGAGCCTCATTTGCAGCCTTAATAACTCATTGGCCGTTTCTTTAAACAAGCTGAAACATCCAACGGGTCTTAAACCAGTCCTAAATTACCATAAAGCACCACTTAAGAGGACCAAAAATCCAAAAAGTTAGATCTGTCGAGGCCAAAGGCTGCCAATGCTTTAGTAGACATTCAGAAGTTTCTGGACTTGGAATGAACGTTCATTCTGGACTTATGGTGTGGCTAATGGAAGGAAAAAGAAGTGTAGTGGTGGCTTCTGGGACTCCACAATACCCTGCTCCAAGAAAGAGGTGTCGGGGAGAAGGGAACGGGAGGCTTTTTTAAATGGAGATCTTAGGGGGACCGAAAATTTATCAACTAGAAGAAACATCCAATAGGAAGACCAGTCTTAATAATAATAATATGAAAATACAGTACAACAATTTAAAGTCCAGCTGAACTTTCATTCTAAATCAGGTGCATGAAAACAATAGGTGTTGTAGAGAAGCCCGTTTCCTGCCATCATATTGTAGAGAAGGACCCTTCTCCTCTGTGTGGAAGCAGCGGTCTCTTTGCAGAGCTTCCGGGAACCTAAAGGTCTGCAATCAACAAAGATCATGCTTTCAACTGATAGGAGGGCTCTAGTTCTGACTCAATTGGGAGTAGGTGGGGGGGGGGGGGGGGGGCCTTATGAAGATGGACCACTGCTTCCACATAGAGAGCAAGGAACCTTCTCTACAGCATGCTGCCAAGGGTCAGGCTTGTTTATGCGGGGTGTGGCTGCTTTCATAAAAAGAAAAAGAAAAAAGAAATGTAAGACACCTTTTGTTTTTGGAAGGAACTGGATGTATTTAGCAGACTTTAATAGGAAAGTTCAACTGGAATTTAGGAACTTATAAAAAAAAAAATTAATATAATATAAATATAAAATATAATAGAAAACATAAATATTAAATAAATATAAAAACTTACATATAATAAAAAAATAAATAGAAAATAGAAAATAGAATATAAATATAAAATATAATATTAAATATAAATATTAAATATAAAAAACTTACATGTATTAAAACATAAATATAAAATATAATCTAAAATATAAACATTAAATAAATATAAAACTTACATATAATAAAAAATAAATATAACATATAATATAAATATAAAATATAATATTAAATAAATATAAAACTTACATAAAAAAAAAAAAAAAAAAAAAAAACTATTATAGTTTCCTATGAACAGTGCATCCAATAAACTACCTGAACTGTCCTCGGGGCTTGCGGTCTCTTTCTTGTTCAGAGTTATTCCGGAAAACTGTGTTATGACCTTTGGGAGAAATGAATGCATGATATAAAACCACAGAGCCTGGTGAAGGATGAACGCAGCACAATAGCTTTGGAAATGTATCACTATATATAGGCACACGCCATGGATTTTTCCAGCACAATGTAATTACTGGGCTTTTTTTTTTTTTGGGGGGGGGGGGAGGGAAGTGGACGGTGTCAATGTTTTTTATTTAATTTTGTGTATTATTTTTACAATTTAAACTTTACATATTTGTTTCTTACAATTTTTTTTTAATCAGCCCTGTTGGGGGGGGGGGGGGGGGGGGCTTTGGTGAGATATCAAGGGGTCTAAACAGACCCCTGGCATCTCCCTTTTGAGATAGCGAAAGGGACTGCAGACAGAGATTCCCCAGTCCCTTTCTTTGCAGCCTCAGTTGCACTGAAGATGAATGGAGAGGAGACAGGGGCTCCTCTCCATTCATAAACTGAGGCATCGTAAACACCGATTACAATGCTCATTTATGAATGGGCAGTCAGTGAATACTGACTCATTCAGAAAAGGAAGGAGCCGGTAAATGACAAAAGCTCTGCACTCTGCATGTAGCGCACTCCTGAACTCTGCACTCTGTACATAGAGCACCCCTGAACTCTGCACATAGAACACTCCTGAGCACTGCACTCTGTACATAGCACACCCCTGAGCTACGCACTCTGTACACAGCACACCCCTGAGCTCCGCACTCTGTACACAGCACACCCCTGAGCTCCGCACTCTGTACACAGCACACCCCTGAGCTCCGCACTCTGTACACAGCACACCCCTGAGCTCCGCACTCTGTACACAGCACACCCCTGAGCTCCGCACTCTGTACACAGCACACCCCTGAGCTCCGCACTCTGTACACAGCACACCGCTGAGCTCCGCACTCTGTACACAGCACACCCCTGAGCTCCGCACTCTGTACACAGCACACCCCTGCTTTCTAATCTGCATTCAAATCAACAGCAAAAAAAAAAAAAAAAGGCACGGGTCATGGAACTGAATCCAATATGAACATATTATGGAAAGCAGGAGCATGATGTATATTATCATCACCGAAAAGGTATTAAATTCCAGCCCAGCTGACCTTCTACTAAGTTTTCTAATAAAAGAAAACTAAAAAAAAAAAAATAACAAAATAAACCCTAAAATAAAATCAGACATCCAATATGAAAAGCTTTTAAAGAGTAAGCCCAGCCAAAAGCTTTTTTTTAACCTTGTCTATGAAGGTATGTGTATAATCGGCCTGGTATACAAGGGGTTAAAACAAGGTTTTTTTTTGTTTTTTAAGTCAGAAATTGGGTTTTATGTTCTAAAATCCACATGGGAAAAAAATGGGGAAGGAGGGGAGGGACTTTTTGATAGTAATAAGAAGTGAAACATGTATGATAATAAAAATCTAATATTTATTCATTATTATTCATTAACTACCTCAATACCGGGACAATTCTGACACTTCTCCTATACATGTAAAAATAGATTTTTGTTTTTTACTAGAAATTTAATTATAACCCCCAAACACACATACATATCTCTATCTATCTATCTATATCTATATCTATATCTATATCTATATATATATATATAGAGATAGATAGATAGATAGATAGATAGATAGAGAGAGAGAGAGAGAGAGAGAGAGAGAGAGAGAGAGAGAGATATCTGTATATAGATAGATATAAATATATCTATCTATCTATATATAGATATATATCTATATCTATATATATATATCTTTATCTATATATATATATATATATCTATATATATCTATATCTATATATATATATATCTACCTATCTATATATATCTACCTACCTACCTATCTATATATATATATATTTAGCAGAGACCCTAGAGAATAAAATGGCGGTCCTTGCAACATTTTAAGGATGTTTTCACCATGTCAGAAAGTGGCAGATAGTTGCCACATCCCTGATATGCAGAAAGAAGGAAATACCCCCTGTGTCGTATTTTAACGGCAACAACACCACTGATAAAGAATAAAAGAAAGTTTATTGATTAACTTATTGACAAGACCAAAAACACAAAAACAAAACAAACACATAGTGAACTCATTGCAAGCATACAAAAAATGTATTAGGATAGTATTACTCTCCAATGTCCCAAAAAAAAAAACTCTTTGGTACCCGACGCGTTTCAGGTTCAAGCCCTTCATCAGGGAGGGTATTGGATAGAACGTATATTCAAATATTTGTCAAAAAGGTAAATAAGAAAATGGTGCAACGTTCGATGAGCTTTGCAAGCAGGAATCACAAGGATCACTGCAGAAGATGGCGTCAAATGGAGACCTCCAGACACCGCCCCCCAGAGGCCAAAGACAAAGTATCTCCCGGAGGCCCCCCATACTGGTTGGTCACAAATCAAGATGATATACGGGATACAATGGGATAAAAAAAGAGGAGCGTGTAATAGGTATCATATTGTGAGCCTTAGTGCGGCCCTTCTTGGTCCTTTAGATGCCCGGTCAGCTGAAGTAAGTGGCCTACACCCTCTTCCTGTGATCTCCTGCTGTGAGTCTTCTCGGTCAGGATGCCATCCTCCCTGGCACCGCCATCTTCTTTGCGCTAGAATTATTGCTCTCACTCGAATGACTGTGGCGATACCTCACATGTGTGGTTTGAAAAGTGGTTACATTTGCGGGCGCGACTTAGGTATGCGTTCGCCTTGGCACGTGAGCATGGAAGGCTACTTATGGGTTAATACTACGATCACTAGCCGATTCCATCTTTCTTCGGGTCTCAGAAGGACACAGGGAAAAATATTGAACACGATAACCGAAATGTATTGAATACTTGGTACAAAATCCTTTTGGCCCATTCTTCCACACAAACAGTCTTCCAATTTTGAAGGTCCTGTGGTCCTCTTCTATGAACTCTAAACTTTAGTTCTTTCCATAGATTTTCGATCGGATTCAAGTCAGGTGATTGGCTGGGCCATTCTAGTGACTTTTTTTTTCTTCTTTCTTTGAAACCAATGGAGAGTTTCCTTGGCTTTGTGTTTGGGATGATTGTCTTGCTGAGATGTCCTCCCTCGTTTCATCTTCATCATCCTGGTAGATGGCAGCAGATTTTTAATCAAGAATGTCTTCTTGGTACATTTTTCTTTTTATCCTTCCTTCAATGAGATGAAGTTTGCCAGTACCGTATGGTGAAAAAACAGCCCCGCCCACCCCATGATGTTCCCACCTCCAAACCTCACTGTTGGTATGGGGGGGGGGTGTTTTTGGAGTGATGTGCCACGTGGCCTCCAAAACATGGGGTGTATTATGGCATCCAAAGAGTTCCATTTTGGTCTCATCTGACCAGACTATAATCTCTCAGTATTTCACAGGCTTGTCTAAATGTTGTGCAGCAGAATCTAAACGAGCTTCAACATGCTTGTTCTTCAGTAATGGAGTCTTGCGTGGTGAGTGTGCATACAGGCCATGGCGGGTTGTTGTACCCGCTAATTCCAGGTCTTTCTGAAGCTCTCCACAAGTGGTCCTTGACTCTTGGACAACTCTTCTCATATTTCCTTTCACTCCTCGGTCAGAAATCTTGCGAGGAGCACCTGGTCGTGGACGGTTTATGGTGAAATGATGTTCTTTCCACTTCCGGATTATGGCCCCAACAGTGCTCACTGGAAAATTCAGAGGTTTAGAAATCCACCTGTAACCGATGCCATCAGTATGTTTTGCAATAATAAGGTTGCAAAGATCTTGAGAGCTATCTTTGCTTTTACGTATCATGAGAGGTTTCTTGTGGGACACCTTGGTAATGAGACACCTTTTTATAGGCCATCAGGATGAGACTGAACCGGCTGATATTAATTTGCACTGACAAGGGGCAGGATTGATTTCTAATTACTGATAGATTTCAGCATCACTTAGCAAAGCCAGCAGCATGACACCAAATATTTTTTTAGCTGTCTTTAAGGGTGGCATTCTGAACAGACATTCTTTCTATTGACCACCAATATAAGGAGCATGGTTCCTATTGAGCCCTGATGATTTGGTTTTGGTAAGGGTTTCTCGAGACAAGAAAATCATTTTTGGGGTTCCTCTAGGGTTAAAAGGTTGAGAAAGCCTGATCTAGAGGAACCAATTGCCTTCAGAAGTCACCTAATTAGTAAATAGAGTCCACCCGTGTGTAATCTAATCTCAGTATAAATACAGCTGTTCTGTGAAGCCCTCAGAGGTTTGTTAGAGAACCTTAGTGAACAAACAGAAGTTTAAAGCAGGGTTAGGTTATAAAAAGATATCCCAAGCTTTGAACATCTCACGGAGCTCTGTTCAATCCATCATCCGAAAATGGAAAGAGTATGGCACAACTGCAAATCTACCAAGACATGGCCGTCCACCTAAACTGACTGGCCGGGCAAGGAGAGCATTCATCAGAGAAGAGCCAAGAGGTCCATGGTAACTCTGGAGGAGCTGCAGAGATCCACAGCTCAGGTGGGAGAATCTGTCCACAGGACAACTATTAGTCGTGTTCTCCACAAATCTGCCCTTTATTCAAGAGTGACAAGAAGAAAGACATTGGTGAAAGAAAGTCATAAGAAGTCCTGTTTGTAGTTTGTGAGAAGCCATGTGGGGGACACAGCAAACATGTGGAAGAAGGTGCTTTGGTCAGAGGAGACCAAAATTCAACTTTTTGGCCTAAAAGCGAAACGCTATGTGTGGGAGAAAACTAACACTGCACATCACCCTGAACACACCATCCCCACTGTGAAACATGGTGGTGGCAGCATCATGTGGTGGGGATGCTTTTCTTCAGCAGGGACAGGGAAGCTGGTCAGAGTTGATGGGAAGATGGATGGAGCCAAATACAGGGCAATCTTAGAAGAAAACCTGTTAGAGTCTGCAAAAGACTTGAGACTGGGGGGAGGTTCACCTTCCAGCAGGACAACGACCCGAAACATACAGCCAGAGCTACAATGGAATGGTTTAGATCAAAGCATATTCATGTGTTAGAATGGCCCAGTCACAGTCCAGACCTAAATCACATTGAGAATCTGTGGCGAGACGTGAAAATTGCTGTTCACAGACGCTCTCCATCCAATCTGACAGAGCTTGAGATATTTTACAAAGAAGAATGGGCAAAAATGTCCCTCTCTAGATGGGCAAAGCTGGTAGAGACATCCCCAAAAAGACTTGCAGCTGTAATTGTAGAGAAAGGCGGCTCTACAAAGTATTGACTCCGGGGGGCGCCATACAAATGTACCCCCCACACTTTTCACATATTTATTTGTAAAATATTTTAAAAACCATTTATCATTTTCCTTCCACTTCACAATTATGAGCCACTTTGTGTTGGTTTATCAAATAAAATCCCAATAAAATACATTTAGGTTTTTGGTTGTCACATGACAAAAAGTGGAAAATTTCAAGGGGTATGAATACTTTTTCAAGGCACTGTAGATATCCGCCCACAAGCTACATATATGAATCCAAAGGCAGCCGAGGTTTCCATGCCGAGATCGCGCCCAGCTGACATAGACAGCTCCCCAGTCTCTAGTAATGATAGCTATCCAGCAGGACAGGCTGTCAGGGCTGGGCTCCGCCCTTCCTTCTCTGAGCTGGCTGCTCAGCTGTCGGCTATTTGCCAGCTCTCTTCTCTCTCCACAGTTAATCAGCTGTTGATGATATCCTGCTAGTCAGTCCTGCCTACTTAAGCTGTTCAGCCCAGTGGATCTCTGCCTTCGCCTTGGTCAACATCACAGAAACTATCTCCTGCGATCATGTTCAAGACTTGCTTTGCTGACATCCCTTCTGGCTCCTGCTTGCTGTTCCACTACATTGATCCCTGACTTCTGGCTTGGCTGACTATCCGTCCCGGTTACTGAACTTTGGCTATGTTTTGACTACGTTTGTTTTTTTTTACTTTTATTATTAAATTAAACAAGTGTGATTTAACTGTACTTCTGTCTCGGCCTGATTTCATGGCTTCTGACACAGGTTTACCATTATGTGACCACCATGACAGCCTATCACAGTGGTCAGGCAGTTCCCCCCGGGTTTAAAGGTCCATTTAAAGCAGGGGTAGGCAACCTCGGCCCTCCAGCTGTGGTGAAACTACAAACCCCATCATGCCTCCGTCTCTAGGAGTCATGTCTGTGATTGTCAGGGTCTGGCAATGTCTCATGGGACTTGTAGTTTCACAACAGCTGGAGGGCCGAGGTTGCCTACCCCTGAGTTTGAAGGGATGCTGTGGGCTGGGCAGGAAGAGGGCAAAGTCGTAGCAGACTCACCTCCAGGGCTTTGTCATACTGGTTGTTGGAGATGTACAGCTCCGCAGCGATATTCACATCTTCTATTGCAACCAGGTTCTGGTGTTTGGAAAAAGCTTCTTCAATGATGACGATGGCCGAGGCGACATCGTTCGTTTCATAATAACTCCTGTGGATAAATGATGCGCCAAACTGATCAAACCCAATCAATTGAACCTGATCAATACATTAATACTAGACATGTGCACTGACAAAAAATTTGTTCGTTTTCGTTTCATTCATTTTTTTGCTTTTTTCGGAAATTCGAAAATTAAAAAATTCGAAAATCCGAAAATTTGAAAATCTGAAAAAAAAAAGAAAAATCAATAAAATTTGAAATAACAACTAACTAATAATAACTAACTGTTCAATTATAGGTATTGGAATTTCCTTTCAAATTTGGCTGTTTGTGAACGTAACGAATACAAATTTATCCGAAGTTACGAATTATCCGAAATAACGAATGCCGCATCTAAACAAATGGAGTGGTACAAATAATAATAATAAAAAGTTTTTATTATTATTGTTATTTATTATTATTAGATCGTTACGTTCGTAGATACGACATTCAATTTTTATTTCAAAAAATTCGTAACTTCGGATAAATTCATACTCGTTACGTTCACTAACAGCCAAATTTGAAAGGAAATTCCAATACCTATAATTTAAAAGTTATTATTAGTGAGTTATTTCAGATTTTCGAGTTTTCGGATTTTCATTCTTTTGAATTTTCATTCTTATTTTCGGATTTCCAAATTTCCGAATTTTCAAATTTCCTCATTTCGAATTTCCTCATTTCCGAAATTTTCCAATTTCCGAAATTTTCCAATTTCCGAAATTTCGAATTTCCAAAACTAGAATTTGCGAAAATTCGAAAATTTCAGAAATTGAAAAATTCGAAAATTCCAAAATTTCAGAAATTGAAAGATTCGGAAATTCCGTAACTAAACGATTGCACGTGTCTAATTAATACTAATACCATGTATCAAAGACAAAGTGCTTGTTCAGCCCCGTTTTATTTTTTTTAGGTCTTGTATTAAACAGCATGAGGTTATCATTGTTTTTGGAATATACTGACACCAAGTGGCAGATGTAGACCGCTGCAACATGTTTGCTTATGGGATTTGGTAACTCCCTCTGTCCTCCCCCATGTTCCTTCAAGCAACGTTAGCTATTCCAGTGAAAGGGCTTAGGAAAGCATATGGGGCTTGATTTACTAAAACTGGAGAGCGCAAAATCTGGTGCAACTCTGTATAGAAACCAATCAGCTTCCAGGGTTTTACAGTGAAACCTTGGATTACGAGCATAATTCGGTTCCAGGAGAAAGCTTGTAATCCAAAGCACTCGTATATCAAAGCGAGTTTCCCCATAGAAGTCAATGGAAACGAAGATAATTCGTTCCACATTGACTTAGATTACGAGCCTTATTGAAGAGTTAAGCTGCCTGTGGTTGGTGCCAAGTCAGTAGGTGCCCGTACTGTCCAGACGGACTTGGTCAATGCATAAAGCAACAATTGAAACAGAACATTTTTTTTTTTTTACATCCAATCTTTGTTCTTTGAGCTCTGCCCAAATAAAAAAAAAAAACAAAAGCCCCGGGCACTTCTATAGTCTTATTTTATTGTTGACATTAGCATATTCACAAATTCTTCACCAACAATAAACAAGCTTTAAAACAAGCCCTCAATGACCTCTGTAGCTGCAGGCACTGTGGAGCAATTCATCCTCAAAGTCAACCAGATTGTTCTCTCCGTAGCTCAGCTCCCTCCTCCTCACCCCTTTCTCAAATTTCCTACCCCAGAAATATCCCTAAAATATTTTTCAGGTCTTGAAGAACCCTTATTAAAAAGGAATTCATAGGAAGAATGCCACCTTACACTGGTGTTCAGAATGCCACAGCTAATAAGATACAGTGAGGGAAAAAGTATTTGACCCCGCTGCTGATTTTGTACATTTGCCCCACTGACAAAGAAACGATCAGTCTATAATTTTAATGAAGATATAAAGTGTAGCGCTACACTTTATATCTCCAATTGTATTACAATTAGTCTAATTGTTGTGTTGGCTGCTTATTTGTTTCTATAGGTTGGCGCGGTATTTCCCATATTCCTATCATTTTAACGGTCGGTTTATTAGAACAGTGAGAGACAGAATAACAACAAAAATATCCAGAAAATTGCATTTCAAAAAAAGTTATCAATTGATTTGTATTTTAATGAGTGAAATCAGCATGATTTCTGGCTCCCAGGTGTCTTCTATACAGGTAACAAGCTGAGATTAGGAGCACTCTCTTAAAGAGAGTGCTCCTAATCTCAGCTTGTTACCTGTATAAAAGACACCTGTCCACAGAGGCAATCAATCAGATTCCAATCTCTCCCCATGGCCAAGACCAAAGAGCTGTCCAAGGATGTCAGGGACAAGATTGTAGACCTACACAAGGCTGGAATGGGCTACAAGACCATCGCCAAGCAGCTTGGTGAGAGGGTGACAACAATTGGTGCGATTATTCACAAATGGAAGAAACACAAAATAACTCTCAATCTCCCTCGGTCTGGGGCTCCATGAAGGATCTCACCTCGTGGAGTTTCAATGATCATGAGAACGGTGAGGGATCTGCCCAGAACTACACGGGAGAATCTTGTCAATGATCTTAAGGCAGCTGGGACCATAGTCACCAAGAGAACAATCGGTAACACACTACATGGGAAGGACTGAAATCCTGCAGCGCCCGCAAGGTCCCCCTGCTCAAGAAAGCACATGTACAGGACCGTCTGAAGTTTGCTAATGAACATCTGAATGATTGAGAGGAGAACTGGGGGAAAGTGTTGTGGTCAGAGGAGACCAAAATCAAGCTCTTTGGCATCAACTCAACTCGCTGTGTTTGGAGGAGGAGGAATGCTGCCTATGACTCCAAGATTACCATCCCCCACCGTCATACATGGAGGTGGAAACATTATGCTTTGGGGGTGTTTTTCTGCTAAGGGGACAGGACAACTTCACCGCATCAAAAAGACGATGGACGGGGCCATGTACCCTCAAATCTTGGGTGAGAACCTCCTTCCCTCAGCCAGGGCATTGAAAATGGGTTGTGGATGGGTCTTCCAGCATGACAATGACCCAAAACACACGACCAAGGCAACAAAGGAGTAGAAGCACATGAAGGTCCTGGAGTGGCCTAGCCAGTCTCCAGGCCTAAATCCCATAGAAAATATGTGGAGGGAGCTGAAGGTTCGAGTTGCCAAACGTCAGCCTGGAAACCTTAATGACTTGGAGAGGATCTGCAAAGAGGACAAAATCCCTCCTGAGATGTGTGCAAACCTGGTGGCCAACTACAAGAAACGTCTGACCTCTGTGATTGCCAACAAGGGTTTCTCCACCAAAGTACTAAGTCATGTTTTGCGAAGGAGTCGAATACTTATTTTACTCATTAAATTGCAAATCAAGTTATAACTTTTTTGAAATGTGTTTTTCTGGATATTTTTGTTGTTATTCCGTCTCTCACTGGTAAAATAAACTGACCAATAAAATTATAGACTGATCGTTTCTTTGTCAGTGGGCAAACGTACAAAATTATCAATGGCTCAAATACTTTTTTCCCCTCACTGTAAATGGTGTCATGTTGCTGGCTTTGGCACGTGGAGTTGGTCCCGGTACTATGCAGGCACCACCAAATGGGAGGTCAATCAGCTACAGCTCAAGGAACCCCCTAGACAGCACTGGAGGAATGGCTGTATTACTAATTAGAAGCGTGGAAGGCTGCTCAGTCACTGCTGGCAATGATAAGCTTCTCAGTCACTGCTGTGAGGGGGAGAGGGTAAGTTGAGCTGTTCAGATAATAAACAAAATTACTTTAGTTTTTCTGCTGCAAACTTTAAGGATTATTTGTTCCACAGTGCTTGCAGCTACAGAGAGCGATGAAGACTTGTTTTAAAATGATTTTACTGCCGGTAAAGTATTTGCAGATGCTTCAATATTCATAGACTGGCAAAATGCAAAGCACTCTGTAACTTGGATGAGGTGGAGATCATGACATCACTACGCCTCCTCTCCAACTTGTCCACTCAGAAGACCCTTTGCGTTCACTGAGAAAAAACGCAACGCATTCTCTGACTGCAAGAGGGGAGTTGCACGGCATGACCAAGACCACAGCCATCAATGCAGTAACTCGGGCCTACAACTTACACAGGGGGTGATCAGGTATCACATATACATACTTACACCGCGCCAAGCTGGCCCAATGTAATTATGCAAAATATGTCATCCGTGAAGTTCTGCTTTTAAAAGAGAAACAGGATACAACGACGTACTTTGCCATATCTCTTGCCAGCTGCATGAAGCGTTCTCCATCGGACGGAGACAACAGATTCAAGATCCGACGGTATCCATCCATGGCCAGTTTGTGTTCTCCCACCTGCTCATAAAGGCTCGATCGTTCCCACAAGTAACGGACGTTTGTAGGGTTGTACTTCAGCGCTGTAAAACACAACCTCAAATTATTCTACATTACAATATCTAGATAACAAAATGACCTCATGTGCTTGTCTATGGATAGTATGGATACAACATAACAACATGTATAAACAGGCATCAAACTATCAAACTGGATATATATATATATATATATATATATATATATATATATATATATATGATATCCAATGGTTGTTACCACACACAAATCCGGGATATATATTTATAATAACGCAAATGATCTCAATCATAATAATATTTAATTTATAAAGTGTATATATATATATATATATATATATACATATACATACACACACACATACAAATAACAGATTAAATATATATAAAAATAAAAGTATATAGTAAAACATATTATTAAGTATAAATTTATACTAAAACTTTAATTAATAAAATTATATATATATATAGATATATATCTATATATAGATATATATCTATATATATATCTATATATAGATATATTAATATTAATATAAATATATACTAAACTATAATAATAAAAAATTTATATACATATATTTATAATATACTTTATATAGAATAAATATTCATAAAAAGATATTAAAGCAAATTAAGGTGAGGATAGCAATGTACTCTTACTCTTGAAAGTCAGTCTAAAGGGCTCCTACTGGCAGCATTATCTAGGAAGAATAAGTTGCCATTCCATTCTATTTTCAATTGAGGGCTTAGATCTATTTCAACAGTTCTCTGATACGTGCTTTGTAAGCCTAGCTACAAGGTTGGACAGGGCACCCCACCCTCTACGGCTGTCCAAAAACGTAGCTAGCAAAGAGATGGCTGCATGTCTTGGCTCCAAGCATCGGCATAATAAATGCTAACTTGCCCCTCTCTGCATTCATCTTACTGCCGCTTGCCTTGGGCACCGACTATTAATGCAGCCATTCCCTTGCTACCTAGGTAGTTTGAATGGCAAGGGGGATGGATTGTTGGGATTGGGCGTGCAACTGCCACCTTCCACGGCCATCTGAAAACGAAGTTTGCCAAGCACTTGCCTGAGACAAGCATCAGCATAAGGATTGCTGACAAGCCCCCCTCTGCATTCCTCTTGCTGCTACTTGTCTTGGGCACCAGCTAATAATGCAGCCGTCACCTTGCTTCTGACACTGTTGAATGGCCAGGGATGGTTGGGGCTGGAAATGCTCCTCCACAGCCATCCGAAAACGCAGTTAGCAAGGAGATGGCTGCATTTGCTGGCATGCCCTTCCCCCCTTGCATTGCCACCACTTGTCTTGGGCACCTACTATTGATGTTGCCATCCCCTTGCTACCAATGTTGTCGGTTGACCCACCCTCCACAGCCACTTGAAAACATGTTTAGCAAGGGAATGGCTGCTTGTCCCCCCCTCCCCCCATCCATTCCTCTTGCTGCCGCTTTTACTGGGCACCGACTATAAATGTAGCCGCCCCCTTGCTACCTATGAATAGCCCGGGAGGGGGTATTAGTTGGGCGCTCTGTCCAGCTTCGCAACCAGCCTTACAAAGAACGTAGAAACATGGGACAAAGTACTATATGAGTGTTGCACCCAAGAGGACAGAACACTGAAAAAAATTAGGAGTTCTTCTTTAACTTCAAACCACATAAAATAACAAAGGACGAGGATGAATCAATGCCGCCATTATTTTTTTACCTTTGGAGTAGCAAAAGATGGCTTGCTTGATGTTATCCTGTTCCAAGGACATCTCAGCCAGTCTCACCCACTCTTCCGTATCACTGGGGTTCAGATGGGCAGCGATCAGCTCAAACTGCAGAGACTTCTCCATGTCCCCCTGGTCCTCATAGATCATTGCCAGAGTAGAGAAAGGCTCATAGGCCAGAGGAGCTAAAAGGAAAAGCAAAAAAAGTTGACACGTAAGCCCAAAAACACATCAATGAAAATTTACTGGATCTTCAAGAGTGGATATCGTCTAGCCAGTTCCATGGTTCGTGCGTCAAGTGCAAGTAATTCAACGTATGTCTGGAAGGAACCTGCTCATAGAGATATGTCCTACGGTACAATGACAGATTTATTTATAAAAGTAGATTTGTCCAACAAGAGTTCTGTGACGTTCTACTCTCCTGCATTCCAGCGCCGGGTCTCCTCTCCAGCGTGTGGCCACTTCCAAGTATCACCTGGAGCACCAGCCTTGTAGACATTCACGGGGCAGCTCTTCTAATTGGTGCCGGCTTTAAAATGTGAAGCGGTGTGTGCCTCGATGTTCAAGTAATGCAACACTATGCCTAAGCCAAGCCCCCTGCAGAAGTATCCTCTGTGTCTCCAGTGTCACCTTGTGACTGTAGAGCACCTTGAGCTTCCAGTGTCACCCCATTACCCCTGTGACTCTAGAGAACCCTGAGAATCCAGTGTCACCCCATTACCCCTGTGACTCTAGAGCACCCTGAGAATCCAGTGTCGCCTGTAACTCCAGAGCACTCCAAGCATCCAGTGTCACCCTATGACCTCTAACTCTAGAGCACCCTGATCATCCAGTGTCATCCTATTACCTCTGTGGCCCTAGAGCACCCTGATCATCCAGTGTCATCCTATTACCTCTGTGGCCCTAGAGCACCCTGATCATCCAGAGTCACCACATGACCCCTGTAACTGCAGAGCACCCTGATCATCCAGTGCCACCACATGACCCCTGTAACTCCAGAGCACCCTGATCATCCAGAGTCACCATATGACCCCTGTAACTCCAGAGCACTCCGAGCATCCAGTGTCACCCTATAACCTCTGTAACACTAGAGCATCCTGATCATCCAGTGTCACCCTATTACCTCTGTAACACTAGAGCACCCTGATCATCCAGTGTCACCCCATTACCCCTGTGACTCTAGAGCACCCTGAGAATCCAGTGTCGCCTGTAACTCCAGAGCACTCCAAGCATCCAGTGTCACCCTATGACCTCTGTAACTCTAGAGCACCCTGATCATCCAGTGTCAGCCTATTACCTCTGTGGCTCTAGAGCACCCTGATCATCCAGAGTCACCACATGACCCCTGTAACTCCAGAGCACTCTGATCATCCAGTGTCACCACATGACCCCTGTAACTCCAGAGCACGCTGATCATCCAGTGTCACCCCATTACCCCTGTGACTCTAAAGCACCCTGATCATTCAGTGTCACCACATGACCCCTGTAACTCCAGAGCACCTGGATCATCTAGTGTCACCCTATTACCCCTGTGACTCCCAGAGCACCCTGATCATCCAGTGTCACCAGATGACCCCTGTAACTCTAGAGCACCCTGAGCATCCAGTGTCACCTGTAACTCCAAAGCACTCCAAGCATCCAGTGTCACCCTATGACCTCTGTGGCTCTAGAGCACCCTGATCATCCAGTGTCACCACATGACCCATGACTCCAGGGCACCCTGATCATCCAGTGTCACCAGATGACCCCTGTAACTCTAGAGCACCCTTGTGCATCCAGTGTCACCTGTAACTCCAGAGCACTCCAAGCATCCAGTGTCACCCTATGACCTCTATGGCTCTAGAGCACCCTGATCATCTAGAGTCACCTGTAACTCCAGAGCACCCTGAGCATCCAGTGTTACCTCATGACCTCTGACTCCAGTGCACCCTGAACCTCCTGTGACACTCTATGACCCCTGAGAAACCAGTGTCACCTGTGAACCCGGTGTACTATGAGCATGCATCACCCCATTACTCCTGTAACTCCAGTGGCATTCCAGTGAGCCATGAGCAACTTGTGTCACTCTGTGACCCCTGTGACTCCAGAGAACCCTCAGCATCCAACATCATCTCATTACCCTGCGACTCCAGAGAACCCTGAGAACCCAGTGTCACCTGTGATCCCTGTGACTCCAGTGCACCCAAAGCATCCTGTATTACCCCATTACCCCTGTGACTCCATAGAAACCATGAGCATTCATTGTCACCCCATTACCCCTGTGACTTCATAGAACCCATGAGCATTCATTGTCACCCCATTACCCCTGTGACTCCATAGAACCCATGAGCATTCATTGTCACCCCATTACTCCTGTGACTCTAGTGCTCTCTGAGCAACCAGTGCCATACCCATTACTCCTGGGACTCCGGAGCACATAATGTCACCCCATTACCCCTGTGATTCCAGTGCACCCTGAGCATCCAATGTCACCCGTGACCCCTGGCATTCCAGCACACCCTGAACATTTTGTGTCACTCTGAATCTTGTGACTAAGAGCATCATGAGCATCTAGTGTTCCCCCATGACCCCTGTAACCCCTTAGCATCCTGTGTCATTTAGTGACCCATGTGACTCTAGTGTGCCCCCTGTGTCCCCTTATTGCACTCTGTGTTATACTGTTATAGAGTAACCATTGTGGTACAAAGATGAAGTAACTATAAGGTTCAGCAAAGTAACAATGTATACACGTGTACAAAGAGGAGTTCCCGTTACTCGTTATATCAGAACATGTAAGGATGACGCACATGTATGTGACGTGAGATGGACTGTCAATTGCCACCAGAAGGCACCATCCTGGGGTGTCACAGATTTTTATTTTCAGTATACACTATATTACCAAAAGTATTAGGACGTCTGCCTTTACACGCAGAGGCCAGTCAAGTTCCTCCACCCCAAACTCGCTCATCCATGTCTTTATGGACCTTGCTTTGTGCACTGGTGCGCAGTCATTTTGGAACACGAAGGGGTCATCCCCAAACTGTTGGGAGCATGAAATTGTCCAAAATGTCTTGTTATGCTGACACCTTAAGAGCTCCCTTCACTGACCTCAACCCGATAGAACACCTTTGGGCTGAATGCGAGTACAGACTGCGAGCCAGGCCTTCTTGTCCAACATCACTGCCTGACCTCACAAATGCGCTTATGGAAGAATGATCATTCCCATAGACACCCTCCTAACCCTTGTGGACGGCCTTCCCAGAGGAGTTGAAGCTGTTATAGCTGCAAAGGGTGGGCCAACTCAATATTGAACCCTACGGACTGAGACTGGGATGCCATTAAAGTGCATGTGCGTGTAAAGGCAGGTGTCCCAATACTTTTGGTAATATAGTGTATTGAGTGTTGTGGTGGTGGGGCGGTCAGGAAAGTGTGTTGCTTGTGCATTGAGGAGGGATAGTAAAGAAAGAGTCGTATTTTCAGCCGTTGGATTGCGTTTTCAGAAGATCTTTACTAACAACGTAATGCACTTTCTATAAAAATATTTCAACATTTGATCCTCGATGCAATCAGTACAACCTCAAAAACACACCACAAAAAGTTCCTTAAGCTCTTTTACACAATTATGTGGTTTATCCGTCGTTCCTTCTTATAGCTACCGAAACAAAGATTTACATTGAAGCTGTCAGACCTAAATACCGAGAGTGCATACCTTGTCTAATGATTTCCATACACATCATAATGGCTTCCTCCCGCTCACCCCGAGCAAAGCGGATGTTGGCCTCTCCCATGAGGCCCCTGAGAGCTCTCGGCAGTTTGCTGCGTGGCCTTTTAGCCTAATGCAAGAGAAGTAAAAAGGTAACTGTCGTTAAAACGAACAAACGCATCAATGTTTCATGCAGACATCATCAGGGGCCAGTTTAAAGCTGAACTTTGAGGTTTATGTAAAAAAAATATGCTTGCAGTGGGGCTCCCCTGCACTACAAGCAATACAAGAAATACACTTTATTTATCCAACCGATGAGATATGCAAAGAGGGAGAACCACACAGAGGATGTAGTCCAGGCACAATATTAGATGAAATTAAATATTAAATTAAAATTATTAATATTAGCAGTAGCCATAAAAACAGCCAATACATTTCATGGATTCTAATGTCGTGTACACACGAGTGGACTTTTCGGCATCAAAGGTCCGACGGAACTAATCCGTCGGACATTCCGATCGTGTGTGGGCTTCATTGGACCTTTCCTGTCGAAAAATCTGACGAACTTTAGAAATAGAACATGTTTCAAATCTTTCAGACTGAGTCGAACCCTACTGAAAAATCCATTCGTCTGTATGCTAGTCCGACGGACCAAAAACGACGCAAGGGCAGCTATTGGCTATTGGCTTTGAACTTCCTTATTCTAGTCCGGTCGTACGTCATCACGTTCAAATCAGTCGGACTTTGGTGTGATCGTATGTAGGCAAGAACGTTTCGTCAGAACTCCATCGTAAAGTCCTTCGGAGTTGAGTCCGACGAAAAGTCCGGTCGTGTGTACACGACATAGGAGGCACCTTCATCAGGGCTTTAGGACTTGTTTTGACGGGTTTCAGGATCTGTGCTTGAAGGCCTTCGGGATCTGAGCTTGAAGGCCTTCGGGACTCGCGCTTGAAGGCCTTCGGGACTCGCGCTTGAAGGCCTTCGGGACTCGCGCTTGAAGGCCTTCGGGACTCGCGCTTGAAGGCCTTCGGGACTCGCGCTTGAAGGCCTTCGGGACTCGCGCTTGAAGGCCTTCGGGACTCGCGCTTGAAGGCCTTCGGGACTCGCGCTTGAAGGCCTTCGGGACTCGCGCTTGAAGGCCTTCGGGACTCGCGCTTGAAGGCCTTCGGGACTCGCGCTTGAAGGCCTTCGGGACTCGCTCTTGAAGGCCTTCGGGACTCGCTCTTGAAGGCCTTCAGGACTTGAGCTTTAGGACGTGTGTTGATAGCACCAGTTTGAGATGCTTCTAAGATCCAGAATTCAAAGACAGATGCATTTGACCTGCAGATGACCTCCTTCTGACCTGCTTTATACCTATAGATTTGTATGAGGATTTATTACCCAGCTGATGTGATTAAAAGCCCATTGATGTGCATATCACTGAGTAGTGCGGATTCGACCACCACCCACATTTGATCTACCAGTTTCACACTCTGACACCCACACCCTTCAGGGCCTCCACACACTTCTTGAATACCAAACGGCTCCCATATGGACACACCCTCCCCTTACATAACCTTTTACCATATATACCCTCCTCAATCAAGATTTACTACCTCCTCTGTTCGGTGGGACATACCCCATTGACTGAGTGAACTTATCTCCACCATCCCTAGTCCCTCTCCCACACAGTGGTAACCAGTATTACCCCTATAAATCCCCATTTACTCTACTATCAGGTTCTCGCCAGTCGCCAGATCCTCCCCCGTGTTCTAACGTCTCAATTTCTCAGCCCTTTTTATAGATACCCCTTAGCTTGCTTTCCTACACAACCCAAAGATATCTTCCCCATTCATTTTCCTTTCCTCTTCCCTCTCTTTTCCCAACTTATCTTGACCTACCTTCCTCTACCAGCCCCTTATTACCTACTCCTCTATCTCCTCTTCCGACAACATTTTTATCTGATCAGCAAATAACCCTGACATACTAGAGTGATGAAAGTTAAACCAGCCCATACAATGGCACACCTGTCATCTAAAAACACCAAGCCCTCAATCACAATTATCTCCCTAAAACGCACGCGGTCTCAACATCCCAGAAGAACGCTCCCAATTACTTCTCTCAGGGCACAAAAATAAAGCCGACATTATCTTCTTACAGGAAACACATTTTAAAGCAGATTCTATCCCGAAACTTTCCAATGCCCGTTGCCCAACCTCGATTCAAGATCTAAAGGGGTTTCCAACCCATTCACCAGACATTGCCCGTTTCAAGTTTCAGACAACTGTGTGGACAAGGAAGGCCGTTACTTCTTTATGAAGGGTTCACTACACGGAAAACCTGTCACCATAGCAAATATCTATACACCAAACACAAAACAAGTCCCCTTCTTTAGATCAACGATGCAGCTACTCTCAGCCTTTCAGGAAGGCCTCCTAGTCCTAGGCGGAGACTTTAATGTTCTCCTTAACCCCCCACATGACACATCGACTGGAACCTCCACTATACAATACAAAGCACTACGTGCAGTTAAAACACAACTTCAGGACCTTGCGCTGCACGATTCCTGGCGTACGCTTTACCCCAACGTGAAAGACTACACATTCTACTCAGCCCCCCCCATAACTGCTTTTCCAGACTTGACTATCTATTCATCTCGCAAAGAGATTTAATGATGCTTACCACATCCACCATAGACCCCATGTATTTATCTGATCATCACCCTATGTCCATAGAATTTTCAGATATCCCAACTCAATCCTCGATATGGCGCCTAGATCCCTCCCTACTCATGGAAAGCACTATTGCACCTGAAGTAAACAGACTTCTCCTCCGAGAGAACAATTCTCCGGACATATCTCCAATGCTGAGGTGGGAGGCACACAATTGTACTATACGAGGAGAACTAATTGCGATCTCCGCAAAATGCAGTCACACATTAAAAAACTGAAGACCCGTATTCATATGTTAGAACGAGCACATAAATCTACACAAGCAGCATCCTCCTTTCATGACCTCACCCAAGCCAGGGCAGAACTATTGAAGGAACTAGATAAAAAGAACGAAACAAAATTATATATTATCCCAAAAAAATATTCTATAAATACTAAAATAAACCCGGAAAGTTTCTGGCGAAAGCGTCCATAACGGTTCACTCTCCTACCGATTCTGCGGGACAAAAAATAGTATGACAAAGTACCGAATCAATTTGTTCACTACTACACTCACCTTTATAATCTAGGCCCTGTAGACCCACAGACAGAAGACACTCCAAGAACACAAATAATTAAGGAAATCCTCAAAAAAATATAGCCTCTGAAGCTTTATCCAATTTGGAAGCAAAAGACCTGGATCGCCCTCTCTCCTCTGAGGAGGTGGATAC
Source organism: Lithobates septentrionalis (assembly GCA_037952835.1). Taxonomy (NCBI): domain Eukaryota; kingdom Metazoa; phylum Chordata; class Amphibia; order Anura; family Ranidae; genus Lithobates; species Lithobates septentrionalis. The sequence continues at coordinate 180,345 of JBBDGP010001933.1, read as the reverse complement.
AGCACTCAAACAGTTGAAAGCTGGAAAGAGCCCTGGCCCAGGCGGCTTGACGGCAGGCTATTATAAAACCTTTATAGATAACGCTTAAGCCACATTTTCTGAGAGAATTTAACTCCCTTACATCCGACCGTCCTCCACCCCGAGACCTCCTGACGGCACACAGAACTGTGATCCCGAAACCAAACAAAGATCCCTCACTAGTCACTAATTATCGCACCAATCTCCCTACCAAATGTAGACCTTGAAATCTTTGCCAAAATCTTAGCCAACCGTCTTCTACCCTTATTGCCTAAACTCATTTCGCTAGACCAGGTGGGCTTCATACCAGGCAGAGAGGTGAGAGACAACATCATAAAAGCCATTAATATACACAACGGGTTGATATCTACACATCATTGCGCATTCTTTTTGTCCCTGGATGTGGAGAAGGTATTCGATAAAGTGGCCTGGGACTTAATGTTGGAAGCCCTCAAAGCGATTGGCACACATGAACGTATGTTACAATTCATTTTGGCCCTTTACTCCTCCCCAACTGCCAAATTTCAAGTCAATGGCCACCTATCGAATGCCTTCCCGATTTCAAACGGTACACGACAGGGCTGCCCCTCTCTGCCCATTAATATTTGTCCTCACCCTGGAACCACTACTTCAACGCCTCAGGTCTAACCCCGATATCAAAAGGTGTCTCTATTTCCAAGACTACCTATAAGCTAGTCGCTTTCGCAGATGACATCCTCTTATTTCTAAACAGAGCCACATATTACCTTACCCAACTTGCTCAAAGATTTCGCCATGTTTAAAACCTTGACCAACCTACAAATAAACTTCTCTAAATCAGAAGCACTAAATATATCCCTACAGAAAGATACGCTCGCACAATGTCAAGCGAATTTCCCATTCAGATGGAGCCAGGATCACCTTGGAATCCAACTACCCTTTAAAATATCTGACTTGTATACCAAAAATTACCTCCCGATCCCTCAAAACATTCAAAATGATTTGAAGTCATGGTCTGTGGGTCTTTTTTTGTGGTTTGGCAGAGCGTCCATAGTCAAAAATGAACATTCTCCAGAGAATATTGTACGTACTGCAAGCAGTGCCCTTCAGGCTACCACAGGCCTTTTATGCCTCCTATTGTAAAGATTGTACGGAATTTGTGTGTGATAAATCACACCCTAGATTAAGTTTTGAGAGGCTTACTTTACCCAAGTTGAAAGGAGGCATAGGCTTTCCAGACATTGCTAAATACCACTGGGCCTACCAGTTAGCGAAAATAATAGATCGGAACGTTCACTCTCATACCAAAGCATGGGTAAACATCGAACATGCATTCCCCGAATACCATTACGTCAACTACCATGGACCGCCTCAATGTATACAACGCTAGAATACAAACACCACCCTTTAATTGGCAACACGCTACAAATTTTAAAAAAAGCATGCCATTAATTCAAAATATCCTCCTCACTGGGCCCGCTAACACCCATTCGTAACAACCCAAAATTCCCACCAGGTCTAACAGACTCCTTCCTCTCAAAAATCTGGCCCTACATCGACGTACAAACTGAACACTTCTTCGCAAGGAACACGTTCCTAACCCTACTCGCGTTATCTGCACAGATGCCAGGACATTCCTTCCCCTTCTGGACTAATGTCTAACTAAGACACTTCCTGAATAACCCCCAAACACCCCCCGAATACTCTAGACGACACACACCATTCAAAGTAATATGTACAAGAAAAGAACCGCAGAGACACCTGATCTCAGATATGTACTCCATCTTGTTTTCTGACCACAGCCCAAAATCCAACATAGCAAGCCTTAGATGGGAACGGGAACTCTCACTAAACCTCTAAGAAGAGGATTGGGAAAATATCTAATTTTATATCCATAAGGGGTCGATCAATGTATTTGCACAGGAAAATGGCTTCATGGTCTTTTCTAGATGGTACAAGTCTCCTCTTAGACTACACTAAATTTCTCCCACCATCCCCCCAACTACTGGAGATGCTCTAACGAAGAAGGATCACTCCTACACATATGGTGGTCATGCTCTCTAATCCAACCCTTTTGGAAAGACGTCCATCGCCTCACTACTCAAAATACCACCTATCTGAAAGACTATTCTCCGGTCCAAATGCGTCTACACTACTCATCCATCCCAAAAAAAGAATATCACTGATCCCTATCTTTTCACCTATTAAACCAGGGGTCTTCAAACTATGGCCCTTCAGTTGTTCAGGAACTACAATTCCCATCATGCCTGGTCATGTCTGTGAATGTCAGAGTTTTACAACGCCTCATGGGATGTGTAGTTCCGCAACAGCTGGTGGGCCGTAGTTTGAGGATCCCTGTATTAAACTAAGCGAAAATGTGTATTCCAGCCCAATGGAAATCGGCTAATCCCCAACCACCGCAGATTGGATCAGACGCAAAAATAAAGTTGCAGAAATGGAAGAATTGGTACGTCAAGCTAAAGACACACCTACCAAATTTCGGAAAACCTGGTCTTGTTGGCACCACTACCAAACAACTAATGAATACTACCAAATATTATCTCAGGGAAAACTGCGGTTACACGTTGTCAGGTCGGAGGACCTCCCCGCTCATCTTTACCTCTACATTTCCCATTTCACCCCCCCCAACCTATTCACTGTGGTAACACTCTAATCACCGCCTCTCCCAGGAGGTGATAATTTCGCCCAGTTCCCCCTCTTATCACATACCACCTGTCCCAGCTAACTCTTTCTAATATCCTCTTCTGACACCGCCTACCTTTTAATACACATAGCAGCATCTTCCTACCACTTTGTTCGAGCAACGTGACCACCGACTAGGCCCCCCCAGGAGACCAGGAGAAGCGGCGGCGGGTGACCCGGGGGGGGGGGGGGGGGGGAGGGGACTGTGAGAGGCAGTGGGCGGGGGTGACCGAGGACAGAGGGGACGGTTTGACCGGGAGAGAGGCCGAGGGGACCGTTCAGTGACAGGTCTGACCGGGAGAAGTGGCGGGTAAGTGTGCCACGGACCGGAGGGGGAGAGCGGCAGGCAGACAGGGGAGCGGTGGGAACAGTAACAGGCAGGCTGACCAGGGGAGACCGTGGGCACTGACAAGCCCTTCAAGTGTCAGATTGCATAGGCGATTGAGCAGAGCAGTCAAAAACCAGTTAACATAAAAAGAATTAAAAAAAAAGACTGACTGTGTCTAGCGTGGACGCTGTGTATTGTGGAGTAACTGTTTGTGTTGATTATTGTGAGTACCTGAGTATTGTGTGTGTATAGTGAGTACTTGGGTATAGCGAGTACCTGGGTATAGCGAGTACTTGGGTATAGCGAGTACCTGGGTATAGCGAGTACCTGGGTATAGCGAGTACCTGGGTATAGCGAGTACCTGGGTATAGCGAGTACCTGGGTATAGCAAGTACCTGGGTATAGCGAGTACCTGGGTATAGCGAGTACCTACGTATTGTGAGTACCTGAGTGTTGGGAGCACCTGAGAGTATGAGTACGTGTGTGTTGTGAGTACCTGAGTGTTGTGTGTATCTGAGTAGTGGGTGTGTATTCTTAGTACCTGAGTACATGAGTGCTGCGAGTACACGTGGGCTGCGAGTGCACGTGGGCTGCGAGTACCTGTGTATTGTATTGTTGAGTACCCTTGTATTGTGTTGTTGAGAACCTGTGTATTGAGTATTAATGTATTCCAGTTTCCCTGGAAGCCCAGGTTCTGAATCTGGGGAAGCAACTGTCAGCACTGAGAAGAACCTCCATACTAAAGGAGAGCTGGGAACATACCCAGCAGGGGCCAGCACAGAGGGGGGTGGAGACAAAGAGGTGCAGGCACTAGGAAAGAGTAGATGGGTGACAGTCAGGGACTCCCCTAGCTGCCAGGGGAATAAGTCCTCCAGTGCGGGTGGGAGTAAAGCCAAGGGAAAGGAAAGACAGATTCTGGTGGTAGAGGACTCAATTCTGAGAAGGACAGAGAGGGCAATCTGTCACAAAGTCCTGAAGCACTGAACTGTATAATGTATACCGGGCGCTCGGGTTCGGCACATCACGGATCTGGTGGACAGATTACTGGGAGGGGCTGGGGAAGACCCAGCTGTCATGGTGCACATTGGCACCAATGAAAAAGTCACAGGAAGAGGGAGTGTCCTAAAGAACGAAGGATTTGGGGTTTGGGCTTCTGGAGGACTGGGCCAACTTCTCAGGTCGGTCACCAGTACTATAGAAGGGATGGACTGCACCTAAATGAGGAGGGTGCAGATCTGCTGGGAATGATGATGGCCGAAAAGTTAGAGGGGTTTTTAAACTAGGCGAGGGGGGGGGGGGTGCAAAGGGAGAGATAGTCAGCGCGGAACATATTCCAGAGGGTAGTATTGGGGGCATTAGTGGTAGGTTGACTAAAGCACATAAACCCAAGGTAAGTAAAGTAACAAGTCCTATTTGCAACCTCAGAACACCCAATAAGAAGACAGTATGCGACCAACCTAAACTACGTGGCATGTTCACCAATGCCAGGAGTCTGGTGGACAAGACGGGAGAACTAGAGCTACTTATGTACGAGGAGGATTTCGATTTTGTGGGAATTTCAGAGACCTGGTTCAACAGCTCTCATGACTGGCTGGCAACCATTCAAAGGTATTCCCTTTATCGGGTAATTGCCAGACCATTGTTCCTATTTTTTTACTGACAGTTACTGACTGGAATGGTACCAGCTGATTGGAGAAAAGCCAATGTAGCACCAATATTTAAAAAAGGGCAAAAATACATCCCAGGGAATTACAGACCAGTTAGCCTAACATCAATAGTATGCAAGATCTTAGAGGGGATGATAAGGGACTATATACAAGATTTTACTATCATTAGCAGTAATCAGCATGGAATCATGAAGAATCGTTCTTGCCAAACCAATCTACTAACCTTCTATGAGGAGGTGAGTTGCCATCTAGATAAAGGAAGGCCCGTAGACGTGGTGTATCTGGATTTTGCAAAAGCATTTGATGCAATTCCCTATAAACGTTTACTGTACAGAATAAGGTCCGTTGGCATGGACCATAGGGTGAGTACATGGATTGAAAACTGGCTACAAGGGCGAGTTCAGAGGGTGGTGATAAATGGGGAGTACTCGGAATGGTCAGGGGTGGGTAGTGGGATTCCACAGGGTTCTGTGCTGGGACCAATCCTATTTAATTTGTTCATAAACGACCTGGAGGATGGGATAAACAGTTCAATCTCTGTATTTGCAGACAATACTAAACTAAGCAGGGCAATAACTTCTCCGCAGGATGTGGAAACCTTGCAAAAAGATCTGAACAAATTAATGGGGGAGGGGCGACTACATGGCAAATGAGGTTTAATGTGGAAAAATGTAAAATAATGTATTTGAGTGGCAAAAATCTGAATGCAATCTATACACTGGGGGGAGAACCTCTGGGGGAATCTAGGATGGAAAAGGACCTGGGGGTCCTAGTAGATGATAGGCTCAGCAATGGCATGCAATGCCAAGCTGCTGCTAACAAAGCAAACAGAATATTGGCATTACTTAAGAAGGGGATTAATTCCAGAGATAAAATGATAATTCTCCCGCTCTACAAGACTCTGGTCCGGCCGCACCTGGAGTATGCTGTCCAGTTCTGGGCACCAGGGAGGATGTACTGGAAATGGAGCACAAAAAAGGGCAACAAAACTAATACAGGGTCTGGAGGATCTTAGTTATGAGGAAAGGTTGTAAGCACTGAACTTATTCTCTCTGGAGAAGAGACGCTTGAGAGGGGATATGATTTCAATTTATAAATACCGTACTGGTGACCCTACAATAGGGAGAAAACTTTTGCGCGAAAGGGAGTTTAATAAGACTCGTGGCCACTTATTAAAATTAGAAGAAATGAGGTTTAACCTTAAACTACATAGAGGGTTCTTTACTGTAAGAGCAGTAAGGATGTGGAATTCCTTCCACAGGCGGTGGTCTCAGCGGGGGGAGCATCGATAGTTTCAAAAAAATTATTAGATAAGCACCTGAACGACCACAACATACAGGGATATACAATGTAATACTGACATATAATCACACACATAGGTTGGACTTGATGGACTTGTGTCTTTTTTTAACCTCACCTACTATGTAACTATGTACTAGAACCGCCCTCTCCCGTACGGGTTGCTAATGGTCCAGTGACAGCAAACCTACGAGGAAATAACATTTCTTGGGACACCAGCCTGACAACCACTGAAAACACTATATAACCAATACACGACAGTAGATAACATGCCTATGACATCACCAAGCCCATAGACACAGGACCTTAAAAGGTTGAACCCATTTTAATAACAGCAGTAGCCATAAAATGGCCAATACATTTCATGGGTTCTAAGAGACCCCTTCATAAAGGCTCCAGGACTTGCGTTGAAGGGCTCCAGGACTTGCGTTGAAGGGCTCCAGGACTTGCGTTGAAGGGCTCCAGGACTTGCGTTGAAGGGCTCCAGGACTTGCGTTGAAGGGCTCCAGGACTTGCGTTGAAGGGCTCCAGGACTTGCGTTGACGGGCTCCAGGACTTGCGTTGACGGGCTCCAGGACTTGCGTTGACGGGCTCCAGGACTTGCGTTGACGGGCTCCAGGACTTGCGTTGACGGGCTCCAGGACTTATATTATAAGGCTCTAGGACTTGTGTTGAAGGGCTCTAGGACTTGTGTTGAAGGGCTCTAGGACTTGTGTTGAAGGGCTCTAGGACTTGTGTTGAAGGGCTCTAGGACTTGTGTTGAAGGGCTCTAGGACTTGTGTTGAAGGGCTCTAGGACTTGTGTTGAAGGGCTCTAGGACTTGTGTTGAAGGGCTCTAGGACTTGTGTTGAAGGGCTCTAGGACTTGTGTTGAAGGGCTCTAGGACTTGTGTTGAAGGGCTCTAGGACTTTTGTTGAAGGGATCTAGGACTTTTGTTGAAGGGATCTAGGACTTGTGTTGAAGGGCTCCAGGACTTGCGTTGAAGGGCTCCAGGACTTGCGTTGAAGGGCTCCAGGACTTATATTATAAGGCTCTAGGACTTGTGTTGAAGGGCTCTAGGACTTGTGTTGAAGAGCTCTAGGACTTGTGTTGAAGGGCTCTAGGACTTGTGTTGAAGGGCTCTAGGACTTTTGTTGAAGGGCTCTAGGACTTTTGTTGAAGGGATCTAGGACTTTTGTTGAAGGGATCTAGGACTTGTTTTGAAGGGCTTTAAAACTTGCAATGAGGAGGGATGGTAAAGAAAGGGCCCGTCATATTTTCTTCCGTTGGATTCAGTTTTTTAGTTAATTTTTGTGTCTGTCGGACACAATGAAGGCTCTCCCAGGCATGCCAGTTGTTTTTTTCCTCTGACAATATAATGAACTTTCTATAAAAACATTTCAGCATTTGATCCTCGATGCAATCAGTAAAACCTCAAAAACACACCACAAAAAGTTTCTTAAGCTCTTTTACACAATTATGTGGGTTATGTGTCTTTTCTCCTTACAGCTACCGAACAAAAGATTTACATTGAAGTTATCAGAACTAAATACTGAGAGAGTGCATACTTGTGTTGAAGGGCTTTAGCACTTGTGTTGAAGGGCTCTAGGACTTGGGTTGAAGGGCTCTAGGACTTGGGTTGAAGGGCTCTAGGACTTGGGTTGAAGGGCTCTAGGACTTGGGTTGAAGGGCTCTAGGACTTGGGTTGAAGGGCTCTAGGACTTGGGTTGAAGGGCTCTAGGACTTGGGTTGAAGGGCTCTAGGACTTGGGTTGAAGGGCTCTAGGACTTGGGTTGAAGGGCTCTAGGACTTGGGTTGAAGGGCTCTAGGACTTGGGTTGAAGGGCTCTAGGACTTGGGTTGAAGGGCTCTAGGACTTGGGTTGAAGGGCTCTAGGACTTGGGTTGAAGGGCTCTAGGACTTGGGTTGAAGGGCTCTAGGACTTGGGTTGAAGGGCTCTAGGACTTGGGTTGAAGGGCTCTAGGACTTGGGTTGAAGGGCTCTAGGACTTGGGTTGAAGGGCTCTAGGACTTGGGTTGAAGGGCTCTAGGACTTGGGTTGAAGGGCTCTAGGACTTGGGTTGAAGGGCTCTAGGACTTGGGTTGAAGGGCTCTAGGACTTGGGTTGAAGGGCTCTAGGACTTGGGTTGAAGGGCTCTAGGACTTGGGTTGAAGGGCTCTAGGACTTGGGTTGAAGGGCTCTAGGACTTGGGTTGAAGGGCTCTAGGACTTGGGTTGAAGGGCCCTAGGACTTGGGTTGAAGGGCTCTAGGACTTGGGTTGAAGGGCTCTAGGACTTGGGTTGAAGGGCTCTAGGACTTGGGTTGAAGGGCTCTAGGACTTGGGTTGAAGGGCTCTAGGACTTGGGTTGAAGGGCTCTAGGACTTGGGTTGAAGGGCTCTAGGACTTGGGTTGAAGGGCTCTAGGACTTGGGTTGAAGGGCTCTAGGACTTGGGTTGAAGGGCTCTAGGACTTGGGTTGAAGGGCTCTAGGACTTGGGTTGAAGGGCTCTAGGACTTGGGTTGAAGGGCTCTAGGACTTGGGTTGAAGGGCTCTAGGACTTGGGTTGAAGGGCTCTAGGACTTGTGTTGACGGGGCTCTAGGACTTGTGTTGACGGGGCTCTAGGACTTGTGTTGACGGGGCTCTAGGACTTGTGTTGACGGGGCTCTAGGACTTGTGTTGACGGGGCTCTAGGACTTGTGTTGACGGGGCTCTAGGACTTGTGTTGACGGGGCTCTAGGACTTGTGTTGACGGGGCTCTAGGACTTGTGTTGACGGGGCTCTAGGACTTGGGTTGACGGGCTCTAGGACTTGGGTTGACGGGCTCTAGGACTTGGGTTGACGGGCTCTAGGACTTGGGTTGACGGGCTCTAGGACTTGGGTTGACGGGCTCTAGGACTTGGGTTGAAGGGCTCTAGGACTTGGGTTGACGGGCTCTAGGACTTGGGTTGAAGGGCTCTAGGACTTGGGTTGAAGGGCTCTAGGACTTGGGTTGAAGGGCTCTAGGACTTGGGTTGAAGGGCTCTAGGACTTGGGTTGAAGGGCTCTAGGACTTGGGTTGAAGGGCTCTAGGACTTGGGTTGAAGGGCTCTAGGACTTGGGTTGAAGGGCTCTAGGACTTGGGTTGAAGGGCTCTAGGACTTGGGTTGAAGGGCTCTAGGACTTGGGTTGAAGGGCTCTAGGACTTGTGTTGAAGGGCTCTAGGACTTGTGTTGAAGGGCTCTAGGACTTGTGTTGAAGGGCTCTAGGACTTGTTTTGAAGGGGTCTAGGACTTGTGTTGAAGGGCTCTAGGACTTGTGTTGAAGGGCTCTAGGACTTGGGTTGAAGGGCTCTAGGACTTGGGTTGAAGGGCTCTAGGACTTGTGTTGAAGATCTCTAAGACTTTTGTTGATGGGCATTAGGACTTGTGTTGACGGGCTTTAGGACTTGTGTTGACGGGCATTAGGACTTGTGTTGACGGGCTTTAGACATGTAATACACATCTGGCGTGACTAAAAACCCACTGACAAAGGTTTAACCCAAGTTCATATTAGCAGTAGCCATAAAATTGCCAATATATTTCATGGGTTCCAAGAGGTCCCTTTATCAGGGCATTAGGACTTGTGTTGATGGGCTTTAGAACTTGTTTTGAAGAGCTTTAAAACTTGCAATGAGGAGGGATGGTAAAGAAAGGGCCCGTCATATTTTCTTCCGTTGGATTCAGTTTTTTCAGTCAATTTTTGTGTCTGTCGGACACAATGAAGGCTCTCCCAGGCATGCCAGCTGTTTTTTTCCTCTGACAATATAATGAACTTTCTATAAAAACATTTCAGCATTTGATCCTCGATGCAATCAGTAAAACCTCAAAAACACACCACAAAAAGTTTCTTAAGCTCTTTTACACAATTATGTGGGTTATGTGTCTTTTCTCCTTACAGCTACCGAACAAAAGATTTACATTGAAGTTATCAGAACTAAATACTGAGAGAGTGCATACTTGTGTTGAAGGGCTTTAGCACTTGTGTTGAAGGGCTCTAGGACTTGGGTTGAAGGGCTCTAGGACTTGGGTTGAAGGGCTCTAGGACTTGGGTTGAAGGGCTCTAGGACTTGGGTTGAAGGGCTCTAGGACTTGGGTTGAAGGGCTCTAGGACTTGGGTTGAAGGGCTCTAGGACTTGGGTTGAAGGGCTCTAGGACTTGGGTTGAAGGGCTCTAGGACTTGGGTTGAAGGGCTCTAGGACTTGGGTTGAAGGGCTCTAGGACTTGGGTTGAAGGGCTCTAGGACTTGGGTTGAAGGGCTCTAGGACTTGGGTTGAAGGGCTCTAGGACTTGGGTTGAAGGGCTCTAGGACTTGGGTTGAAGGGCTCTAGGACTTGGGTTGAAGGGCTCTAGGACTTGGGTTGAAGGGCTCTAGGACTTGGGTTGAAGGGCTCTAGGACTTGGGTTGAAGGGCTCTAGGACTTGGGTTGAAGGGCTCTAGGACTTGGGTTGAAGGGCTCTAGGACTTGGGTTGAAGGGCTCTAGGACTTGGGTTGAAGGGCTCTAGGACTTGGGTTGAAGGGCTCTAGGACTTGGGTTGAAGGGCTCTAGGACTTGGGTTGAAGGGCTCTAGGACTTGGGTTGAAGGGCTCTAGGACTTGGGTTGAAGGGCTCTAGGACTTGGGTTGAAGGGCTCTAGGACTTGGGTTGAAGGGCTCTAGGACTTGGGTTGAAGGGCTCTAGGACTTGGGTTGAAGGGCTCTAGGACTTGGGTTGAAGGGCTCTAGGACTTGTGTTGACGGGGCTCTAGGACTTGTGTTGACGGGGCTCTAGGACTTGTGTTGACGGGGCTCTAGGACTTGTGTTGACGGGGCTCTAGGACTTGTGTTGACGGGGCTCTAGGACTTGTGTTGACGGGGCTCTAGGACTTGTGTTGACGGGGCTCTAGGACTTGTGTTGACGGGGCTCTAGGACTTGGGTTGACGGGCTCTAGGACTTGGGTTGACGGGCTCTAGGACTTGGGTTGACGGGCTCTAGGACTTGGGTTGACGGGCTCTAGGACTTGGGTTGAAGGGCTCTAGGACTTGGGTTGACGGGCTCTAGGACTTGGGTTGAAGGGCTCTAGGACTTGGGTTGAAGGGCTCTAGGACTTGGGTTGAAGGGCTCTAGGACTTGGGTTGAAGGGCTCTAGGACTTGGGTTGAAGGGCTCTAGGACTTGGGTTGAAGGGCTCTAGGACTTGGGTTGAAGGGCTCTAGGACTTGGGTTGAAGGGCTCTAGGACTTGGGTTGAAGGGCTCTAGGACTTGGGTTGAAGGGCTCTAGGACTTGTGTTGAAGGGCTCTAGGACTTGTGTTGAAGGGCTCTAGGACTTGTGTTGAAGGGCTCTAGGACTTGTTTTGAAGGGGTCTAGGACTTGTGTTGAAGGGCTCTAGGACTTGTGTTGAAGGGCTCTAGGACTTGGGTTGAAGGGCTCTAGGACTTGGGTTGAAGGGCTCTAGGACTTGTGTTGAAGATCTCTAAGACTTTTGTTGATGGGCATTAGGACTTGTGTTGACGGGCTTTAGGACTTGTGTTGACGGGCATTAGGACTTGTGTTGACGGGCTTTAGACATGTAATACACATCTGGCGTGACTAAAAACCCACTGACAAAGGTTTAACCCAAGTTCATATTAGCAGTAGCCATAAAATTGCCAATATATTTCATGGGTTCCAAGAGGTCCCTTTATCAGGGCATTAGGACTTGTGTTGATGGGCTTTAGAACTTGTTTTGAAGAGCTTTAAAACTTGCAATGAGGAGGGATGGTAAAGAAAGGGCCCGTCATATTTTCTTCCGTTGGATTCAGTTTTTTCAGTCAATTTTTGTGTCTGTCGGACACAATGAAGGCTCTCCCAGGCATGCCAGCTGTTTTTTTCCTCTGACAATATAATGAACTTTCTATAAAAACATTTCAGCATTTGATCCTCGATGCAATCAGTAAAACCTCAAAAACACACCACAAAAAGTTTCTTAAGCTCTTTTACACAATTATGTGGGTTATGTGTCTTTTCTCCTTACAGCTACCGAACAAAAGATTTACATTGAAGTTATCAGAACTAAATACAGAGAGAGTGCATACTTGTGTTGAAGGGCTCTAGGACTTGTCTTGAAGGGCTCTAGGACTTGTCTTGAAGGGCTCTAGGACTTGTCTTGAAGGGCTCTAGGACTTGTCTTGAAGGGCTCTAGGACTTGTCTTGAAGGGCTCTAGGACTTGTCTTGAAGGGCTCTAGGACTTGTCTTGAAGGGCTCTAGGACTTGTCTTGAAGGCGCTCTAGGACTTGTGTTGGAGGGCTTTAGGACTTGTGTTGGAGGGCTTTAGGACTTATGTTGGAGGGCTTTAGGACTTGCGTTGGAGGGCTCTAGGACTTGCGTTGGAGGGCTCTAGGACTTGCGTTGAAGGGCTCTAGGACTTGCGTTGAAGGGCTCTAGGACTTGTCTTGAAGGGCTCTAGGACTTGTCTTGAAGGGCTCTAGGACTTGTCTTGAAGGCGCTCTAGAACCTGTGTTGAAGGGCTCTAGGACTTGTCTTGAAGGGCTCTAGGACTTGTCTTGAAGGGCTCTAGGACTTGTCTTGAAGGGCTCTAGGACTTGTCTTGAAGGGCTCTAGGACTTGGGTTGAAGGGCTCTAGGACTTGTCTTGAAGGGCTCTAGGACTTGAGTTGATGGCGTTTAGGCTTGTAATACACACATCTGGTGTGATTGGAAGCCCATTGACAAAGGTTTGCCCCAATTTAGTAATAGCAGTAGCCAAAAAAATTGCCAATACATTTTCATGGATTCCAAGAGGCCCCTTTAATCGGGGCTTTAAGACTTGTTTTGAAGGGCTTTAGAACTTAAATTGATGGCATTTGACCTGCAGATGACCACCTTCTGACCCGCTTGATTCCTTATGACTTGTATAGGAATGTAATACTCATCTGACGTGACTAAAAGCCCATTGCCCCAGGCCATTAAAAGGCCGAAGCCGAAAAACGTCTGAACAATAGAAATGTTGTATCTTTAGCAAGCAACTTGGGCAGAAGCCTAAAATGTATTCCAGTCCCATTGTAACCACCTCCTTACAGTAAGACTACTGATAGGTCGAATGGTTACTCTAAGTGGATTTTTGGACCTTCAGCTCAGTATACATGTTACAATCTGTCTATACAATTGACTTTAGATTCACCAAAACTATGTAATATGAGCACCTATCTAATGGGACCAATCAATTTGTATCCAATCAGGCAGGCCCTTTCACTACATCATCATTTGGTAGATTTAAAGGAGATTGTACAATCAAGCTTGTAATGTGGTGCCTGGGCCCCCCCGCCAGCTCACCCATCCGATCTTCTCCCCATTAAGGGGCGGGACAAGGGGCGGGGACAGGGGAAGTGTCAGCGGCAGAGAGCAGAAAGCCGGGAAGAGGTGCGGGCTGTGCTCTCTCCCATCCTATCAGTGGAGCGCTCCGCCATACAGCAGATCTTCGATCGTACGGTACACGGATTAATTACCCGCCTCCCCCACCCACATTTCCTGGGAGAGGAGCAGTCTTCGGAGGAGATAGGGGGCGGGTAATCAAGCTGCGTACCGTTCGATGTAAGAGGGACCCTGTGTAATCTGGAGTGCTGTTATGACAGGAGGGGGGAGAGTATAGAGAGCCCACACCTCCTCATTACTCCTGTTGTTCCTGATTGGAAGGGGGGGGGGCTTGTGGAGGCGGGGTGATGGGTGGGGGCTGTTTGCGTTGTAAAGGGTAACGGGGGAGGGGAATTTGTGCTAGAAGAAGGAATGGGAGGGAGGGAGGGAGGGAGTGTGTTAGAAGGCAAGACAGGGGGAGATTTGTGCTAGTAGAGTTTAATGGGGGGGGGGTGATTTGTGCTGGAAAGGGTGATTTGGAAGGGGTTGTGCTAAGAGAAGAGATTTGGGGAAGTGGATTTGTGCTAGGAGGGGGATTTTAGGGGTAGGATTTGCGCGGGAGCATTTTTGCTAGCAAGGGGGATTTGTAATAGAAGGGGGATTTGCACTAGGAAGGGGGAAGATTTGTGCTAGGAGGGGGGATTTGGGGGGAGAGGATTTGTGCTAGGAGGGGGATTTGGGGGGAGGATTTCTACTGGGGGGAGATTCACGTGAGAGAATTTGTGCTAGGAGGGGGGATTTGTAGTAGAAGGTAAGGATCTGGATGGGGCATTTGTATTAGGAGGGGGGATGAAGATTTACACTAGGAGTGGGGATTTGGTGGAGAGGATTTGTACTGGAGGAAGGATTTACACTAGGAGTGGTGATTTGGAGGAGAGGATTTGTGCTAGCAGGGGGGGGGATTTGTATTAGAAGGGAAGGAGTTGGGGGGAGGATTTGTACTAGGAGGGGGGATTTGGGGGGAGAAGATTTACGCTAGGGATTTGGGAGGAGGATGTACACTAGGAGTGGGAATTTGGGGTAGTGGATTTGTACTAAAAAGGGAAGTATTTTGGGGGGGGAGGATTTGTACCACGAGGGGGATTTTGGAGGAAGAATTTTGCTAGAAGGGGGATTTGGGGGAGAGGATTTACGCTAGGAGTGGGGATTTGGGGGGAGAGGGAAGATTTACGCTAGGAGGGGGGATTTGGGGGGAGAGAATTTGTACTAGGAGTGGGGATTTGGGGGAGAAGATTTGTGCTGGGGGGGGGGGGATATTTGTACTAGAAGGGAAGGATTTGGGTGGAGGATTTGTACAAGGAGGGGGATTTGGGGGGAGAGGATTTGTACTAAAAAGGGAAGTATTTGGGGGGAGGATTTGTACTAGGAGGGGGATTTGGGTGGAATAGTTACGCTAGGAGGGAGATTTGTACTAAGGGGGGACATGGGAGGAGGACTTACGCTAGGAGTGGGGATTTGAGAGAGAGAATTTGTGCTAGGAGGGGGGATTTGTACTAGAAGGGAAGGATTTGGGGGAGGATTTGTACTAGGAGTGGGATTAGGGAGGAAGAATTACGCTAGGAGGGGGGATTTGAGAGAGAGAATTTGTACTAGGAGGGGGATTTGGGGGAGAGGATCTGTGCTAGGAGGGGTATTTGTAATAGGAGGGGGATTGGGGGGAAGATTTGTACTAGGAGTGGGGATTTGGGGGAAGGATTTGTACAAGGAGGGGAATTTACACTAGGAGTGGGGATTTGGGGGAGAGGATTTGTACTGGGGGGGGGGTATGCTAGGAGGGGGGATTTGAGAGAATTTGTACTAGAAGGGGGGGTTTGGGGGGAGGATCTGTGCCAGGAGGGGTATTTGTAATAAGAGGGGGATTGGGGGGAAGATTTGTACTGGGAGTGGGGATTTTGGGGAAGAGGTTTTGTACTGGGGGGGGGGGGATTTTTACTAGAAAGGAAGGATTTGTACAAGGAGGGGGGTTTACACTAGGAGTGGGGATTTGGGGGAGAGGATTTGTACTGGGGGGGGGGGTATGCTAGGAGGGGGGATTTGAGAGAATTTGTACTAGAAGGGGGGGTTTGGGGGGAGGATCTGTGCCAGGAGGGGTATTTGTAATAAGAGGGGGATTGGGGGGAAGATTTGTACTGGGAGTGGGGATTTTGGGGAAGAGGTTTTGTACTGGGGGGGGGGGATTTTTACTAGAAAGGAAGGATTTGTACAAGGAGGGGGGTTTACACTAGGAGTGGGGATTTGGGGGAGAGGATTTGTACTGGGGGGGGATTTACACTAGGAGTGGGGATTTGGGATTTGTACTGGGGGGGGGGGGGAATTTGTACTAGAAGGGAAGGATTTGGGGATCTGGGCACACACACCCCTCCCCCCTCTGGGGCGCACAGATTACCTTCATCATCTTCTTGTTTTCTCGGTCCAGTTGCATTTCCAGGGCGAAGACATCCCCGGCGGAGAGCTGCTCGGAACGATCGTCTCCTTCATCGTCCTCGTCCTCCTCTTCCCCGTCGTCTTCTCCCAGCATGGACGCAAACGCACGCTGAACGGACTTGCTGACGCCATCGGAGGTTTCTTCTGCAAAACGAGAAAAAAAAAGCCCCAAAAAAA
The DNA here is from genome assembly GCA_037952835.1 of Lithobates septentrionalis. Taxonomy (NCBI): domain Eukaryota; kingdom Metazoa; phylum Chordata; class Amphibia; order Anura; family Ranidae; genus Lithobates; species Lithobates septentrionalis. The sequence goes on along the minus strand of JBBDGP010001933.1, from coordinate 164,383 downwards.
TATTTATTATATTTATGTTTTATTTTTAAATTGTAAATAAATTAAAATTAAATTAATTTAATAAATATTTTTTTTTTTTTTAAAAAAAGAGAAAACTGAATTTTATATTTGAATAAATTGTTTATATCAAGACCTGTAACCTTCCAAAAAATGGAAGAAGGGTAAAAGGGGGCAATGTAGTGGTAAAGTTTTTTTTGTAACTAAAAAAAAAAAATGTAATTAAAATTTAAATAAATTAAGAGAATTCTTAAAGGTAAAGTCTGGGCTAAACCTATACAATGTTAAACCTGCTTCCACCCCCCACTCTAAGCCCTATACTAAGCAGCCTGTAGAGAGATAATGTCTCTGCTTACTTATTCTAAGGGCGCTATAGTCTGGTCACATGATAGGCTCCCAACGCCCCCTTCAGGGGAGAGGAGACATCGCAGACAGCGGCTGCAGAGCCTGAAATCACTCATATTATGGAGCATCCATTGTCACCTGTCCTTCCTCTACACCAGGGCTCTCCAATTTGTGCCCCATCATTGGTGTCAGTGGGAGGAATAGTGCCCCATCATTGGTATCAGTGGGCAGAATAGTGCCCCATCATTGGTATCAGTGGGAGGAATAGTGCCCCATCATTGGTATCAGTGGGAGGAATAGTGCCCCATCATTGGTATCAGTGGGAGGAATAGTGCCCCATCATTGGTGTCAGTGGGAGGAATAGTGCCCCATCATTGGTATCAGTGGGAGGAATAGTGCCCCATCATTGGTATCAGTGGGAGGAATAGTGCCCCATCATTGGTATCAGTGGGAGGAATAGTGCCCCATCATTGGTATCAGTGGGAGGAATAGTGCCCCATCATTGGTATCAGTGGAATAGTGCCCCATCATTGGTATCAGTGGGAGGAATAGTGCCCCATCATTGTTGTCAGTGGGAGGAATAGTGCCCCATCATTGGTATCAGTGGGAGGAATAGTGCCCCATCATTGGTATCAGTGGGAGGAATAGTGCCCCATCATTGGTATCAGTGGGAGGAATAGTGCCCCATCATTGGTATCAGTGGGAGGAATAGTGCCCCATCATTGGTATCAGTGGGAGGAATAGTGCCCCATCATTGGTATCAGTGGGAGGAATAGTGCCCCATCATTGGTATCAGCGGGGGGAATAGTGCCCCATCATTGGTATCAGTGGGAGGAATAGTGCCCCATCATTGGTATCAGTGGGAGGAATAGTGCCCCATCATTGGTATCAGTGGGAGGAATAGTGCCCCATCATTGGTATCAGTGGGAGGAATAGTGCCCCATCATTGGTATCAGTGGGAGGAATAGTGCCCCATCATTGGTATCAGTGGGAGGAATACTGTCCCATCATTGGTATCAGTGGGAGGAATAGTGCCCCATCATTGGTATCAGTGGGAGGAATAGTGCCCCATCATTGGTATCAGCGGGGGGAATAGTGCCCCATCATTGGTATCAGTGGGAGGAATAGTGCCCCATCATTGGTATCAGTGGGGGGGAATAGTGTCCCATCATTGGTATCAGTGGGAGGAATAGTGCCCCATCATTGGTATCAGTGGGAGGAATAGTGTCCCATCATTGGTATCATTGGGAAGAAAAGTGCCCCATTGTTGGTATCAGTAACAAACATTAGTTATAATTATTACTTATTATATAAATGTATTATAATTCATTATTTATTCAATTCATATGTAAGCAAATTTTTATTATTTTAATAATCATTGTGTTTGTATTATATTCATTATTTAAAAGTCTTTATCATTATTATATGAACGTATTGTAAATTATCATTTATTAAATATATATGTAAGCAAATTATTTATTGCCGTTTATGTATGTAAATTCTGAATTATTTTTTATTATTTATTATTCATGTCAGGAAATGATTTATTAGCAGCTGTGAGTGAAGAGAAGACTTACCTGTATCCTCGGGGTCCGGCGTGTTCTCTGAGTGCAGATGCTGGGATGTGGACGGCTCTCCGGGGTCCTCAGCGCCACATTCGGCTCGGTCTGCTTCCACCTTCTTCGACTCGCCCTGGTCCCGGCACAATGACATTCGTTTTATTACATTGTATAGAGGAATCATGAATGACATATAGTGAGCTATGATGAGATCTGCTGACATGGGCCATTCATGATGAAGTTTTGTCATTTCACAACCAAAAATGTATTTTATTGGGATTTTATGTGATAGATCAACACAAAGTGGCTCATAATTGTGAAGTGGAAGGAAAATGATAAATGATACAAATAAATATGTGAAAAGTGTGGGGGGGGGGGCATTTGTATGGCGCCCCCCGGAGTCAATACTTTGTAGAACCTCCTTTCTCTACAAGTCTTTTTGGGGATGTCTCTACCAGCTTTGCACATCTAGAGAGGACATTTCTGCCCATTCTTCTTCTTTGTAAAACATCTCAAGCTCTGTCAGATTGGATGGAGAGCGTCTGTGAACAGCAATTTTCAAGTCTGGCCACAGATTCTCAATGGGATTTAGGTCTGGACTGTGACTGGCCCATTCTAACACATGAATATGCTTTGATGTAAACCATTCCATTGTAGCTCTGGCTGGATGTTTCGGGTCGTTGTCCTGCTGGAAGGTGAACCTCCACCCCAGTCTCAAGTCTTTTGCAGACTCTAACAGGTTTTCTTCTAAGATTGTCCTGTATTTGTCTCCATCCACCTTCCCATCAACTCTGACCAGCTTCCCCGTCCCTGCTGAAGAAAAGCATCCCCACCACATAATGCTGCCACCACCATGTTTCACGGTGGGGATGGTGTGTTCAGGGTGATGTGCAGTGTTAGTTTTCCCCACACATAGTGTTTTGCTTTTAGGCCAAAAAGTTGAATTTTGGTCTCATCTGACCAGAGCACCTTCTTCCACATGTTTGCTGTGTCCTCCACATGGCTTCTCACAAACTACAAACAGGACTTCTTATGACTTTCTTTCTCCAATGTCTTTCTTCTTGTCACTCTTCCATAAAGGGCAGATTTGTGGAGAACACGACTAATAGTTGTCCTGTGGACAGATTCTCCCACCTGAGCTGTGGATCTCTGCAGCTCCTCCAGACTTACCATGGGCCTCTTGCCTCTTCTCTGATGAATGCTCTCCTTGCCCGGCCGGTCAGTTTAGGTGGACGGCCATGTCTTGGTAGGTTTGCAGTTGTGCCATACTCTTTCCATTTTCGGATGATGGATTGAACAGAGCTCCGTGAGATGTTCAAAGCTTGGGAGATTTTTTTTATAACCTAACCCTGCTTTATACTTCTCCACAACTTTATCCCTGACCTGTCTGGTGTGTTCCTTGGCCTTCATGATGCTGTTTGTTCACTAAGATTCTCTAACACACCTCTGAGGGCTTCAGAGAACAGCTGTATTTATACTGAGATTAAATAACACACAGGTGGACTCTATGTACTAATTAGGTGACTTCTGAAGGCAATTGGTTCCTTTAGATTTTAGTTAGGGGTATCAGAGTAAAGGGGGGCTGAATACAAATGCCCCCCCCCACACACTTATCACATATTTATTTGTAAATCCCCTTCGCCCATGACAGGTCCTCTGCCCCCTCCCACTGACTGGTGTATGGCTCAGGAAGGCAGGGCCGGCTCAGTGAAGGGGGGGAGGGGGTTACCAATCTCTTATCCCTTCTCCAATGACAGGTCCTCTCTACCCCTCCCACTGGCCAGTGAGCGGTTCAGGGACAGGAGGGCGGATCAGGCTCAGTGAGGGGGGGCGTGGTTACCAGTCTCTTAATCCCCTCCCCCCATGATAGGTCCTCTTTTCACCCTCCCACTAATTGGTATAAGGCTCAGGGACAGGAGAGAGGGTGGGTTCAGTAACAAGGGGGTGGGGCTACCAGTCTCTTAATCCCCTCCCCCCATGATAGTTCCTCTTTACCCCTCCCACTGATTGGTATAAGGCTCAGGGACAGGAGAGGGGGTGGGTTCATTACCAAGGGGGGCGGGGTTACCAGTTTCTTAATGCCCTTCCCCCATGACAGGTCCTCTTTCCCCCCTCCCACTAATTGGTATAAGGCTCAAGGACAGGAGAGAGGGTGTGTTCAGTAATAAAGGGGTGGGGCTACCAGTCTCTTAATCCCCTCCCCCATGATAGTTCCTCTTTACCCCTCCCACTGATTGGTGTAAGGCTCAGGGACAGGAGAGAGGGTGAGTTCAGTAAGAAGGGGGCGGGGTTACCAGTCTTTTAATCCCCTCCCCTCATGATAGATCCACTTTCCCCCCTCCCACTAATTGATATAAGGCTCAGGGACAGGAGAGAGGGTGGGTTCAGTAATAAGGGGGTGGGGCAACCAGTCACTTAATCCCCTCCCCCCATGAAAGGTCCTCCCCGATGCTCCCTTGAACCGTGCTGGGTACTATGGATTTCGGCACAGGGGAGCCGCATGGGTTGCCTGGAGCATTGGGCCGGGTCACTATTGAGACCCCCTGAGACCCCTATAGCTACGCCCCTGATAGTAACCAATTAGCTTCCAACTTCAGCTTGTTCAATTAAGCATTGATAATAAAACCTGGAAGCTGATTGGCTACCATGCGCAGCTGCACCAGATTTTGCACTTTCCAGTTTTAGTACCCCCCCCCCCCCCTTTCCTATAAATCAATGTTCTCGCTGCTTTTTTTCTACAGCCCAAGGGCCAAAGCTTACATGTGGCCCCCGGGCCACAGGTTGGACACCAGGAGCATGTCAGTGGGCCGGCTGTTCTTTCTGTACCTTCCTCTCATTGGCTTGTCGTTCCTCTCGGCGTTTCTCGAATTCCTCGAATGAGATCTTCCCCTCCAGGTAGTCGATGAGCTCCGGGCTGAATCCAGACATTGTCAGAGGGGGGAAGGGAGCATCCTCCGGACGTCAGAATCTCTGCAAGAAAAAGAGCGATCGGAATCCTAACCGCACAACACGATCGTTATATATGTCAGGATCACCACACAACACGATCGTTATATATGTCAGGATCCGCACAACTAGAGCACAGGAATGTTATAATCACTGGTTTGAAGTACATCTAAAGCCATCATTTTTCTTAGGGGGTCTACGTATAAAATTTGTTGGATGAAGGTCACAAGCGTTCGCCTAACTCTGACGAATTCTAACTGTATTTTGCCTATTATTTAATTTCCTATGATCGCCAGCTCCATCTAGTGGCCATAAGATACATATTTTCCTGTAGGACCTCGGGGCAATACCACATTACAGCCACTAGATGGAGCTGACAATCACAATACTGTATAATACAATTAGAATTAGAGAGCAAAGCGAATGCTTATGACCTTCGTCCAATGAATGTTTTATACATAGAGCCCCTTAGTAATTGACAGAATGGAAAAGGGTTAAAATAACTTTATTTATAATACAGTATCTTTACATTTTTGTAAATCTTTTCTTCTATCTTTTCATGTGACAACACTGAAGAAATGACACTTTGCTACAATGTAAAGTAGTGAGTGTACAGCTTGTATAACAGTGTAAATTTGCTGTCCCCTCAAAATAACTCAACACACAGCCATTAATGATCCCCCGCTCAGTAGTAACCCCCAGCTCTGCCGATCCCCCACTCAGTTGTAACCCCCAGCTCTGCTGATCCCCCTCTCAGTAGTATCCCCCAGCTCTGCTGATCCCCCTCTCAGTAGTATCCCCCAGCTCTGCTGATCCCCCTCTCAGTAGTATCCCCCAGCTCTGCTGATCCCCCACTCAGTAGTATCCCCCAGCTCTGCTGATCTCCCCCCTCAGTAGTAATCCCCAGCTCTGCCGATCCCCCACTCAGTAGTAATCCCCAGCTCTGCCAATCCCCCCCTCAGTAGTAACCTCCAGCTCTGCTGATCCCCCGCTCAGTAGTAACCCCCAGCTCTTCTCATCCCCCGCTCAGTAGTAACCCCCAGCTCTTCTCATCCCCCGCTGAGTAGTAACCCCCAGGCTCTGCCGATCCCGCGCTCAGTAGTAACCCCCAGCTCTTCTCATTCCCCACTCAGTAGTAATCCCCAGCTCTTCTCATTCCCCCTCAGTAGTAACCTCCAGCTCTGCTGATCCCCTGCTCAGTAGTATCCCCCCAGCTCTGCTGATCCCCCGCTCAGCAGTATCCCCCAGCTCTTCTGATCCTCTGTTTAGCAGCGACTCCCAGCTCTGCTGATCCCCCCCTCAGTAATAACCCCCAGCTCTGCTGATCCCAGGTTCAGTAGTAAGGATGAGCTCCGGCGTGTTCGTACAGCCCACGTGTAGAGCCCGCCAGGACGTCAGCGTTGCGCTAATCACAGGCAGTGAGACATTTTACGCAATGTGCGACCTCAGAGATTGGGAAATGTCTCACTGCCTGTGATAAACAGGATAATTACCACCGCTCTAGGTGATCGGGTTCAAGCTTCCCGTCCTCCGCTGTGTGGATGATTGTGAGAGCCCCAGGTGCCGGCAATTGCTATTCCAATGGTATGTGTGTGATGGAAAAATCTGGACAGCCGCACTCCGGATTGGAAAAGTGAAAAATAAAATCCTCTTTATTGAAAAAGTAATAACATGATTAAAATCCGTACATGGCTTTGTTGGGATAATGCAGCATAACCGCTAACGCGTTTCACGCTCCCATAGAGCGCTTACTCATAGCTGGTTTGTACGAAAGTGATCACCACTTATATACACATAATTTATCTACCACATGACTACATATTGATTATCTGATTTTAAACAGCTGATCGTTAGTCTGTGTGGGATCTTTTTGGCATAGATGTGATTGGATGTGCGTCCTATAGTGGAATCACTAATGAAGACATGAATATATAAATGAAATGTATTCATATTGGCAAATGTCAACATATATAAATAATAAAAAATTCTATTCAAGGTTTTTGAAAAACATGTTTGTTATTTTTCAAAACCACAATAATGAGATGGGTGCTGGAATTTGACGTTCAAACGTATAAATTATCATACGGATAGGCGCAAGTATGGGCAAACTATGTGAGCTGGTGGCTGCGGTATAATGTAAACGGTGTATAGGATGAGAATTGGAATTGGGTCTATATGCATGTGATAAAAAGATGTGCATCCAACACCACTATCAGTGTCTACAAGAAAAGACTAAATATGTGTGTATGGTGCATAAATATATGCAAAAAATTTTTTAACGACATAAAGATAAAAATAATGATGAAAAGCAATTCTTTATATGTGTGTGTATGTGTATATACATGATGATTTCAACTTTCAAAAAACGTGGTGACATATGTGAATTGGAAGCTGGGCAGAAAACTGGCGTCCTGTCGCAATAATGCGACCAAAAGTCTCCTGATTTACAGGAGTCTATGTGTGAATAAATGCTTTTGCTTCAATTCCTACATGTGTGAATATTATTCTTTGCAACATATAAAGGATTGTGAAACTTATCACTCTCTGATAACCCCGCCACTCCAGCTTCACAAAAGTGCTCATTTAAAACCTTGCATCACTCCGTATGGGATGCATTCATCCCAATCAGGTAACAACATTAATGTTGCTGAACGTCTTTCTTTGAAGCAATCACATCTCTCGATGAGTTGTCTTCAAGTGTATGGGCAGAACTATATGAGGTAGATAAAAATGGGACAAAAAGCAGTGTTTATGCACCTGTCTCTATTCTTTCTATACATAGTATAATATTGGCAGTGACCATATGACAGGTTCTTCCAATATATGTGTTTATATCAATAGATAATTAACAATCTCACTAAACCAATTACTATGTGAAATAAACAACTGGTCTACCTCTTTGAAGACCACAGCTCTTAAATCAACTCAAAACACATGGGAACCTTGCAAAAAAGGTAATGAACCATGTACACATGTGGTAAAAAACATTTGTGCAAAGTTAGGCTAGCCATACACCATACAATTCTCCCGTGCAACTCTGGTCTAGATTCACCAAAACCATACAATAGGAGGCCAAACCCAAACACCCTCAACTTGTATGCAATCAGGCAGGCCCTTCTACCACACAGCTGAAGGCAAATCCAAAGAAAATTGAACAAGAAAATTGCATGGTGTATGGCCAGCTTTAGTGTTATGGTCTACCTGCAGCTACCATCAAACAATAATGTCTAATTAGAAACGAGATTCAAGTGACAGTGAATGCAAAAGATATAGTAAATTGTTTCTTTTAAATGAAAACATATATGCATATCACTAGTCATTTGCTCGTATGGATTGGAGTGTGTGTAGCCCAATAAGATGGATCGGTTACTGGGGATATGTGTAAAAAAGGGAACTGATATATTGATATGTGTCCCTATATGTTTTTTTGCTCCATCATCCACCAAAAAAGGAATGTGGATGTGTAATCAAGGAAAAAGTTGGGAGGAAAGGGTTACAGATGTATTGCTCGGGGATATAGCTTCAATGTTGTTTTATTCATAGAAATGTGAAACGTCCCACTCAAAGTTTAACCCCCGTGGAATCCTGGTGTCTAACGAGAATATCCAAAGGACTTCTCATTTGCACAGTAACTGGAATCTGTCACCTCCTCTCACCGGTGTGATGATTTTCTCAATGCCCTGAATAGTAAGACTGGAAGTGTCTTTGTGGTGTGTGTAGACCCAGTGCTTTGATACATTGGTTAAGATCTCCTTCTCAATATTATACAGGTGATCATGTAACCTGTCTCTGAGACGCCGTGTTGTGCGTCCAACATATTGTACCTGGCAACTGGTGCATGTGATAACATATACCACAAATTTGGTGTTACAATTAATAAACACGGGGATCGAGAATTCTTTTTGATTGCTGCATGATTTTATGAGTTGACCCGTTTTAATGTACCTGCAGTAATTACAAGTTTTTATTCCACACTTGAAATTGCCTGTGAAATTGAGCCAATTGGATTTTGTTCGGTTGGTTGAGAACAAACTGGGAGACAGTGAACGTCCCAATGTGGGTGCTCTGCGGGATACAACCTTGATCCCTTTAGAGAGGATGTTATTATATATAGGGTCATTATACAAAACAGGAAGGTGTTTCATGATAATTTTCTTGATTGTATTAAATTCTGAGCTGTATGGAGTAGAGAATACTGGGATTCTAGCCACTTGACATCCGCGCTATGGCCGAATGACGGCCACAGCGCGGACCTACATTCCCGGGAGGCCGTCATATGATGGCCTCCCCTGTGCACGCTCCCTGCGCGCGCCCTGCAGGGCGCGCGCCGGGCGCGGTGTGATCACCGAGTCACTGAGACTCGGCTGATCACCGATCTGAGTAAGGGGCCGGTCCCGGCCCCTTACCATGTGATCAGCTGTCAGCCAATGACAGCTGATCACATGATGTAAACAGGAAGATCGGTAATCGGTTTTTTTTTTACTCGCGTTGACAGCGCGAGTAGAGAAAAAAGCCGATCACCGGCTCAGATGCCAGGGACATCAGTCCCAAAGTAAGAGCACAAAACATTCTCATCAGTGCCACCCAAAAGTGCCACCTAACAGTGCCACCTAACAGTGCCCACAGTGCCACCTAACAGTGCCCACAGTGCCACCTATCAATGCCAACAAGTGCCACCTATCAATGCTCACAAGTGCCACCTACCAATGCCCACCTGTAGTGCCAATCAGTGCCACCTGTCAGTGCTGCCCATCACTGCCACCCATCAGTGCCCATCACTGCCACCCATCAGTGCCCATCACTGCCACCTATCAGTGCCCATCACTGCCGCCTCATCAATGTACATCAATGAAGGAGAAAAATTACCCGTTAAAATTTTTTTATAACAAAATATAAAAAAAAAAATTTTTTTTTAAAAAAAAAAATTCAGGTTTTTAAATTTTTTTAACAAAAAGTAAAAACCGCAGAGGTGATCAAATACCACTAAAAGAAAGCTCTATTTGTGGGAAAAAAATGATAAAAATTTCATTTGGGTACAGTGTTGTATGACCGCGCAATTGTCATTCAAAATGCGTTAGCGCTGAAAGCTAAAAATTGGTCTGGATAGGAGGGGGGGTTTAAGTGCTCGGTAAGCAAGTGGCTAGGGGACATGTCCCTTCTCTGTTGAATGTTTCTAGCTGGTTTTTTCTTTACAAGTGAAGGTCTTGGGATGGATCTTACTGTGTTGAGTGCTTTTTGTATTGATGTTTCTTTATAGCCACGAGCTTTAAACCTGTTTGCCATGCTTTTGGCTTCAGCCTCAAAAGCATCAGGAGAGCTACATAGGCGCTTTAACCTTAAAAACTGGCTATATGGAATGCCTCTGATGGTGTGTTTAGGGTGTGCAGAGTCAGCTCTAAGTAGAGTGTTGCCACTGAGAGGTTTTCTGTACAGACTGGATTGAATCGCATCACCGGACCCCGCCAGTTGCACATCAAGGAATTCTATGGATCTGGATTGCAGATTTCCCGTAAATTTTAAGTTTAATGAATTGTCATTGAAATATGCCAGCCAGATATCCAAATTGGCTCAATTTCACAGGCAATTTCAAGTGTGGAATAAAAACTTGTAATTACTGCAGGTACATTAAAACGGGTCAACTCATAAAATCATGCAGCAATCAAAAAGAATTCTCGATCCCCGTGTTTATTAATTGTAACACCAAATTTGTGGTATATGTTATCACATGCACCAGTTGCCAGGTACAATATGTTGGACGCACAACACGGCGTCTCAGAGACAGGTTACATGATCACCTGTATAATATTGAGAAGGAGATCTTAACCAATGTATCAAAGCACTGGGTTTACACACACCACAAAGACACTTCCAGTCTTACTATTCAGGGCATTGAGAAAATCATCACACCGGTGAGAGGAGGTGACAGATTCCAGTTACTGTGCAAATGAGAAGTCCTTTGGATATTCTCGTTAGACACCAGGATTCCACGGGGGTTAAACTTTGAGTGGGACGTTTCACATTTCTATGAATAAAACAACATTGAAGCTATATCCCCGAGCAATACATCTGTAACCCTTTCCTCCCAACTTTTTCCTTGATTACACATCCACATTCCTTTTTTGGTGGATGATGGAGCAAAAAAACATATAGGGACACATATCAATATATCAGTTCCCTTTTTTACACATATCCCCAGTAACCGATACATCTTATTGGGCTACACACACTCCAATCCATACGAGCAAATGACTAGTGATATGCATATATGTTTTCATTTAAAAGAAACAATTTACTATATCTTTTGCATTCACTGTCACTTGAATCTCGTTTCTAATTAGACATTATTGTTTGATGGTAGCTGCAGGTAGACCATAACACTAAAGCTGGCCATACACCATGCAATTTTCTTGTTCAATTTTCTTTGGATTTGCCTTCAGCTGTGTGGTAGAAGGGCCTGCCTGATTGCATGCAAGTTGAGGGTGTTTGGGTTTGGCCTCCTATTGTATGGTTTTGGTGAATCTAGACCAGAGTTGCACGGGAGAATTGTATGGTGTATGGCTAGCCTAACTTTGCACAAATGTTTTTTACCACATGTGTACATGGTTCATTACCTTCTTTGCAAGGTTCCCATGTGTTTTGAGTTGATTTAAGAGCTGTGGTCTTCAAAGAGGTAGACCAGTTGTTTATTTCACATAGTAATTGGTTTAGTGAGATTGTTACTTATCTATTGATATAAACACATATATTGGAAGAACCTGTCATATGGTCACTGCCAATATTATACTATGTATAGAAAGAATAGAGACAGGTGCATAAACACTGCATTTTGTCCCATTTTTATCTACCTCATATAGTTCTGCCCATACACTTGAAGACAACTCATCGAGAGATGTGATTGCTTCAAAGAAAGACGTTCAGCAACGTTAATGTTGTTACCTGATTGGGATTAATGCATCCCATACGGAGTGATGCAAGGTTTTAAATGAGCACTTTTGTGAAGCTGGAGTGGCGGGGTTATCAGAGAGTGATAAGTTTCACAATCCTTTATATGTTGCAAAGAATAATATTCACACATGTAGGAATTGAAGCAAAAGCATTTATTCACACATAGACTCCTGTAAATCAGGAGACTTTTGGTCGCATTATTGCGACAGGACGCCAGTTTTCTGCCCAGCTTCCAATTCACATATGTCACCACGTTTTTTGAAAGTTGAAATCATCATGTATATACACATACACACACACATATAAAGAATTGCTTTTCATCATTATTTTTATCTTTATGTCGTTAAAAAATTTTTTGCATATATTTATGCACCATACACACATATTTAGTCTTTTCTTGTAGACACTGATAGTGGTGTTGGATGCACATCTTTTTATCACATGCATATAGACCCAATTCCAATTCTCATCCTATACACCGTTTACATTATACCGCAGCCACCAGCTCACATAGTTTGCCCATACTTGCGCCTATCCGTATGATAATTTATACGTTTGAACGTCAAATTCCTGCACCCATCTCATTATTGTGGTTTTGAAAAATAACAAACATGTTTTTCAAAAACCTTGAATAGAATTTTTTATTATTTATATATGTTGACATTTGCCAATATGAATACATTCCATCTCACTGCCTGTGATTAGCGCAGCGGTGACGTCCTGGCGGGCTCTACACGCGGGCTGTGCGAACATGCCGGAGCTCATCCTTATTCAGTAGTATCCCCACAGCTCTGCTGATCCCCCGCTCAGTAGCATCCCCCAGCTCTGCTGATCCCCCTCTCAGTAGTATCCCCCAGCTCTGCTGATCCCCCTCTCAGTAGTATCCCCCAGCTCTGCTGATCCTCCACTCAGTAGTAATCCCCAGCTCTGCCAATCCCCCACTCAGTAGTAATCCCCAGCTCTGCCGATCCCCCCCTCAGTAGTAACCTCCAGCTCTGCCGATCCCCCCCTCAGTAGTAACCTCCAGCTCTGCTGATCCCCTGTTCAGTAGTAACCCCCAGCTCTTCTCATCCCCCACTCAGTAGTAACTCCCAGCTCTTCTCATCCCCCGCTGAGTAGTAACCCCCAGGCTCTGCTGATCCCCCGCTCAGTAGTAACCCCCAGCTCTTCTCATTCCCCACTCAGTAGTAATCCCCAGCTCTTCTCATTCCTCCTCAGTAGTAACCTCCAGCTCTGCTGATCCCCTGCTCAGTAGTATCCCCCCAGCTCTGCTGATCCCCCATTCAGTAGTATCCCCCAGCTCTTCTGATCCTCCGTTTAGCAGTGACTCCCAGCTCTGCTGATCCCCCCCCTCAGTAATAACCCCCAGCTCTGCTGATCCCAGGTTCAGTAGTAAGGATGAGCTCCGGTGTGTTCACACAGCCCACGTGTAGAGCCCGCCAGGATGTCAGCGCTGCGCTAATCACAGGCAGTGAGACATTTTACGCAATGTGCGACCGCAGAGATTGGGAAATGTCTCACTGCCTGTGATTAGCGCAGCGCTGACGTCCTGGCGGGCTGTACACGTGGGCTGTGCGAACACGCCGGAGCTCATCCTTATTCAGTAGTATCCCCCAGCTCTGCTGATCCCCCTCTCAGTAGTATCCCCCAGCTCTGCTGATCCCCCCTCAGTAGTAATCCCCAGCTCTGCCGATCCCCCACTCAGTAGTAATCCCCAGCTCTGCCGATCCCCCCCTCAGTAGTAACCTACAGCTCTGCTGATCCCCTGCTCAGTAGTAACCCCCAGCTCTTCTCATTCCCGACTCAGTAGTAACCCCCAGCTCTTCTCATCCCCGCTCAGTAGTAACCCCCAGCTCTTCTCATCCCCCGCTGAGTAGTAACCCCCAGGCTCTGCCGATCCCCCTCTCAGTAGTAATCCCCAGCTCTTCTCATTCCCCCTCAGTAGTTTCCCCCAGCTCTGCTTATCCCCCTCTCAGTAGTATCCCCCAGCTCTGCTGATCCCCCACTCAGTAGTATCCCCCAGCTCTGCTGATCCCCCCCCTCAGTAGTAATCCCCAGCTCTGCTGATCCCCCCCCTCAGTAGTAATCCCCAGCTCTGCCGATCCCCCCCTCAGTAGTAACCTACAGCTCTGCTGATCCCCTGCTCAGTAGTAACCCCCAGCTCTTCTCATTCCCCACTCAGTAGTAACCCCCAGCTCTTCTCATCCCCCACTGAGTAGTAACCCCCAGGCTCTACCGATCCCCCACTCAGTAGTAACCTCCAGCTCTGCTGATCCCCTGCTCAGTAGTATCCCCCCAGCTCTGCTGATCCCCCGCTCAGTAGTATCCCCCAGCTCTTCTGGTCCTCCGTTTAGCAGTGACTCCCAGCTCTGCTGATCCCCCCCTCAGTAATAACCCCCAGCTCTGCTGATCCCAGGTTCAGTAGTAAGGATGAGCTCCGACGTGTTCAGCAGAGCTGGGGGGATACTACTGAGCCCACGTGTAGAGCCCGCCAGGACGTCAGCGCTGCGCTAATCACAGGCAGTGAGACATTTTACGCAATGTGCGACCGCAGAGATTGGGAAATGTCTCACTGCCTGTGATTAGCGCAGCGCTGACGTCCTGGCAGGCTCTACACGTGGGCTGTGCGAACACGCCGGAGCTCATCCTTATTCAGTAGTATCCCCCAGCTCTGCTGATCCCCCTCTCAGTAGTATCCCCCAGCTCTGCTGATCCCCCGCTCAGTAGTATCCCCCAGCTCTGCTGATCCCCCTCTCAGTAGTATCCCCCAGCTCTGCTGATCCCCCTCTCAGTAGTATCCCCCAGCTCTGCTGATCCCCCTCTCAGTAGTATCCCCCAGCTCTGCTGATCCCCCACTCAGTAGTATCCCCAAGCTCTGCTGATCTCCCCCCTCAGTAGTAATCCCCAGCTCTGCCGATCCCCCACTCAGTAGTAATCCCCAGCTCTGCCAATCCCCCCCTCAGTAGTAACCTCCAGCTCTGCTGATCCCCTGCTCAGTAGTAACCCCCAGCTCTTCTCATCCCCCGCTCAGTAGTAACCCCCAGCTCTTCTCATCCCCCGCTGAGTAGTAACCCCCAGGCTCTGCCGATCCCCCGCTCAGTAGTAACCCCCAGCTCTTCTCATTCCCCACTCAGTAGTAATCCCCAGCTCTTCTCACTCCCCCTCAGTAGTAACCTCCAGCTCTGCTGATCCCCTGCTCAGTAGTATCCCCCCAGCTCTGCTGATCCCCCGCTCAGCAGTATCCCCCAGCTCTTCTGATCCTCCGTTTAGCAGCGACTCCCAGCTCTGCTGATCCCCCCCTCAGTAATAACCCCCAGCTCTGCTGATCCCAGGTTCAGTAGTAAGGATGAGCTCCGGCGTGTTCGCACAGCCCACGTGTAGAGCCCGCCAGGACGTCAGCGCTGCGCTAATCACAGGCAGTGAGACATTTTACGCAATGTGCGACCTCAGAGATTGGGAAATGTCTCACTGCCTGTGATTAGCGCAGCGCTGACGTCCTGGCGGGCTCTACACGCGGGCTGTGCGAACATGCCGGAGCTCATCCTTATTCAGTAGTATCCCCACAGCTCTGCTGATCCCCTTCTCAGTAGCATCCCCCAGCTCTGCTGATCCCCCTCTCAGTAGTATCCCCCAGCTCTGCTGATCCCCCTCTCAGTAGTATCCCCCAGCTCTGCTGATCCCCCTCTCAGTAGTATCCCCCAGCTCTGCTGATCCCCCACTCAGTAGTATCCCCCAGCCCTCCTGATCCTCCACTCAGTAGTAATCCCCAGCTCTGCCAATCCCCCACTCAGTAGTAATCCCCAGCTCTGCCGATCCCCCCCTCAGTAGTAACCTCCAGCTCTGCCGATCCCCCCCTTAGTAGTAACCTCCAGCTCTGCTGATCCCCTGCTCAGTAGTAACCCCCAGCTCTTCTCATCCCCCACTCAGTAGTAACCCCCAGCTCTTCTCATCCCCCGCTGAGTAGTAACCCCCAGGCTCTGCCGATCCCCCTCTCAGTAGTAATCCCCAGCTCTTCTCATTCCCCCTCAGTAGTTTCCCCCAGCTCTGCTTATCCCCCTCTCAGTAGTATCCCCCAGCTCTGCTGATCCCCCCCTCAGTAGTAATCCCCAGCTCTGCCGATCCCCCACTCAGTAGCAATCCCCAGCTCTGCCGATCCCCCCCTCAGTAGTAACCTCCAGCTCTGCTGATCCCCTGCTCAGTAGTAACCCCCAGCTCTTCTCATTCCCCACTCAGTAGTAACCCCCAGCTCTTCTCATCCCCCACTGAGTAGTAACCCCCAGGCTCTACCGATTCCCCACTCAGTAGTAACCTCCAGCTCTGCTGATCCCTGCTCAGTAGTATCCCCCCAGCTCTGCTGATCCCCCGCTCAGTAGTATCCCCCAGCTCTTCTGGTCCTCCGTTTAGCAGTGACTCCCAGCTCTGCTGATCCCCCCCTCAGTAATAACCCCCAGCTCTGCTGATCCCAGGTTCAGTAGTAAGGATGAGCTCCGACGTGTTCAGCAGAGCTGGGGGGATACTACTGAGCCCACGTGTAGAGCCCGCCAGGACGTCAGCGCTGCGCTAATCACAGGCAGTGAGACATTTTACGCAATGTGCGACCGCAGAGATTGGGAAATGTCTCACTGCCTGTGATTAGCGCAGCGCTGATGTCCTGGCGGGCTGTACACGTGGGCTGTGCGAACACGCCGGAGCTCATCCTTATTCAGTAGTATCCCCCAGCTCTGCTGATCCCCCTCTCAGTAGTAACCCCCAGCTCTGCTGATCCCCCGCTCAGTAGTAACCCCCCAGCTCTGCTGATCCCCCTCTCAGTAGTAACCCCCAGCTCTTCTGATCCCCCTCTCAGTAGTAACCCCCAGCTCTGCTGATCCCCCCCCCCACTCAGTAGTAACCCCCAGCTGTTCTGATCCCCCGCTCAGTAGTATCCCCCAGCTCTGCTGATCCCCCGCTCAGTAGTATCCCCCAGCTCTGCTGATCCCCCGCTCAGTAGTATCCCCCAGCTCTGCTGATCCCCCACTCAGTAGTAACCCCCAGCTCTTCTGATCCCCCTCTCAGTAGTAACCCCCAGCTCTGCTGACCCCCCCCACTCAGTAGTAACCCCCAGCTCTTCTGATCCCCCTCTCAGTAGTATCCCCCAGCTCTTCTGATCCCCCTCTCAGTAGTATCCCCCAGCTCTGCTGATCCCCCGCTCAGTAGTATCCCCCAGCTCTGCTGATCCCCCGCTCAGTAGTATCCCCCAGCTCTGCTGATCCCCCACTCAGTAGTATCCCCCAGCTCTGCTGATCCCCCTCACAGTAGTAACCCCCAGCTCTGCTGATCCCCCCCTCAGTAGTAACCCCCAGCTCTGCTGATCCCCCGCTCAGTAGTATCCCCCAGCTCTGCTGATCCCCCTCACAGTAGTAACCCCCAGCTCTGCTGATCCCCCCCTCAGTAGTATCCCCCAGCTCTGCTGATCCCCCTCACAGTAGTAACCCCCAGCTCTGCTGATCCCCCCCTCAGTAGTATCCCCCAGCTCTGCTGATCCCCCTCACAGTAGTAACCCCCAGCTCTGCTGATCCCCCCCTCAGTAGTAACCCCCAGCTCTGCTGATCCCCCGCTCAGTAGTATCCCCCAGCTCTGCTGATCCCCCTCACAGTAGTAACCCCCAGCTCTGCTGATCCCCCCTCAGTAGTATCCCCCAGCTCTGCTGATCCCCCCTCAGTAGTATCCCCCAGCTCTGCTGATCCCCCTCACAGTAGTAACCCCCAGCTCTGCTGATCCCCCGCTCAGTAGTAACCCCCAGCTCTGCTGATCCCCCGCTCAGTAGTAACCCCCAGCTCTGCTGATCCCCCGCTCAGTAGTATCCCCCAGCTCTGCTGATCCCCCCCTTTAGAGGAACGTCTTGTTCACATGTACCCCTGCAATAGCTGCAGAGCAATTCCAAGGGGTGGGGGATGGGGGTGTCTGATGGTGACAACATAGTTCCATGCTTGTGTAATGTGTGACAACACAGAACCATTTGGAGGCAGGGGGCGGAGCGTTGTCACCCTATCACAGGAAGTGACCTTCATGGCAGGATCACCACAAATTATTATAACGACATCTGCACATTGCAGAACAATAATAAGAGGAATGATGAATTCCCTCTATAGGGGATCATAGAGAATATAATCCTTATCATTGGGGGGGGGGGGTACTAAGACTGGAGGGGTAGTGCCTGGCAGCCAATCCGAGTCCACCTTTCATGTTAAAGGCAAGCAGCTGAAGACAGAATCTGATTGGTTGCCGTGCACACAGCTCGAGTCTAAAGACACGCCCCCTCGTACAGTAGAAGGAGACGAGAATACAATATAACAGTATATAAGATCGGAGATCACATGACCCTCCCCTCCCCCCCGTACAGTGTAATACACACCGCGTTCCGCTCACCCCATCCGCACCACGGAAGACGCTGATCCCGGGCAGTGGGAGGAGACGGAGGTGACGTCATGTGACAGGGGGCGGGGCCGAGACTCGGAACATAGACCACGTGTGTGCTGAGCGGAGGGAGGAGCGGAGTCTGGAGGATGAACGGAGGGGGGGCGGAGTCTGGAGAATGATCGGAGGGGGGGCGGAGTCTGGAGGATGATCGGAGGGGAGGCGGAGTCTGGAGGATGGTAGGAGGGGGGGGGGGGCGGAGTCTGGAGGATGATCGGAGGGGGGGCGGAGTCTGGAGGATGATCGGAGGGGGGGCGGAGTCTGGAGGATGTTATGGGGGTTCGGTGGCAGCATGGTCTGCGCTGTCGCAATTTGAACGACAATTACGCGGTCAGACAAAACTGTACCCAAATGAAATTTTTATCATTTTGTTCCCACAAATAGAGATTTCTTTTGGTGGTATTTGATCACCTCTGCGGTTTTTATTTTTTGTAAAAAAAAAATACAAAACCGTTTTATATTTTGTTAATAAATTTTGCAAACAGGTAATTTTTTTTCCTTCATTGATGTACGCTGATGAGGTTACACTGATGGGCACTGATAGGTGGCAGTGATGGGCACTGATCTGCACTGGTAGGTGACACTGATGGATGGTACTGGTGGGCATTGATTGCTGGCACTTACTACTGTGGGCACTGATTTGGCGGTACTGGTGGGCACATATGGGGCGGCTTTGCCTCTTCCTCTTCGGGACCGATGTCCCCTCAAACAGAAGCCGGCGATCTGCGTTTTTTTCTTCTCACGCAGCGTGAGAAGAAAAACAAAAACAAAACAAATACCGATCCTCTGTTTACATCACGTGATCAGCTGTCATTGGCTGACAGCTGATCACTTGGTGAGGGGTCGGGATCGGCCCCTTACTCTGATCTGTGATCACCCGAGTCTCATTGACTCGGGGTGATCAAAGCGCGCCCTTCGGGGGGGGCGTGGCCAGCTTTGAAAGGGGAGGACGTCAATAGACGGCCTCCCGGCAAAGCAGATCCGCGCTGTAGCCGTCATTCAGCTATAGCGTGGCTCTGAACAAGTTAATTACCCAGTTTCTGTGGTTGATTGAGGTGGTAATTAAACACGCTTTATCTTAGCCTCAGAACCTGTGTAATTCATATGTGTTCAGGTTTAAAGGGATGAGGTGGCAACCCTGGTGCAGTGGCGGTGTGGGATGCTGTGCTAATGAGGTCTGGGATGGGGTGAGGTCTGGGACGGGATGTGGTGGTGAGGTCTGGGTTGGGGTGCAGTGGTGGTGGTGAGGTCTGGAACGGTGTGTGGTGGGGGTGGTGAGGGACTGGGTTGGGGTGCGGTAGTGGTGAGGTCTGGGATGGGATGCAGTGGCGGTGGTTAGGTCTGGGACGGGATGTGGTGGTGATGAGGTCTGGGATGGGGTGTGGTGGTGGTGAGGTCTGGGATGGGGTGTGGTGGTGATGAGATCTGGGATGGGGTGTGGTGGTGGTGAGGTCTGGGATAGAATGCAGTGGTGGTGAGGTCTGGGATGGGATGCGGTGGTGGTGAGGTCTGGGACGGGATGTGGTGGTGATGAGGTCTGGGATGGGGTGTGGTGGTGGTGAGGTCTGGGATGGGGTGTGGTGGTGATGAGATCTGGGATGGGGTGTGGTGGTGGTGAGGTCTGGGATAGAATGCAGTGGTGGTGAGGTCTGGGATGGGATGCGGTGGTGGTGAGGTCTGGGACGGGATGTGGTGGTGATGAGGTCTGGGATGGGGTGTGGTGGTGGTGAGGTCTGGGATGGGGTGTGGTGGTGGTGAGGTCTGGGATGGGGTGTGGTGGTGGTGAGGTCTGGGATAGAATGCAGTGGTGGTGAGGTCTGGGATGGGATGCGGTGGTGGTGAGGTCTGGGACGGGATGTGGTGGTGATGAGATCTGGGATGGGGTGTGGTGGTGGTGAGGTCTGGGATAGAATGCAGTGGTGGTGAGGTCTGGGATGGGGTGCCGTGGTGGTGGTGAGGTCTGGGATGGGGTGTGGTGGTGGTAGTGAGCTCTGGAATCATGGGGTGCGGTGGTGAGGTCTGGGATGAGGTGCGGTAATGGTGAGGTCTGAGATGGGATGCGGTGGTGGTGAGGTCTGGGATGGGGTGTGGTGGTGGTGAGGTATGGGATGGGGTGAGGTCTGGGATGGGGTGCGGTGGTGAGGTCTGGGAAGTGGGGGCGGTGGTGAGGTCTGCAATGGGGTGCGGTGGTGGTGAGGTCTGGGACGGGATGCAGTGGTGGTGAGGTCTGGGACGGGATGCTGTGGTGGTGAGGTCTGGGACGGGATGCGGTGGTGTTGGTGAGGTCTCAGATGGGGTGCAGTGCTGCTCTGTGATGTTGTGAGGTGCAGTGCTGGTGAGATGCAGTGGTGATGAGGTGTGTGATGGAGTGCAGTGGTAGCAATGTGGTCTGGGATGCGGTAGTGGTGAGGTCTGGGATGGAGTGCAGTGGTGGTGAGGTCTGAGACGGGATGCGGTGGTGGTGAGGTCTGGAATGGGGTGCGGTGGTGGTGGTGAGGTCTGGGATGGGGTGTGGTGGTGAGGTCTGGGATGGGGTGCGAAGGTGGTGGTGAGGTCTGGGATGGTGTGCAGTGGTGGTGAGGTCTGGGACAGGATGCGGTGGTGGTGGTGAGGTCTGGGACGAGGTGTAGTGGTGGTGAGGTCTGGGATGGGGTGCGGTGGTGAGGTCCTGGACGGGATGCGGTGGTGAGGTCTGGGACGGGATGTGGTGGTGAGGTCTGGGACGGGATGTGGTGGTGAGGTCTGGGACGGGATGTGGTGGTGAGGTCTGGGACGGGATGTGGTGGTGAGGTCTGGGACGGGATGCGGTGGTGAGGTCTGGGACGGGATGCGGTGGTGAGGTCTGGGACGGGATGCGGTGGTGAGGTCTGGGACGGGATGCGGTGGTGAGGTCTGGGACGGGATGCGGTGGTGAGGTCTGGGACGGGATGCGGTGGTGAGGTCTGGGACGGGATGTGGTGGTGAGGTCTGGGACGGGATGTGGTGTTGAGGTCTGGGACGGGATGTGGTGGTGAGGTCTGGGACGGGATGCGGTGGTGAGGTCTGGGACGGGATGCGGTGGTGAGGTCTGGGACGGGATGCGGTGGTGAGGTCTGGGACGGGATGTGGTGGTGAGGTCTGGGACGGGATGTGGTGTTGAGGTCTGGGACGGGATGTGGTGGTGAGGTCTGGGATGAAGTGCGGTGGTGAGGTCCGGGACGGGATGTGGTGGTGAGGTCTCAGATGGGGTGCAATAGTGGTGAGGTCTGGGAAAGGACATGGTGACCCCAATGCGATTTCTGTAAAGCACTGGTTTTGGAATTACACTGAAGACCAACCTTTTCTCAACCCGGGTTCCTCCTGAGGTTTCTGGGGGTGCCTAGAGCATTAAGTTATGGAGAATCGGTCTCCCAGCTCCCCCCCGAGACCTTCCAATGATTTCACCGACTCCTCGGCGGTAAAAAAAAAAAGGTTGGAAATGGCCGCCATAGACAGAAGAGGGACCCCCCGCCCGCCAGACCGGACCAGCTGCACATTCTCCATTTCTGAAATGTTTACGCATACCGAGAAAATGAAATCTGCAATAAATAATCGCATGAAATGTTTATATTATCCGTCTTCTTGTGTATTTTCTCTTATAAACAAGCAACATGTTACCGCTCGCCAATCCCCGCAGTACATTCTATGACACTGAAGTCTCCACGGTCCTGAAATAATAATTACTTTCCCTGTTTCGTTATTTACTGGCTGTTACAAAGTTTAAAATGATATTAAAAAATGATTGAACACAAACGAAAAAAAAATATTATTTACTGTTTATTGATTTAGCGGTTTCACTGCCACTGACGTACCTCATACGTCAGCAACACCGGGTGGGGAAGTTGTGTAATTCTGACAAGCCAACTGTCAGATGGAAGGGATTGGGCCACTGTACAGTTGTCTGATTGCTTTCATACCTCCCAGCAACAGTGCCCATCGCCCCCCCCCCCCCCCCCCCCAGCGACAGTGTCCACTGCCCCCCTCTCCCCAGCAACAGTGTCCACCGCCCCCCCTCCCCCTCCCCAGCAACAGTGGACACAGAGCTCTATATTGTTTACATGGACGGAGCTCTGTCCTCTCTTCTTCTTTTTCTGGCCTGAGTTAAACTTTAACCAATTCCTTACTGTGCTAAAGCCGAAAGACGGCTACAGAGCGGCTTTGTTGTTCTGGGTGGGCGTCCTCCTGAAACCACGCCCCCCTGGGGCACACATGCGGCGATCGCTTGTGTCCTTTGCACACATTCTATCACAGATCGGGGTAAAGGGCCAATCACAGCAGCCCATTGTCATTGATCAGCAGTGTCCAATCAGCGCTGATCACAATGTAAACAGATTTGCCGGTTATCGGCTCTCTTCACACTTCAGGCGCTGTCACAGCATGAGGAGAGGAGAGCCGGTAACCAGCAATCCTGACAAGGGACATGTACACAGATAATCAGGGCACTGGCCATCAGTGCAGCCCCCTCAGTGCCTCGGTGTCCATTAGTGCCTCCTCATTAGTGTCCATCAGTGCAGCCCCATCAGTGTCTATTAGTGTCCATCAGTGCAGCCCCATCAGTGTCTATTAGTGTCCATTAGTGCCTCCTCATCAGTGTCCATCAGTGCAGCCCCATCAGTGTCTATTAGTGTCCATTAGTGCCTCCTCATTAGTGTCCATCAGTGCAGCCCCATGAGTGCCTCCTCATCAGTGGAGCCTCATCCTTGTCCATCAGTGCAGCCTATCAGTGCTTCCTCATCCCTGTCCATCAGGGCAGCCTATCAGTGCTTCCTCATCAGTGTCCATCAGTGCAGCCTCATCCTTGTCCATCAGTACAGCCTCATCAGTGTCTATTAGTGTCCATTAGTGCCTCCTCATTAGTGTCCATCAGTGCAGCCCCATGAGTGCCTCCTCATCAGTGGAGCCTCATCCTTGTCCATCAGTGCAGCCTATCAGTGCTTCCTCATCCCTGTCCATCAGGGCAGCCTATCAGTGCTTCCTCATCAGTGTCCATCAGTGCAGCCTCATCCTTGTCCATCAGTACAGCCTCATCAGTGTCTATTAGTGTCCATTAGTGCAGCCCCGTCAGTGTCTATCAGTGCCTCCTCATTAGTGTCCATCAGTGCAGCCCCATCAGTGTCTATTAGTGTCCATTAGTGCAGCCCCGTCAGTGTATATCAGTGCCTCCTCATCAGTGTCCATCAGTGCAGCCCCATGAGTGCCTCCTCATCAGTGGAGCCTATCAGTGCCTCCTCATCAGTGTTCATCAGTGCAGCCTCATCCTTGTCCATCAGTACAGCCTCATCAGTGCAGCCTATCAGTGTCCATCAGTGCCTCCTCATCAGTGTCCATCAGTGCAGCCTTATCAGTATCCATTAGTGCCTCCTCATCAGTATCCATCAGTTCCTCCTCATTAGTGTCCATCAGTGCCTCCTCATCAGTGCCCTTCAGTGCAGCCTCATCAGTGAAGCCTCATCCTTGTCCATCAGTACAGCCTCATCAATGCAGCCTATTAGTGTCCATCAGTGCCTCCTCATCAGTGCCCATCAGTGCAGCCCCATCAGTGTCTCCTCGTCAGTGGAGCCTCATCCTTGTCCATGAGTACAGCCTCATCAGTGCAGCCTATCTGTGTTCATCAGTGCCTCCTCATCAGTGTCCATCAGTACCTCCTCATCGGTGTCCATCAGTGCCTCCTCATCAGTGTCCACCAGTGCCTCCTCATCAGTGCCTCCTCATCAGTATCCATCAGTGCAGCTTCATCAGTGTCTATTATCAATATCCATCAGTGCAGCCGCATCAGTGCCTCATCATCAGTATCAGGGCCGGTGCTACCATTAGGCAAACTAGGCAGCTGCCTAGGGCGCCTGGCCACTGGTGTTCCTACTCTCTTCTCTCTGCAGCAAGTAACTAAGTCTCAGCATCAGTAAACAGCCGCCGCTCCATTCGCACATAGTGTCAGAGGCGCAGCGGCGGCGGAGGACTGTGTCCCGACTCCCGAATGAATGGAAGCAAGCAAACATTCATTGATGGGCACTGGTGAGGCTGCATTTGATGGGCGCTGGTGAGGCTGCATTTGATGGGCACCGGTGAGGCTGCATTTGATGGGCACCGGTGAGGCTGCATTTGATGGGCACTGGTGAGGCTACATTGATGGGCGCTGGTGAGGCTGGATTTGATGGGCGCTGGTGAGGCTGCATTTGATGGGCACTGGTGAGGCTGGATTTGATGGGCGCTGGTGAGTCTGCATTTGATGGGCGCTGGTGAGGCTGCATTTGATTGGCGCTGGTGAGGCTGGATTTGATGGGCGCTGGTGAGGCTGCATTTGATGGGAGCTGGTGGGGCTGCATTGATGGGCGCTGGTGGGGCTGCATTTGATGGGCGCTGGTGAGGCTGAATTTGATGGGCGCTGGTGAGGCTGCATTTGATGGGCACTTGTGAGGCTTCATTTCATGGGCGCTGGTGAGGCTGCATTTGATTGGCGCTGGTGAGGCTGGATTTGATGGGCGCTGGTGAGGCTGCATTTGATGGGAGCTGGTGGGGCTGCATTGATGGGCGCTGGTGGGGCTGCATTTGATGGGCGCTGGTGAGGCTGCATTTGATGGGCACTTGTGAGGCTTCATTTCATGGGCGCTGATGAGGCTGCATTTAATGGGCGCTGGTGAGGCTGCATTTGATGGGCGCTTCATTAAAAAGGTGGGGTTTACATGGGCAGGGAACAGGGGGTGGAGTCAGGGGTTTCGCCTAGGGTGTCAAAAATCCTCGCACCAGCCCTGATCAGTGTCCATCAGTGAATGAGTAAAATTACTTATTTGCAAATTTTACAGGAACTAAAAAAAAATGTTTTTTTTTTTTAACATTTTCTGTATTTTTTTTCTTTTGTTTAGCAAAAAATAAAAACCCAGAGGTGATTAAATACCACCAAAAGAAATCTCTATCGGTCTCAAAAAAATGATAAAAATGATGTAATTTGAGTACAGTGTAGCACGACTGCGCAATTATTCAAAGTGAGAGAGCTGAAATCTGAAAATCACTTAATCACTTTAATTCCGGGCACTTATACCCCCCTGGGCAGGAAGGGGGGGGTATAAGTGCCTGATATTAAAGTGATTAATTACCGCAAAGGATATCAGTCCACTTTTGCGTGCCCCAAATAAATGTGCAAATCCAGATATCACCATGTAAAAGTTGTAGGGACCTCACCCAACGTACCAATCCTTACATGCAGTGGCTGCATTCATTTTCTTTCTTCGTTTCCCCCCCCCCCCCTCTTATTTGCACCTGGTGATCCTCCTGGACCCTGTCCCAGGGTGACAACGCTCACTTACTTTACGGAGGAGCAGCGCTGTCACCCCAGGACAGGAAGTGTGCCAGGACCACAAACACCCCCCCCCCCCCTCCATCCCCATAACATAGGGGGAGGTGTTCTGTAATCCAACAAAGAGAACCAGGCAGGGATGATAACCTTGCTTGAGATCTCAGTGCAGCATTGTCCACTCACTACAGGTAGGTCCGAGTCCGCTGGATCGCTGGGTATTTGACTAGATAACAGGGAACAATAGAAATGATAGAGATGAACCACGGGACATTATCGATATTATGGATTTCTGGCAGGATCAATCCCCCGGTTGTCACCAGAACTAGTGTCCCCATTGGAAAGATCTCCACTCTATTACTGCTCTGGTGACAACTCAAAATGTGGGATTTTCTTTCACTTTCTGGGATAATGGTAAAAAGGACAAATAGAGAGGCTGAATCTTCCTAACACCGACAGCAATAAAAACCTGACAGGCGTTCTAATCCCTCCACACTCCACCCAAAACTAAAACCTAAAAAAAAAAAAAGATGTTTGCCTTTAGTTATACTTCTATTATTATACCTTTTACACACACACACATATATATATATATATATATATATATATATATATATATATATATATATATATATATATATATATATATATATATATATATATATATATATATATATATATATATATAATATTATATTTTTTTGTTTATATAAATATATATACAGTATGTCACAAAAGTGAGTACCCCCCTCACATTTTTGTAAATCTTTTCTTCTATCTTTTCATGTGACAACACTGAAGAAATGACACTTTGCTACAATGTAAAGTAGTGAGTGTACAGCTTGTATAACAGTGTAAATTTGCTGTCCCCTCAAAATAACTCAACACACAGCCATTAATGTCTAAACCGCTGGCAACAAAAGTCAGTACGCCCCTAAGTGAAAATGTCCAAATTGGGCTCAATTAGCCATTTTCCCTCCCCGGTGTCATGTGACTCGTTAGTGTTACAAGGTCTCAGGTGTGAATGGGGAGCAGGTGTGTTAAATTTGGTGTTATCGCTCTCACTCTCTCATACTGGTCACTGGAAGTTCAACATGGCATCTCATGGCAAAGAACTCTCTGAGGATCTGAAAAAAAAAGAATTGTTGCTCTACATAAAGATGGCCTAGGCTATAAGAAGATTGCCAAGACCCTGAAACTGAGCTGCAGCACGGTGGCCAAGACCATACAGCGGTATAACAGGACAGGTTCCACTCAGATCAGGCCTCGCCATGGTCCACCAAAGAAGTTGAGGTCACGTGCTCAGCGTCATATCCAGAGGTTGTCTTTGGGAAATAGACGTATGAGTGCTGCCAGCATTGCTGCAGAGGTTGAAGGGGTGGGGGGTCAGCCTGTCAGTGCTCAGACCATACGCCGCACACTGCATCAAATTGGTCTGCATGTCTGTCGTCCTAGAAGGAAGCTTCTTCTAAAGATGATGCACAAGAAAGCCCACAAACACTTTGCTGAAGACAAGCAGACTAAGGACAAGGATTACTGGAACCATGTCCTGTGGTCTGATGAGACCAAGATAAACTTATTTGGTTCAGATGGTGACAAGCGTGTGTGGGGGCAACCAGGTGAGGAGCACAAAGACAAGTGTGTCTTGTCTACAGTCAAGCATGGTGGTGGGAGTTTCATGGTCTGGGGCTGCATGAGTGCTGCCGGCACTGGGGGAGCTACAGATCATTGAGGGAACCATGAATGCCAACATGTACTGTGACATACTGAAGCAGAGCATGATCCCCTCCCTTCAGAGACTGGGCCGCAGGGCAGTATTCCAACATGATAACCACCCCAAACACACCTCCAAGACCACCACTGCCTTACTAAAGAAGCTGAGGGTAAAGGTGATGGACTGGCCAAGCATGTCTCCAGACCTAAACCCTATTGATCATCTGTGGGACATCCTCAAATGGAAGGTGGAGGAGCACAAGGTCTCTAACATCCACCAGCTCTATGTCATCATGGAGGAGGGGAAGAGGACTCCAGTGACAACCTGTGAAGTTCTGGTGACCTCCATGCCCAAGAGGGTTAAGGCAGTGCTGGAAAATAATGGTGGCCGCACAAAATATTGACACTTTGGGCCCAATTTGGACATTTTCACTTAGGGGTGTACTCACTTTTGTTGCCAGCGGTTTAGACATTAATGGCTGTGTGTTGAGTTATTTTGAGGGGACAGCAAATTTACACTGTTATACAAGCTGTACACTCACTACTTTACATTGTAGCAAAGTGTAATTTCCTCAGTGTTGTCACATTAAAAGATAGAAGAAAATATTTACAAAAATGTGAGGGGTGTACTTACTTTTGTGAGATGTGTGTATATAGAAGTTGCCTTCTTTAATTTGGCCACTAGATGGCGATTCACACTGACAGTTTTCCATTGGTTTCTTTGTAACCGATTTGATATCCATTTTTTTTTAAATTTAGATCTATTATTAGTTTTAGATATTGTATTTATTTTTAAATTATGCAAATCAGTGCTAATATATATATTTTTTCAAAGTATCCACAATAATTTCCTCTTTTTCTTTATTTACATAGATTCTCTATTTTAAAAAAAAAGTGGAGGCATTTGAAATAGTAAATGGTGTTTTATTTTAGTACATTTATTTCTACATATTTTAATAATGCAAATTCATTTTTTTGCATAATATTGATGAATTTATTTCATGTTAATCCATCAGGGGAAAAAGGAAGCTAAATTAGAGCCGTCCTTGGACATTTATTAACCCATCATGTGCAAAAGCCGTCCACCCGAACACGTTTCACTCAGCAATGAGTTTATTCATGGCAGCAACAGATATTTTTCTATATTTGCAGAAAATGTTCTTACCCTGGGAAAGAAAACAAATGCAGCCACCCCATCTAATGGCTGGTAGGCTGCAGTATATTATTTTTATTTGCTAAAACATTGTATGTTAGAAACAGTTACCATGGGGCCTATGTATTTAAAAAAAATAAAAAAAATAAAAAAAAAACAGAAAGTGGTTCAAAGAGGCTGGATGAAATCAGCAGCATTGGGATGCAAAAAAAATAATATATATATATATATATATATATATATATATATATATATATATATATATATATATATATATATATATGTATATATAAGTAAAACAGTATTGCAAAAAATAAACTGTCGACTGTCACAAGCGTTCGCCTAGCGTTCATGAATTGTGACAATATTTGGCATTGATTTTCTAATAATCGTCAGCTCCATCTAGTGGCCGTATTGCAGTATTTGCCTGTTCATGGTATTTCAGGAAATATATAGGTTTTGGCCACTAGATGGAGCGGACAATCATAGGAAATCAACATATCGAGGAAAATATGGTCAGAATTTGGCAGGGTTATGGACGAATGCTTGTGACATTCATCCAACCAAAAATTTATACAGAGACCCTCTTTTGTTTTTTCATAAAATACTGTTTTTTTTTTTTGTTTTAAATCTCAGTGCTGCTGTTCTCCTGAACCTTTTGCTGTCTACAATCATCAGCTGCATATTATTGCTCTAAAATCGCTTTCTGATACTGTGGACCATGTCTGAGCAATGTGTGGCAGCATGGCCATCTATAGTGCCATCTTTAGTGTCATCTGTAGTGCCATCTTTAGTGTCATCTGTAGTGCCATCTTTAGTGCCATCTGTAGTGCCAGCTATGGCTCCATGTAGCAGGTAACACTGCAGGAGCGCAACTTGTCACCCCATAACAGGAAGTGCCTGAATGAGGACCCTTGTGGCAGGATCACCAAGGATGATTTTAATGAATGCTGCAGATTTTTTTTTTTTTATTCTATGAAAAATGTCTGAGACTATATTAACATATTAAAACTTATATGAGATTTTAATAATTAGGTTAAATCTATTGTAAGCCACGCCAGGAGCAGATGGGGGGGGGGGGCAGTTCTCTCAGCCAGCTATACAGACTAGTATACTGAAATTGTTCCTGCCTGCAAGTATTATTATTTTTATTTTATTTTTTTAAATATTATTATTATAAATATAACTATTATTATTTTACTTTTAATTATCATCTTATTTTTTCTTCGATAATAATAGTTATATCTAATTTATTTTTATATTAGTAAGAGAACAAATACAATAACTGCTAATTATCTTTTCTTTTTTAATTATAAATGTTTTGTAATTACCATAAACAGTGCATTGGAATTTTGTGGGGTTTATATATTTAAAGAATAATAATATAAAAAATACATGATGGCCATTATTATTATATTTTTATATTATTTATTTATAACAGGTACTTATTTAGAGCTGTCAATTCATGCAGCACTTTACATATACCATACATTCACATTAGTTCCTGCCCTCAAGAAGCTCACATTCATACTATTAGTAGTAGTATTATTATTAGTAGTAGTAGTAGTTATTTTGGTTATATTATTATTATTAGTAGTAGTAGTAGTTATTTTAGTTATATTATTATTATTAGTTATATAGTTATTATAGTTATATATTTTAGTTTTATTATTATTATTATTATTATTATTAGTAGTAGTAGTAGTAGTAGTAGTAGTAGTAGTAGTAGTAGTAGTAGTTAGTTTAGTTATATTATTATTAGTAATATATAGTATAGTTACATAGTAGGTGAGGTTGAAAAAAGACACAAGTCCATCAAGTCCAACCTTTGTGTGTGATTATGTGTCAGTATTTCAGTAGTAGTAGTTATTTTAGTTATATTATTATTAATTATATTGTTATTATAGTTATATATTTTAGTTATATTATTATTATTATTATTATTAGTAGTAGTAGTAGTAGTAGTAGTAGTATTTTTATATACATTTTTTAAAATAATAATAGTTATATCCCATTTATTTTTTATGAGTAAGTGGACAAATACAATAACTGCTAATTATCTTTCCTTTTTTTTTTTTTTGACAAATGTTTTGTAATTACCAAAAACAGTGCATTGGAATTTTGTGGGGTTTATATATTTAAAGAATAATATTAATTATATAAAAAAAATACATGGTGACCATCATTATTATATTTTCATATTATTTATTTGTATTTATTTATTACATGTATTTAATTTGAGTTGTCAATTTATGCAGCACTTTACATATGTTATACATTCACATCAGTTCCTGCTTACAATCTAAGGTCCTTAACTCACATTCATACTATTATTATTATTATTAGTAGTAGTAGTAGTAGTAGTAGTAGTAGTAGTAGTAGTAGTAGCAGCAATAGTAGTAGTAGTAGTTAGTTTAGTTATAATATTATTATTATAATTATTAATATTATTATTATTAGTAGTAGTAGTAGTAGTAGCAATAGTAGTAGTAGTAGTTAGTTTAGTTATAATATTATTATTATTATTATTATTAGTAGTAGTAGTAGTAGTAGTAGTAGTAATAGTAGTAGTAGTAGTAGTAGTAGTTAGTTTAGTTATATTATTATTAGTAGTAGTAGTTATTTTAGTTATATTATTATTAGTTATATCGTTATTTTAGTTATATTATTATTAGTTATTTAGTTATTATAGTTAATATATTTATATATTATTAGTATTAGTAGTAGTATTTTTTATATATAATTCATAAAATAATAATATAAATAATAACTTAATTTTTTTATATTATAATTATTATTATTATCATCATTATTATTTATTAAATATATAAACCACACAAAATTTCTATGCACTGTTTCTTATAATTACAGAACATTTATGATTTTTGTTTTTTTAGCAGTTATTGTATTTGTCCACTTGGGGGCACTGTTGCATCAAAAAAATAAAAATATATAGTTTGGTTTGAGAACTTTACTGAATGACTCCTGAATCTCTATTGCCGCGTACACACGAGCAGACTTTACGGCAGACTTTGCCCGGCGGACTTTTCGACGTACTTTACGACGGACTTTCTGAATGAACGGACTTGCCTACACACAATCCACCAAAGTCCGTCGAATTCGTACGTGATGACGTACGACCGGACTAAAACAAGGAAGTTCATAGCCAGTAGCCAATAGCTGCCCTAGCGTGGCTTTTTGTCCGTCGAACTAGCATACAGACGGCGGACTTTTCGACCGGACTCGATTTCGACGGATTAATTTAAAACTTGTTTCAAATCTAAGTCCGTCCAACTTTTGAGAAAACAAAGTCCGCTGGAGCCCACACACATCGAATTGTCCGACGAAATCCAGTCCGCCGGGCAAAGTCCGCCGTAATGTCCGCTCGTGTGTACGCGGCATAAGAGTGACTTTTCACATTAGATTTATGATCTGCTGTGAGAAGTCTCTGAATGAGGCCCGGTTCACATCGGTGCGGGAAACCCGGCGGTTCGCGCATCGCGCATGACTCGCGCAGGCAGTTCACAATGCCCTATGCGATTGCCAACTGCTGGAAGTGCCAATACAAAAAGTTAATGACACCCCCAGATCGGTTTGCATATCGCAGTGCGAACTGTCTATTCGGACAGGTATCGGATCGCATTGGGTGTGTGAACACGCACGCGATTCGATTCTGGCGCGGACCAAAAACAAAAAGGGTCCTCCACGACTTTGGTCTGAATGTGATGCGAATTCAGCCGTACAAATCTGTATGGCTGAATTTGCATGGCGCAGGCATCGCATGTGATTTGCACAGAAGTCGCACACAGCGCACTGAGCGCGGCACTGAGTGAACCCGGCCTTCATCACAGAGCACACAATCATTCCAGATTTTATAATGAGCCGTGTATGTGTGAGCCAGCAGCCTGACTCCTGAATCTATGAATGACTCACAATGAGTCTCTATGGAATCACGAGCAAATAATAACTAAAACACGGACTCAACTTTCCAGTAATAAAGTTTCAAAGAATCCTGTTTTTAAATTTTTTTCATGTTTTTGGTGTGGCCAGAACGAGGTATAATTTGTATTTTTGGTTATGTTAATATTTTTGTATAATTGAAGGTATCTGTGTTTGTTTGTTTTTTTTGCTGTATTGCAGAGTTTACAGAATAGTTATTGCAGCAAAATAAAGTTACTTAACAGCTAATATGCTGACTTTACTGACTGAGTGTATCACAGGACTGAAGTTATGATCCTTAATTTTAGCTTGGAGGGAAATGAGTCGTGAGTCGATTCAACGATTCGAATCATTTCACTGAACTGATCCAAATGATTTGAATCCCTAAAATGAATCCCTCTGCCCAAGTCTAAAGTAGAAGATGCTTAAAGCGTATCCAATCCCAAAAATAATAACATGCACCCTCTGTGCAAACCCGCCGTGCCTCCCACCGTCTGTGCAGACCTGCCGTGCCTCCCACCCTCTGTGCAAACCCGCCGTGCCTCCCACCCTCTGTGCAGACCTGCCGTGCCTCCCACCCTCTGTGCAGACCTGCCGTGCCTCCCACCCTCTGTGCAGACCTGCTGTGCCTCCCACCCTCTGTGCAGACCTGCTGTGCCTCCCACCCTCTGTGCAGACCTGCCGTGCCTCCCACCCTCTGTGCAGACCTGCTGTGCCTCCCACCCTCTGTGCAGACCTGCTGTGCCTCCCGCCCTCTGTGCAGACCTGCTGTGCCTCCCGCCCTCTGTGCAGACCTGCCGTGCCTCCCACCCTCTGTGCAGACCCGCTGTGCCTCCCACCCTCTGTGCAGACCTGCCGTGCCTCCCACCCTCTGTGCAGACCCACCGTGCCTCCCACCCTCTGTGCAGACCTGCTGTGCCTCCCGCCCTCTGTGCAGACCTGCTGTGCCTCCCGCCCTCTGTGCAGACCAGCTGTGCCTCCCGCCCTCTGTGCAGACCTGCCGTGCCTCCCGCCCTCTGTGCAGACCTGCCGTGCCTCCCACCCTCTGTGCAGACCCACCGTGCCTCCCACCCTCTGTGCAGACCTGCCGTGCCTCCCACCCTCTGTGCAGACCTGCCGTGCCTCCCGCCCTCTGTGCAGACCTGCCATGCCTCCCACCCTCTGTGCAGACCCACCATGCCTCCCACCCTATGTGTAGACCTGCTGTGCCTCCCACCCTCTGTGCAGACCCGCTGTGCCTCCCGCCCTCTGTGCAGACCTGCCGTGCCTCCCACCCTCTGTGCAGACCCACCGTGCCTCCCACCCTCTGTGCAGACCTGCCGTGCCTCCCACCCTCTGTGCAGACCTGCCGTGCCTCCCACCCTCTGTGCAGACCTGCCGTGCCTCCCACCCTCTGTGCAGACCCGCTGTGCCTCCCACCCTCTGTGCAGACCTGCCGTGCCTCCCACCCTCTGTGCAGACCCACCGTGCCTCCCACCCTCTGTGCAGACCTGCCGTGCCTCCCACCCTCTGTGCAGACCTGCCGTGCCTCCTGCCCTCTGTGCAGACCTGCCGTGCCTCCCACCCTCTGTGCAGACCCACCATGCCTCCCACCCTATGTGTAGACCTGCTGTGCCTCCCACCCTCTGTGCAGACCCGCTGTGCCTCCCACCCTCTGTGCAGACCTGCCGTGCCTCCCACCCTCTGTGCAGACCTGCCGTGCCTCCCACCCTCTGTGCAGACCCGCTGTGCCTCCCACCCTCTGTGCAGACCTGCCGTGCCTCCCACCCTCTGTGCAGACCTGCCGTGCCTCCCACCCTCTGTGCAGACCCACCATGCCTCCCACCCTATGTGTAGACCTGCTGTGCCTCCCACCCTCTGTGCAGACCCGCTGTGCCTCCCACCCTCTGTGCAGACCTGCCGTGCCTCCCGCCCTCTGTGCAGACCTGCCGTGCCTCCCACCCTCTGTGCAGACCCGCTGTGCCTCCCACCCTCTGTGCAGACCTGCCGTGCCTCCCGCCCTCTGTGCAGACCTGCCGTGCCTCCCACCCTCTGTGCAGATCTGCTGTGCCTCCCACCCTCTGTGCAAACCCGCCATGCCTCCCACCCTCTGTGTAGACCTGCCCTGCCTCCCACCCTCTGTTCAGACCTGCCGTGCCTCCCGCCCTCTGTGCAGACCTGCTGTGCCTCCCGCCCTCTGTGTAGACCTGCCGTGCCTCCCACCCTCTGTTCAGACCTGCCGTGCCTCCCACCCTCTGTTCAGACCTGCCGTGCCTCCCGCCCTCTGTGCAGACCTGCTGTGCCTCCCGCCCTCTGTGCAGACCTGCTGTGCCTCCCGCCCTCTGTGTAGACCTGCCGTGCCTCCCACCCTCTGTTCAGACTTGCCGTGCCTCCCGCCCTCTGTGTAGACCTGCCGTGCCTCCCACCCTCTGTTCAGACCTGCCGTGCCTCCCGCCCTCTGTGCAGACCTGCCGTGCCTCCCACCCTCTGTGCAGACCTGCCGTGCCTCCCGCCCTCTGTGCAGACCTGCCGTGCCTCCCACCCTCTGTGCAGACCTGCCGTGCCTCCCGCCCTCTGTGCAGACCTGCCGTGCCTCCCACCCTCTGTGTAGACCTGCCGTGCCTCCCACGCTCTGTTCAGACCTGCTGTAAAAGGTAGGACTGTGATGGGGGAAAGGGAAAGGAGAGGTGTGACTGCAAGGGGACTATGTTTTATTATTTATTGATTATTATTTATTACAGGCACTTATATAGCGCCATCAATTAATGTGGCGCTTGTTATATTTATTATACATTCACATCACTCCCTGCCCTCAAGGAGCTTACAATCTAAGGCCCCTGACTTACATACATACATACATACACATATTATTAGGGCCAATTTAGACAGGAGCCCATTAACCTACCAGTTAACAGGGTCTGTGATTGCAAGGCGGACTGTGATTTAAGGAGGGGGGAGCTGTAATGCAAGGGGAGGGGGTCTATGATTACAAGGAGGGCTGTGTTGTGAAGGACACTATGATGTGAGGAAAGGCACTGTGATGTACAGAGGGGGGTCTGTGATTGCAAGGGGGGGCTGTGATGTGAAGGGGACTAAGGACACTGATGTACAGGGGGGACTGTGATGTGAGTGGGGAGGGCTGTGATGTAAGGGGGTTCTGTGATTGCAAGAGTGGCTGTGATGTGAGGAGGGGGACTGTGTTGTGAGGAGGGGGGGCTGCGATGTAAGGGGGGTCTGTGATTGCAAAGGGGAAGTGACGTCAGAAGGGTAGAGCTGTGATTTAAGGGGGCTGTGATGTGAGGGGGGATTCAATGATTGCAAAGGGGACTATGACGTGTGGAGGGGGACTGTGATGTAGGGGGGTGGGGGGGTCTATGATTGCCAGGAGGGCTGTGTTGTGAAGGGGACTGTGATGTGTGAAGGGAGACTGAGGACACTGATGTAAAGGGGGGGGGGCTGTGGTGATGTAAAGATGGGGGCTATGATTTGAGGAGGGGTCTGTGATTACAAAGGGGGCTGTGATTTGGGGGGGGGTGGCTGTGATGTGAAGAGGGGGACTAAGGACACTATTGCCCCGTACACACGGTCGGATTTTCCGACGGAAAATGTGTGATAGGACCTTGTTGTCGGAAATTCCGACCGTCTGTAGGCTCCATCACACATCTTCCATCAGATTTTCCGACACACAAATTTTGAGAGCAGGCTATAAAATTTTCCGACAACAAAATCCGTTGTCGGAATTTCCGATCGTGTGTACACAAATCCGACGCACAAAGTGCCACGCATGCTCAGAATAAATATAGAGATGAAAGCTATTGGCTACTGCCCCGTTTATAGTCCCGACGTACGTGTTTTACATCACCGCGTTCAGAACGATCGGATTTTCCGACAACTTTGTGTGACCGTGTGTATGCAAGACAAGTTTGAGCCAACATCCGTCGGAAAAAATCCTAGGATTTTGTTGTCGGAATATCCGATCAATGTCCAGCCGTGTGTACGGGGCATAAGGATGTAAGTGGGGACAGTAATGTGAAGAGGGGGGCAGAGGACACTGATGTGAAGGGGGGCTGTGATGTGAAGAGGGGGGCTGAGGACACTGATGTGAAGGGGGGCTGTGATGTGAAAAGGGGGACTGAGGACACCGATGTAAAGAGGGGGCTGTGATGTAACGAGGGGGACTGAGGACACTGATGTGAAGGGGGCTGTATTGTGAAGAGGGGGACTGAGGACACTGATGTGAAGAGGGGGCGGTGATGTGAAGAGGGGGACTGAGGACACCGATCTGAAGGGGGGCTGTAATGTGAAGAGGGGGACTGAGGACACCGATGTAAAGAGGGGGCTGTGATGTAACGAGGGGGACTGCGGACACTGATGTGAAGGGGGGCTGTGATGTGAAGAGGGGGGCTGAGGACATTGATGTGAAGGGGGGCTATGATGTAAAGAGGGGGACTGAGGACACTGATGTGAAGGGGGGGCTGCGATGTGAAGAGGGGGGCTGTGATGTGAAGAGGGGGGCTGAGGACATTGATGTGAAAGGGGGGCTGCGATGTGAAGAGGGGGACTGAGGACACCGATGTAAAGAGGGGGCTGTGATGTAACGAGGGGGACTAAGGACACTGATCTGAAGGGGGGCTGTGATGTGAAGAGGGGGACTGAGGACACTGATGTAAAGAGGGGGCTGTGATGTAACGAGGGGGACTGAGGACACTGATCTGAAGGGGGGGCTGAGGACACCGATGTGAAGAGGGAGGCTGAGGATACCGATGTGAAGAGGGGGGCTGCGATGTGAAGAAGGGGACTAGGGACACTCATGTTAAGAGAGGGCGACTGAGGACACTGATGTGAAGGGGGGCTGTGATGTAACGAGGGGGACTGAGGACACTGATGTGAAGGGGGGCTGTAATGTGAAGAGGGGGACTGAGGACACCGATGTAAAGAGGGGGCTGTGATGTAACGAGGGGGACTGAGGACACTGATGTGAAGGGGGGCTGTGATGTGAAGAGGGGGGCTGAGGACATTGATGTGAAGGGGGGCTATGATGTAAAGAGGGGGACTGAGGACACTGATTGTGAAGGGGGGGCTGAGATGTGAAGAGGGGGGCTGTGATGTGAAGAGGGGGGCTGAGGACATTGATGTGAAAGGGGGGCTGCGATGTGAAGAGGGGGACTAAGGACACTGATGTGAAGAGGGGGACTGAGGACACCGATGTAAAGAGGGGGCTGTGATGTAACGAGGGGGACTAAGGACACTGATCTGAAGGGGGGCTGTGATGTGAAGAGGGGGACTGAGGACACCGATGTGAAGAGGGGGGGCTGCGATGTGAAGAGGGGGACTGAGGACACTGATGTAAAGAGGGGGCTGTGATGTAACGAGGGGGACTGAGGACACTGATCTGAAGGGGGGGCTGTGATGTGAAGAGGGGGCTGAGGACACCGATGTGAAGAGGGAGGCTGAGGATACCGATGTGAAGAGGGGGGCTGCGATGTGAAGAGGGGGACTAGGGACACTCATGTTAAGAGAGGGCGACTGAGGACACTGATGAGAAGGGGGGCTGTGATGTGAAGAGGGGGACTGAGGACACTGATGTGAAGGGGGGCTGTGATGTGAAGAGGGGGACTGAGGACACTGATGTGAAGGGGGGCTGTGATGTGAAGAGGGGGGGCTGAGGACATTGATGTGAAGGGGGGCTATGATGTAAAGAGGGGGACTGAGGACACTGATGTGAAGGGGGGGCTGCGATGTGAAGAGGGGGGCTGTGATGTGAAGAGGGGGGCTGAGGACACTGATGTGAAGGGGGGCTGTTATGTGAAGAGGGGGACTGAGGACACTGATGTGAAGGGTGCTGGGATGTGAAGAGGGGGACTGAGGACACTGATGTGAAGAGGGGGGCGGTGATGTGAAGAGGGGGACTGAGGACACTAATGTGAAGGGGGGGCTATGATGTGAAGGGGGGGCTGTGATGTGTAGAGGGAGACTGAGGACGCTGATGTGAAGAGGGAGGCTGAGGACACCGATGTGAAGAGGGGGGCTGCGTCGTGAAGAGGGGGACTAGGGACACCGATGTAAAGAGGGCGACTGAGGACACTGATGTGAAGAGGGGGGCTGTGATGTGAAGAGGGGGGCTAAGGACACTGATGTGAAGAGGGGGGGCTGTGATGTGAAGAGGGGGACTGAGGACACTGATGTGAAGAGGGGGGCTGTGATGTGAAGAGGGGGACTGAGGACACTGATGTGAAGAGGGGGGCTGTGATGTGAAGAGGGGGACTGAGGACACTGATGTGAAGAGGGGGGCTTTGATGTGAAGAGGGGGGGTGAGGACACTGATGTGAAGAGGAGAACTGTGCCGATCGCTGTTCTCTTTGCTGGAGGCTCTGACACGAGGAAGCAAAGCCCTGCCTCCACCAAAATGGCCGCCTCCATACAAAGATGCAATGCAGAACAAGGCATGGAAAGTCAGTAATGGGGAGTAGATCTGCTGCAGGGAGACCTCAGGCGATACGGTCTTTTTTGGGGCACAGCTTCTACAGTTAAAGGTAAAGCTAAAACGCATATTGCAGCATGCCATTCCTTATACGTGACGGCTGCATTCCTTTTCTTTTTTTCAGGCCAGGAACATGTTCAGCAAGCACTTAAAGTTTGCTGCCAGAAATGTTGTGCCCTTGTCAGTTCCTATAAGCTGAACCAGAAAAACAATGTTCTCTCTTCTGTAAACTGTAATAGGGATGAAGACAGGCAGACAGGTTTGTAGTCCAGCCTGGGGGACAACCATGGCTCCCTCCATAGATAACAGGAGATGAGGGAGTGTAGCCAGGTGAAAAGAAAATAAAAAAAAGGAGAAAAATAAACAAATGCAGCCACCCATCTATGGTATGGAGAAGAGGGGAGGGGCGGTTTCTGTGGTTATGCCTGGGTTCTGTTGTCCTTATCCATTTAAGGACCCGGCTTTTTCTGGCATTTTTTTTACATGTAACAATCTTTTCTTTTTTTTTTTTTTTTTTTTTTTGCTAGAAAATTCTTAGAAAAAAACATTTTATTTATTTTTTTTTTAAAGCAGAGGCCATAGAGAATAAATTGTTGGGTTTTGCAATTTTAATATCACGCGGAATTTGCGCAGCGTTTTTTTAAGCGCAATTTTTTGGGGAAAAACAAATATACTTTTTTTAATTTTAATGCAAAAAAACACAATACATAACCCAATGCAAATAAGGGGAAAGGATTGTGGGACTTTATATGAGGCGTGTATCCAATCGTAAGTATAATACACTTATACAGTATCTCACAAAAGTGAGTACACCCCTAAATGAAAATGTCCGAATTGGGCCCAAAGTGTCAATATTTTGTGTGGCCACCATTATGTTCCAGCACTGCCTTAACCCTCTTGGGCATGGAGGTCACCAGAGCTTCACAGGTTGTCACTGGAGTCCTCTTCCCCTCCTCCATGATGACATCACAGAGCTGGTGGATGTAAGAGACCTTGCGCTCCTCCACCTTCCGTTTGAGGATGTCCCACAGAGGCTCAATAGGGTTTAGGTCTGGAGACATGCTTGGCCAGTCCATCACCTTTACCCTCAGCTTCTTTAGCAAGGCAGTGGTGGTCTTGGAGGTGTGTTTGGGGTTGTTATCATGTTGGAATACTGCCCTGCGGCCCAGTCTCTGAAGGGAGGGGATCATGCTCTGCTTCAGTATGTCACAGTACATGTTGGCATTCATGGTTCCCTCAATGATCTGTAGCCCCCCAGTGCCGGCAGCACTCATACAGCCCCAGACCATGACACTCCCACCACCATGCTTGACTGTAGACAAGACACACTTGTCTTTGTCCTCCTCACCTGGTTGCCCCCACACACGCTTGTCACCATCTGAACCAAATACGTTTATCTTGGTCTCATCAGACCACAGGACATGGTTCCAGTAATCCATGTCCTTAGTCTGCTTGTCTTCAGCAAACTGTTTGTGGACTTTCTTGTATATCATCTTTAGAAGAGGCTTCCTTCTGGGATGACAGCCATGCAGACCAATGTGATGCAGTGTGCGGCGTATGGTCTGAGCACTGACAGGCTGACCCCCCCACCCCTTCAACCTCTCAACTTCTTTGGTGGACCATGGTGAGGCCTGTTCTGAGTGGAACCCGTCCTGTTATACCGCTGTATGGTCTTGGCCACCGTGCTGCAGCTCAGTTTCAGGTTCTTGGCAATCTTCTTATAGCCTAGGCCATCTTTATGTAGAGCAACAATTCTTTTTTTCAGATCCTCAGAGAGTTCTTTGCCATGAGGTGCCATGTTGAACTTCCAGTGACCAGTATGAGAGAGTGAGAGCGATAACACCAAATTTAACACACCTGCTCCCCATTCACACCTGAGACCTTGTAACACTAACGAGTCACATGACACCGGGGAGGGAAAATGGCTAATTGGGCCCAATTTGGACATTTTCACCTAGGGGTGTACTCACTTTTGTTATCTGGCTGTGTGTTGAGTTATTTTGAGGGGGGCAGCAAATTTACACTGTTATACAAGCTGTACAATATGTGCAAAATAATTCTGCGCTGCTCACAAAAGAAACAAAAAGCAGCTAACACAACCAACAAAGTATATATGGGGAGAAACAACAAAAAAGTGTAGCGCTAAACAATCCAATAAGCTAATGCTAAACCAATAAGATAATGCTATTTTTCCATTTTCCATTGCCGTTTAAGGGGGAAAATAAGGAAAAATAGAAAAATAGCATTATCTTATTGGTATTGCTGTCTTAAAGCATTCATGTTGAGCTAACAAATCTGGTATCGGGGCAGATCAGCAGACCAGAGGATCTCCACAGTCTCCCTGGCCCCCAAAACAGAGTGCGGAAGGAAGTCAGATGTCACTGTTTTGAGGGATCCATCCACGGAATACCCCATCCCTTCTAGGATCCACAGGATCATCTACATCCTTGTGACCATAGGCGTGCGCACGGGGTGTGCCGGGTGTGCCTAGGCACACCCTAATCACCCCGTGCTGTCTCCAGAGATTTGCCCCAAAATGCTGCATCCAAGTAGTGAGTGTGTGGCCCGCGCTGCCTGTGAAACAGTTTCACAGGCAGCAGATCGTGAGAATTGCCAGAGCTGATCAGTGTATGGAACTGTCAGATAATGACACTGCATGCAGGAAGTGAGACCAGCTGTCTTAATGTCAGGGTGATGTCGGGGGTGGGCGGGACTGAACAGCCATCAAACACAAGCCAATGGGATGGGGTCTGGGCGGGCCGCTACATTTATGAGGCCCCGCCCCCTCTCTAAAGCAGCTCAAACATTGGCTGGTGTTTATAGCACTTGGTCCCGCCCACCTTCGACATCGCGGCTCAGTTGTAAGTCATCACAACTCAGCCGTGATGTCGGGGGTGGGCGGGACCAAGCGCTATAAACACCAGCCAATGATTGGGCTGCTTCAGAGAGAGGGCGGAGCCAGAGAAATGTAGCGGCCCGCCCAGACCCATCCTATTGGCTGCTGTTTGGTAACTGTTCAGTCCCGCCCACCACCAACATCACCGCTGACCTTTAACAGCTGGTATCTCTCCATGCATGCAGTGTCATCATATGACAGTTTCATACACTGATCAGCTCTGGCAATTCTCACGATCTCCTGAATGTGAAACTCCCCCTCTCCCCTATTAGTGCCAACCAATGCTGCCAATCAGTGCCAACCAATGCTGCCAGTGCCAACCAATGCTGCCAATCAGTGCCAACCAGTACTGCCTATCCGTGCAGCTGCTTATCAGTGCCAAACAATTCTGCCTATCAGTGCCAACCAGTGCAAACTAGTGCTGCCTATCAGTGCCAACCAATGCTGCCTATCAGTGCCAGTGCTGCTTATCCGCGCCAGCCAATGCTGCCTATCAGTGCCAGTGCTGATCCTCAGTGCCAACCAATGCTGCCTATCAGTGCCAACCAGTACTGCCTATCCATGCCAGTGCTGCTTATCAGTGCCAACTAATTCTGCCTATCAGTGCCAACCAGTGCTGTCTATCAGTGCAAACCAGTGCTGCCTATCAGTGCCAACCAATGCTGCGAATCAGTGCCAACCAATGCTGCCAATCAATGCCAACCAGTACTGCCAATCAGTGCCAACCAGTACTGCCTATCCATGCCAGTGCTGCTTATCAGTGCCAAACAATTCTGCCTTTCAGTGCCAACCAGTGCAAACCAGTGCTGCCTATCAGTGCAAATCAGTGCTGATTATTAGTGCCGACCAATGCTGCCTATTAGTGCCAGTGTTGCTTATCAGTGCCAGTGCCAACCAATGCTGCCTATCAGTGCCAGTGCTGCTTATCAGTGCCAACCAATGCTGCCTATCCGTGCCAACCAGTGCTGCCTATCCGTGCGAGAGCTGCTTATCAGTGCCAACCAATTCTGCCTATCAGTGCCAACCAGTGCCAACCAATGCTGCTTATCAGTGCCAACCAATGCTGCCTATTAGTGCCAACCAATGCTGCCTATCAGTGGCAACCAGTCCCAGTCAGTGCACCCTATCAGTGCCAACCAATGCTGTAAATCAGTGCCAACCAATGCTGTCAATCAGTGCCAACCAATGCTGCCTATCAGTGCAGCGAATCAGAGCCTATCAGTGCCCATAAGTGCTACCAATCAGTGCTGACAATAAGCGCCCATCAGTGCCGCCCATCAGTGCCACCAATCAGTGCACATCAGTGCTACCAATTAGTGCCCATCAATGCTGCCAATCAGTGCAGCCTATTAGTGCCCATCAGTGCTGCCTATCAGTGCCCATCAGTGCTGCCTTAGTAGGGATGGTGGAAACCCCTCTACAGATAATTGCAATACAAATTACCTTAAAGTGCAACAACTTTTTAGTTGGGAGGTTCACACCATTATAGGACTTTGGAATTTTTATTTTTTAGAGTGTTACACTTAATTGTATATGTTTTGGTTACGGTTATAATGTGAATGATTGCACTTGAAGTTAATTTCCCACCACCCCTGCTAAGTCCATGTCTTTATGGACCTTGTTTGTGCACTGGTGGGCAGTCATGTTGGAACAGGAAGGGGAGATCCCCAAACTGTTCTCACAAAGTTGGGAGCATGAAGTTGTCCAAAATGTCTT
This sequence comes from Lithobates septentrionalis, assembly GCA_037952835.1. NCBI lineage: Eukaryota > Metazoa > Chordata > Amphibia > Anura > Ranidae > Lithobates > Lithobates septentrionalis. The sequence goes on along the minus strand of JBBDGP010001933.1, from coordinate 120,955 downwards.
GGTATGCTGACGACAGAAGAGTTCCCTTTACTGGCACTAAGGTGCCAAGCCCAACCCCTGAATAACAACCCCACACCATAATCCCCCCTCCACCAAATGATTTGGACCAGTACACAAAGCAAGATCCGTAAAGACATGGATGAGCGAGTTTGGGGTAGAGGAACTTGACTGGCCTGCACAGAGTCCTGACCTCAAAAAATGCCCTTCTGGAAGAATGGTCAAACATTCCCATAGACACACTCCTAAACCTTGTGGACAGCCTTCCCAGAAGAGTTGAAGCTGTTATAGCTGCAAAGGGTGGGCCAACTCAATATTGAACCCTACGGACTAAGACTGGGATGTCATTAAAGGTCATGTGTGTGTAAAGGCAGGCGTCCCAATACTTTTGACTATATATATATGTACACACACGTATGTGTGCTTGAGCTTTCGGTGCACACCCTAATGTAATAGGCTGCGCACGCCTATGCTTGTGACTCACCACACCTTTCAGGACCCGGGTGCTACTTGGAGGAATCCAGCAATCCGTGAAATCACAGGCATCCACAGCCACTTACCACCCAAGCCTTATCTGACCCAATTCGGCGTATGCCCTGTTGGGTCCATCTCATCTGGTAAGCCTTTTCTTCTCTCGGTGGGAGTGAGCTGATCTGCATTTTTGGGACGCTGGAATTACCGGTCTATAATATATCTACATAAGGACTAACCATTGTCATTTTTTAGCTATACAAGCTGTACACTCAGAGGGGATGAGATTTGAAGGACTACAAGTCCCAGCATGAACCCCTAAGATCTAAGGATGTGACCCCTTAGATCTCATAGGTTCATGCTGGGACCTGTAGTCCTTCACTAATTGGGGGGGGGGGGGGGTCACATCCTCAGTTCTGAGGGGCTCATGCTGGGTCCTGTAGTCCTTCACTTTTGGTTGGGTCTCATCCCCCAAAAGTGAAGGACTGCAAGTCCCAGCATAAAGCCCTGCTTTTTATTGGTTCCAATCCATCCCTGGCGCCCGGCCTCACCTTAGAGTTTTGAAAGCTGCTCTCAACTGAGTCCTGGCAGTTCCCTTTCCCTTCCCTCTGAGCATGCTGTGCCGCCGGAGAAGTTGGGTGGAGCTAAAGCACTAGGCGCTGAGTGGTGCAGGAGGGGGAAGTTAAATCCTCCTATGATTTGAATGCTGAGTCCTCGGCCTCGCTCTGCATTAGGTCACTGGTTGCTAGATGCCAGGCGCTGCGGCCCTAGCAACCAGTGGGCAGTAGAAGAGAAGCAAAATGATACCCCAGCTCCACTGCCAATATGATGATCTATGAACTGTGATCCGGTGCTCTAGCCAGGACGTTCAGGCCCCAAAATGCAGTACTAGAATCAGAAAAGGGCTGGCGACTCAGATGCTCTTGAGTAAAAGTCCTTTATTGGGTTACATGGGTACACGGGTACAGGCTACGCTGAGGCGTTTCGGCTAAGAAGCTGTCACGTACCTTACAGCGGAGCCCGAAATGATGAGGGTGGTCTCTTGCACGGTTCCGGTCCAAGCACCCCTGGTGGTGGGTACAGGGAGTGCGAGGGCAACGAAAGGGTGCAGGTGCCTGCAGGCAGGAGGCTGGAACTTGGAGATATAGGAACCTCTGCTGAGGAGATGTGGAAACTGATCACCAAACTTGTTCAGCGGGAGCCAGATCAGGATCAACTGCAGAATCAGGAACAGGCAGGAGTCGGCAACAGGCTGGCAGCGGGGTACCAAGTCAGAAGGCAAAACCGTAGTCAGGAACAGGCAGGGGTTGGCAACAGATGGGCAGCAGGGTACAGAATCAGGAGGCAGAGCCGTAATCATAAGTTCAAGCCAAGGTCAGTATTGCAAGTAAAGGCAGGTTCAGCAGGCAGGGGAGATCCAAGAGAATGGTCAGAAGATAGCCGGGTTTTCAGGAACAAGGTCAATCAGGCAGAGTAACAACAGGAACACAGGAACAAGCTGAAGACAATCCAGCACTGATGCTAGGCAGACTCTCTGTTTATATAGGGTGCTGTGTGCCAGGATTCGCGCCAGCGTACGTGCGTACGCGCACGCGCACTAGCAACTTAGCACATGCGTGTTAGCACATTAGCACTTTGGTACGTTGGCGCATGCGCGTTAGCATATTAGCGCTTTGGTACTCGCGGACGCGCGTTAGCGCGCGTGCGCATTCGCATAGAGGTGCCATTGTGCATGCCCACCCTGGATCTCATTTGTCTCTGGCTATGGTTCCGTGCATGCACCTTGGCATTAGCAGAACGAGGATTGGCAGCTGCTGCATGGAGACGGGTGCTTGCTGTGTGAGTTCTCTGACAGAAGCCTTCATCAAAGCAATGCTTTGATGAAGGCTTCTTAGCCGAAACGCGTCAGCATAGCCTGTACCCGTGTACCCATGTTACCCAATAAAGGACTTTTATTCAAGAGCATCCGAGTCGCCAGCCCTTTTCTGATTCTAGTGGGCAGTAGAGCCAGCGGTGGAGGTGGAGCAAGCTACGGTTCTCGGCCAGCCGGGATTAATACTGTCAATAAGTAAAGCAGCACTGTCTGCGGTGGTCTTTTTTGGGGCATCAGATTGGCGGCCCAGTCCACCCCTGTTCTCTGCAGTTCTCGCTGATGTCCCTTCTGCTTAGGGGGGCGTCGGCGCCCCCCTGTAAAATGCCACCTAAGGCAAACACCTTGTTTGCCTCGAGGTAGATATGCCCCTGGCTGAGCCTCCTTGATTGACAGAACAGGAATCGAGTGAATGAAAAGGAACGGTTCAGGGACAGTCAGACTGGGGAGAAAAGGGACTAGAGGATGCTGGACACCCTCCAGCCATTAAATGGTCCAGCCAGGGACAGTCAGGCTGGGGAGGAAAAAGCTAGATGATGCTGGGGGTCCCCCAGCCAGGAAATGAGGTGGGCTCTATCTGACTTGCTGCAGCTTCTAATACAAACCGCGAGAAGACCACGGTATTCAGTGAAATCAGAGTAAGCCATTTCAGTCCCGGAGAGGAGCCGCTACAACTGTGCAAGACTGAAAGGGAAGGTTGGAGTTCAGCTTTAAGTACGCTGCATAAAAATACACCATAAGACCACCCTAAGAGAAAGCTTGCCTTCCAAAGCTCCTACCCTATTATCAAGTTGTGAAAATGAAGGGATTATAGAATTACACAATATGGTCAGTAACATTCAAGCATTTACATTCCACTTTATGTAAAAAACCAAAACATTCCCACTAATTAAACGTCATTTGGAAAGATTACAATTCACCCCCAAAAAAGAAAAAAAAAAAAAAACGTGTAATCTGGTATGTTATTTCTTCTTCCTTCGGTACGCAGACTCGGTGTTCCGAGATTCGCTTTGAAATTATGGATAATTTTCCAATTGTATTTACAGGGAGAACTCGGCGTTTTAATTATAGAATTCTGGTGGGTTTAAATGTGCGTGCCCGCCAGGCGCGGCGATTGGTGGCAATGGGATGTATTGTGTCTGAGCGTTCTCCCTGCTGGAGGCTTTTTTGGGGGAATGTTATCATTTTATATCTAATTATAGAGCAGGGAAAAGTTTGAGGCTTTAGTCTCTGTTGATATTGTTCCTTCGGTAAGAAGCAAGAAAGGAATGTCGGGAATAAACCGCGGTGTAGAGGGGGGGGGGGGGAGGTGATATTCGGGAATGGGCTCTTAAGACCGATAATTTGGCTCCAGCCCATCTCCAATAGGCTGTACTGCTTCTCGCAATCATTTCAGTATTATATCTTCTGTCTTTTGCATACATAAAAACTCTTTCAATCCTAATAAATTTCCATAGCGGTGAATGAAACTTAATAAATACTAGAAATTGGCTTCTATTTGGGTATGGCGTCCATGGGTTGCCTGCCACCAACTTCAGCAAAGCATTTTCTCTTTTTTACAATTATTTTTTTTTGTAAATTTTTTCTATTTAGTTTAATAATGTACTATAACATACAGTTACAAGTTAAGGTTGGGGAGCAGGTCATCCTCTTAACCAACACACCGCTGTGTGCACTCTTCTTCTTCTTTTTCTCCTTCTTCTTCATCTTCTTTGTATCCTTCTTCTTCTCTTCTTCTTTTTCTTCTCCTTCTTCTTCTTTGTCTTCTTTATGTCCTTGGTCGCCTTCTTCATCTTCTTCTTCTTGTTTGCCTTCTTCTCCTTCTTTGTCCTCTTCTTTTTCTTCGCCTTTTTGTTTGTCTTATTTATTGCCTTATACTTTTTGTTTTCTTCTTCTTCGTTGCTGTCTTCTTCATCCTCTTCTTCTTCTCTTTCTTCTTCATCGCCTTCTTTATCTTCTTCATCTTCTTCGCCTTCTTCTGCTCCTTCTTTGTCTTCTTCTTCTTCCTCTTCTTTGCCTTCTTCTTTGCCTTCTTTATCGCCTTCTTCTTCATCACTGTCTTCTTCATCTTCTTCATCTTTTTTATCTCCTTCTTTGTCGCCTTCTTCCTCTTCTTCGCCTTCTTCTTTGTCTTTTCTATCTCCTTCTTCATTGTCTCCTTCGTCTTCTTCTCCTTCCTCTTCCCCATCTTGTTTGCCTTCTTCTTTTTCTTCTTTCTTGTCTTTTTCTCCTTCTTCCTCTTCTTGTCTTCTTTATCTCCTTCTTCTTTGTCTTCCTTATCTCCTTTTTTGTCTGCTTCTTCTTCATCGCCGTCTTTTTCGTCTTCATCTTCTTTTTCTTCTTCTTGTTTGCCTTCTTCTTCTCCTCCTTCTTTGTCTTCTTCTTCTCCTCCTTCCTCTTCTTCTCCTTCACATAGTTACATAGTTACATAGTAGGTGAGGTTGAAAAAAGACACAAGTGCATCAAGTCCAACCCATGTGTGTGATTATGTGTCAGTATTACATTACATATCCCTGTATATTGCGGTCATTCAGGTGATTATCTAATAGTTTCTTGAAGCTATCAATGCTCCCCGCTGAGACCACCGCCTGTGGAAGGGAATTCCACATCCTTGCCGCTCTTACAGTAAAGAACCCTCTACGTAGTTTAAGGTTAAACCTCTTTTCTTCTAGATGTAATGAGTGGCCACGAGTCTTATTAAACTCTCTTCTGCGAAAAAGTTTTATCCCTATTGTGGGGTCACCAGTCCGGTATTTGTAAATTGAAATCATATCCCCTCTCAAGCGTCTCTTCTCCAGAGAGAATAAGTTCAGTGCTCGCAACCTTTCCTCATAACTAAGATCCTCCAGACCCTTTATTAGCTTTGTTGCCCTTCTTTGTACTCGCTCCATTTCCAGTACATCCTTCCTGAGGACTGGTGCCCAGAACTGGACAGCATACTCCAGGTGCGGGCACCTTCTTCCTCTTTTTCGCCTTCTTCTTCTTCTTGTTAGTCTTCTTTTTCTTCTATTTTTAGCTGACTTTTGGGGAGCAGGTCGTCCTCTCAACCAACATACTGCTGTCGATGCTGCTGGATTCCACGTGTTGTTCACAATACGCTTTCACCTTTGGCATTCGGTGGAGATATTTCTGGCTTTCTATTTGGATGTGGCATCCATAGACTGCTTGCCACCAACTTCAACAAAGTATTTTTTTTTATTTTTTTTAGCCATTTTTTGGTAAATTATTTCTGTTTAGTTTTATAATGACATACAAGTTTTAAAAAACAAGGTTAGGGAGCTGGTTGTTCTCTCAAAAAACACACTGCTGTGGGTGCTGCTGGATTACATGTGTTGTCCACCTGTGGCAATCAGTGGAGATATTTCTGGCCTTCTACCGTACTTGGATATAGCATGCATAGTTGCTTGTCACCAACTACAACAAAGTATTTTCTCTATTTTCTTTTCTTAAGTTTAATAATGTATGTAATGAGGACATACAGTCACAAGTTAAAAGAGGTCACAAACATTCAAGGAGACTGTGACATTGCCAGCATGCAAGCAAAATCGATTTGCTAGCCTTCTCTTTGAGTATGGTATCCGTGGAATGCCTGCTACCAACTTTAACAAATTATTTTGTCTTTTTTACAGTTTTTTTTAAGTACGTTATTTCTCTTCAGTTTAATAAGGTAATAAAGACAAGTTAAAAAAAAAAGGTTGTCCTGTCCTGTCAACCAACACACTGCTGTAGGTCCCCCTCGGATTCCATGCGTTGTCCACCTTTGGGGATCAATGGAGATATTTCTTACCTTCTATTTGTGTATGGCATCCATGGGTTGCCTACCACCAACTACAACACAGTATTTTCTTTTCTTTATAGCCATTTTTTGGTAAATCATTTCTGTTCAGTTTAATAATGTAAAAAAGACATATGCCCCGTACACACGGTCGGATTTTCCGATCGGAGCGTGTTGTCGGAAATTCCGACCGTGTGTGGGCTCCATCGGACATTTTCCATCGGATTTTCCGACACACAAAGTTTGAGAGCAGGAGATAAAATTTTCCGACAACAAAATCCGTTGGCGGAAATTCCGATCGTGTGTACACAAATCCGACGGACAAAGTGCCACGCATGCTCAGAATAAATAAAGAGATGAAAGCTATTGGCTACTGCCCCGTTTATAGTCCCGACGTACGTGTTTTACGTCACCGCGTTCAGAGCGATCGGATTTTCCGACAACTTTGTGTGACCGTGTGTATGCAAGACAAGTTTGAGCCAACATCCGTCGGAAAAAATCCTAGGATTTTGTTGTCGGAATGTCCGAACAAAGTCCGACCGTGTGTACGGGGCAATACAGTTACACGTTAAAAAGTTTAGGAACAGGTCGTCCAAACAATACACAGCTGTAGGTGCTACTGGATTCTGTGCGTTTTCCACCTTTGGCGATCGGTGGAGGTTTTTCTGGCCTTCTGTTTGGGTGTGGCATCCATGGGTTGCCTGCCACCAACTTCAACAAAGTATTTTCTCTTCTTTATGGTCATTTTGTTTGTAATTTATTTCAATTCAGTTTAGTCATGTAAAAAAGATATACAGTTACAAGGATAAAAAGAAAAAGGTTGGGGAGCAGGTTCGTCCTGTCAACCAATATACTACTGTGTGTGCTGCTGGATCCCTTCGTGTTGTCCACCCTTGGTGATCAGTGGAGATATTTCTGACATTCTATTTGGGTGTGGCATTCAATGGTTGCCTGCCACTAACTACATGAAAGTATTTTCTCTTTCTATTCTATTTTATTTAGTTTATTAATGTAATAAAGACATACAGTTACAAGTTGAAATAGGTCACTCAGAAAACTATGAAATTGCCATCATGCAAAAAAAAATCTTTGGGTATGGCACCCATGGATTGCCAGCTACCAACTTCAACAAACTATTCTCTCTTCGTTACTGACATTATTTGGTAAATTACCGGTAATTCAATATTCATACTCATGAAATAATTCAGTTTAATAATGTAATTCAAGACATAGTTTTACGTTAAAAAAAGGTTGGGAAGCAGGTTCGTCCTGTCAACCAAAATACGCTACTGTCCACCTTTGGTAATGAGTGGAGATATTTCTGACCTTCTATTTGGGTGTGGCATCTAATGGTTGCCTGCCACTTACTACATCAAAGTATTTCGCTTTCTATTTTATTTTGTTTCGTTTAATAATGTAATAAAGACATAAAAGTTAAAAAAAAGGTCATGGAACAATAAAAACAATCAAGAAAACTGACATTGCCAGCATGCGAGCAAAACCGATTTACTAGCCTTCTGTTTGGGTAAGGAAGCCATGGATTACCTGCCATCCACTTCAACAGTATTTTCTCTTCTTTATAGTCAACCCCCCCCCCCCCCCCCTGGGGATCATGAAGAGAGACACCCAAAATCTGTGTCAGGCATCGAATTTGGAAGACCTTGGCTATTGGGGAGCAGTTTGTCCTTTCAACCAATACTCCGCTGTAGGTGCTGCTAGATTCTGAGTGTTGTGCACAATACCTATCCAGCCTTGGTGATGTGTGGCGATATTTCAGGCCTTCTATTTGGGTATGGCATTCATGGTGGCCTGCCACCAACTTCAACAAAGTATTTTCTCTTCTTTTTAGTAATTTTTGTTGGTAATTTTTAAAGTTAGTTTATTAATGTAATAAGACATACAGTTAAAAGTTAGAAGAGTTCCAAGACCAATAAAACCAACATTCAAGAAAACTGTAACATTGTCTGTGCGCATGCAAATCCGATGCACTATATAATTACATACATAGTTACATACATACATAGTTAGTAAGGTTGAATAAAGACACCAGTCCATCCAGTTCAACCTACATTCAGGCCTGTTTTTTTTTTTTTTTTTTTTTTTTTAGTTTGACAGTCTTCTTTTTCTTCTTCTTTGTCTTTTTTTATCTTAGCTGGCTATTTGGAAGCAGGAAGCAGTGGCGTCTCCAGCTTTCATATTTAGGGGGGGCACATGGGGGGACAGGGACAAAAGTAGGGGAGCAACTATAACATGCATATATATATATATATGTATATATATATATATATATATATATATATATATATATATCCATATAGATAAAGATAAATATATATCTATAGATATATATATCTATAGATATATATCTATAGATATATATATCTATAGATATATATCTATATATAGATATATAAATATATACTTGGGGCCTTTACTACGACCCCACAACGGCCCTTTCACATGGTCTCTGCAGTGAGCTCCCTTCCTACTGTATTGGGGTCCCCCAGGGTGGCAGAAAACAAGAGATATATGTCACCAGCATACCAAGAAAATATAAGGATCCAAAGCAGTGGGAGAACTATCAGGGTTGCAAAGGTTGTCTTGCCTCCGGGCCCTGGTGTTCTGCCACTGTGGGGTTCCCCAGCCTCCTCTTGCTGTCCTGCCCCTGCTATTGACTGCTCTGGTCTAGCATCTCTTGGAATTTACAGGCTTGTTCTCCTGTCCTAAGGATGGGAGAAATCAGTCTGTTTTTTCAGTAACTGAGAGTCCTGGTGGAGTCCTTCCTGCAACTCGCTCTTCTCCCTGCCAATGAGGATGCAGGGGAAGGAGAAGATCGGGCGGCCGTGGTTGTGTGAGCGCTCACATTATGCAGTGTAAGCGAGCAGAGGGAGGGGGGAGGAATCACCCGCAGAAGCTGACTGGGGACCCTCTCCCTCCTAGACATTGATTTTTTGTAAAAAAATAAAAATAAAATTTTTTTATTGGGGGGGGCACATGGTGGGGCACAGCATAATGTTGGGGGGGTCAGGGCCCCCTCTGCCCCCCCCCCTAGGGTCGCCATTGGCAGGAAGTCCTCTCAACCAATGCCTCCATTGGGCCTTCTCTTTGGATATGGCATCCATGGGTTTCCTGCCACCAACAAGAACAACATATTTTCTCTTCTTTATCACATATTTTTTTTTTAGTAAATTCATTATATACTGTAATTATAGCTGGTTATGGGTACTACATTCTTCTTCTTTAATCCTTAGCTGGCTATTAGGAAGCAGGTTGTCTTTACAAGTATGCTTCTGTAGGAGCTGCTGGATTCCATATGTTGTTCACAATATGCTTTCACCTTTGGAGATCGGTGGCAAAATTTCAGGCCACGTCAATGATCAGTCGCAGGCTCCTTAGATCATCTTTGTTATGTTTGAGCCATGTTTTCTGTGGTGCTGCTTGTCAAGCCATCGGATGGACAGATAGCTCTCGCCAGAAGAGTTTATGTGACGGCCAACTGGTGTTCATTCTACAAATCTGGCCAAGCCATAGCAGTCGTTTAGATTTGTTCATTGACTGAAGGTTGGTGGTCAAAACATGTCCGAATTGACTCGTTCTGATGGTGATCACGAAAAGAGAGACACCGAAAATCTATCTCAGACATTGCATTTGGAAGACCTTGAGCTTATTCGTGTAAGGTTTGAGTAGAGTCCATGTTTTTGATTTGTACGGGTGAATTGGCAGGAACGGTGTTGTGAAGGGGAGAATTTTGGTCTTGGTGGGGATGTTAGCTTAAAAACAAGTGGACTGCATCTGCAATTTACTTATTGGCCGCTTGATCAAGCATGGTTATTGGATGTCTGTTGGTTGGTCTGATGTGGAGAATGCTGTCAAAGGACAATATCCATATGGATACTGCAGAGTGCTCTATGCCTAGCCTTCTGGTAGCCTCCGGTGGGGAAGAAGAGGACTAGTGCTGGAGGAGCACCACCGCCCTCTGAACGGAAAAAAATCCCTGCTGAGGGGAGTGACATTGCAGTAACTCTGGTCAGTGAGAGAGGAGCTCCCAGTGCGCATGCACTGCACATACAGCCAGCTCCCCGGGGGAGGTGCCCCCTCTTCCCTCACCTCGTCCTGGCCTGTGACCAGCGAGTCATTGGCCAAATCTTGTACTGGAACCAACAAGCAGATGTTTGGTTGCAGAGTAAGCGGGATATAATAGTGAGTCTAGAAGTAAGGTAAACCACTGCTTGCCAAAAGGACCGTATAGCTGGGCGGTTCCAAAAGACGTGCAGGAAATCTTGGAGACACCATGAGCATTTCACTGGTTGTGCTGGATACATTGTGTTAAGTAAATGCTACAGTGCCTTGAAAAAGTTTTCTTACCCCTTGAATTTTTCCAAATTTTGTCATGTTACAACAAAAAACGTAAATGTATTTTATTGGGATTTTATGTGATAGACCAACACAAAGTGGCACCTAATTGTGAAGTGGAAGGAAAATGATACATAGTTTTCAATTTTTTTTTACAAATAAATATGTGAAAAGTGTGTGGGGGGGGGGGGGTACATTTGTATGGCGCCCCCCGGAGTCAGTACTTTGTAGAACCACCTTTCCCTGCAATTACAGCTGCAAGTCTTTTTGGGGATGTCTCTACCAGCTTTGCACATCTAGAGAGGGACATTTCTGCCCATTCTTCTTTGCAAAATATCTCAAGCTCTGTCAGATTGGATGGAGAGCATCTGTGAACAGCAATTTTCAAGTCTTGCCACAGATTCTCAATTGGATTCAGGTCTGGACTTTGACTGGGCCATTCTAACACATGGATATGCTTTGATCTAAACCATTCCATTGTAGCTCTGGCTGTATGTTTCGGGTCATTGTCCTGCTGGAAGGTGAACCTCCGCCCCACTCTCAAGTCTTTTGTAGACTCTAACAGGTTTTCTTCTAAGATTGTCCTGTATTTGTCTCCATCCATCTTCCCATCAACTCTGTCCAGCTTCCCTGTCCCTGCTGAAGAAAAGCATCTCCACAACATGATGCTGCCACCACTATGTTTCACAGTGGGGATGGTGTGTTCAGGGTGATGTGCAGTGTTAGTTTTCCGCCACACATAGCGCTTTGCTTTTAGGCAAAAATAATCAAAATTGGTCTCATCTGACCAGAGCACCTTCTTCTGTTTGCTGTGTCCCCCACATGACTTCTTGCAAACTGCAAACAGGACTTCTTATGGCTTTCGTTCAACAATGTCTTTCTTCTTGTCACTCTTCCATAAAGGGCAGATTTGTGGAGAACACGACTAATAGTTGTCCTGTGGACAGATTCTCCCACCTGAGCTGTGGATCTCTGCAGCTCCTCCAGAGTTACCATGGACCTCTTGGCTCTTCTCTGATGAATGTTCTCCTGGCCCGGCCGGTCAGTTTAGGTGGACGGCCATGTCTTGGTAGGTTTGTAGTTGTGCCATACTCTTTCCATTTTTGGTTGATGGATTGAACAGTGTTCCGTGAGATGTTCAAAGCTTGGGATATTTTTTTGGGGGGGATATTTTTTTTATAACCTAACCCTGCTTTAAACGTCTCCACAACTTTATCCCTGACTTGACTGGTGTGTTCCTTGGCCTTCATGATACTCTTTGTTCACTAAGATTCTCTAATAAACCTCTGAGGGCTTCACAGAACAGCTGTATTTATACTGAGAACAAATTACACACAGGTGGAATATTTACTATTAGGTGACTTCTGAAGGCAATTGGTTCCACTAGATTATGTAAGTTTCTAACATCAAGCTGGATGGAGATTTTTTTTATACCTTTTAACCTCTCATGTGCTTTCTATCTTCAGATATACCTGTGTGCTTCTCCTGAGGAAGCAAGTTTTTATCTTGCGAAACGTGTAGAGAATTTAAGCACAGGCCATCTTGATTGATGGACAGCATCAGCTCAGTTGTCATATGTTGATGTCAGGTATTTTCAAACTTGAAGGTTTTTGAATGCCATTTGATGATGTTTTTTCACTGTTGCTATACATGTATAAGGATATTATCAGGGCTGGGCCCAGCCCTTCCTTCCCTGAGCTGGCTGCTCAGCTGTCGGCTAATTGCCAGCTCCTATCTCTCCACAGTGACTCACCTGCTGATGATCCTGCTCATCAGTTCTGCCTACTTAAGCCGTCCAGTCCAGATAATCTCTGCCTTTGCCTTGGTCACATCTCTAGAGACGCTCTCCTGTGTTCCTGTTAAAGACTTGCTTGGCTGACATTCCTTCTGGCTCCAGACCCTGCTTGCTGTTCTACTACGCTCCTCTCTGGCTCCCTGACGTTCTGGCTTGTCTGACTATCCGTTCCGGTTCCTGAAGCTATGTTTTGACTACGTTTACTCTGTTTACCTTTTCTTAATTATTATTAACAAGTGTGATTTAACTGTACTTCTGTCTGAGTCTGATTCATGGTTTTTGACAGCAGGCGAAGGCCATGAATTCAGAAGATGCAGTCAATCCAGATGTCTGTTGTGTGCTTCAGAACAATAGAGAACAATCTCTATTGTAAATTGGAGAAGTGCGAATTCTATTGTGAACAGGTTAAATTCCTAGGTTATGTCATTTTCACTGCTGGTTTTTCGATGGACCCAGAGAAACTTTCAGCAGTCCTACAGTGGCCCCGACTCATGGGTTTACGTCCTCTGCAGCATTTTCTTGGCTTTGCCAACTATTACCGGAAGTTTATTCGTAACTTCTCATCTCTGGTGAAGCCCCTGACTAATTTTGACCAGAAAGGACGGTAACCCACAGAGTTGGTCTCCGGAGTCCATTAAGGCCTTTGAGAGTCTCAAGCCTACCTTTGTTTCTGCTCCTGTGTTGGTACATCCTGATCCTACGTTACCTTTTATACTTGAGGTTGATGCTTCTGAGACTGGAGTTGGTGTCCTTCTGTCTCAACGTCCTACCTCTGAGAGTGCTATGCATCCTTGTGGCTACTTTTCCAAGAAATTGTCACCTGCTGAGTGTAATTACGAGATTGGTGACAGAGAGCTGTTAGCGATCATTTTAGCCCTGAAAGAATGGAGACATCTCCTCGAAGGTACCACTGTGCCGGTTCTCATTCTTACTGACCATAAGAATCTCACAGCCTCTCTCCCAGAAGGGCACGATGGGCTGTTTTCTTGTCAAGTTTCAATTACATTGTCTAAGAATGTAAAGGCTGGCGCTTTGTCACAATTTTCCTCCACTTCCAGGATGGAGTCGGTTCCTGTTCCTGTGATGCCTCCTGATCGTATTCTGGCTAAGATTCGCACCAGTCTTACTTCTCCTTTGGGTGACAAAATTCTTGCTGCTCAGGTCCATGCTCCTCCTGAGAAACCTTGTGAGCGCTGCTTTGTCCCAGAGAGTCTCTGTACTGCCGTGCTCCAGACTTACCATTCTCCCAAGGCTGAGGCCACCCTGGGAAGGAATCAACTCTTTTGGGCCATTTCCCAACAATTCTGGTGGCCTAGTCTACGTGCTGATGTAACTGCCTTCGGAGCTGTCTGTTCAGTGTGTGCTCAGAGTAAGACTCCGCGACACCTTCCAGTGGGTCTCCTACAACCAATACCCAATGGAGAGAGGCCCTGGACCCACCTGTCTATGGATTTCATTGTGGAGTTACCCAACTCCCAGGGCAACACAGTTATCCTTATGGTGGTTGACCGGTTCTCGAAAATGTCTCATTGTATTCCACTTAAGAAGTTGCCCACTTCTAAGGAACCGGTTCCTGAACTCTGGCTATGTTTTGACTACGTTTACTCTGTTTACCTTTTCTTAATTATTTCTAACAAGTGTGATTTAACTGTACTTCTGTCTGAGTCTGAGTTATGGTTTCTGACAGTAGGCAAAGGCCATGAATTCAGAAGATGCATTCAATCCACTTGTTGGTAATATTTTTTCCAGATTGGAAGAGAGGGATCACCGCATGGATCAGTTTGCTATGGCGTTACAAACGCTGCTTAGTCGCATGGCTCACCTGGAATCTCCCACTGTGGCCGCCCGATATAACCTTGTTGCAGGCCTACCCTGTTGCTGCTCGAGTCTCTGTGCAGGCACCCGCCTCGAGTATTACCTCTACAAGAGGTATGTCTGGTTCCGCTCCGCTTCCCCAGCGATTTGGGGGGGATCCAGTCCAATGTAGAGGGTTTCTCAACCAGGCTGAGATATACTTTGAGATGCTGCCCCAGGCGTTTCCCACGGACAGAAGCAAAGTAGGCTTCATGATTGTGATGGACTCACCCAGGACAGAGGCTTTTGAAGGGGACTGAATGCTGGCCTCTTGCCTACTGATTGTGGGCCCTGGATTTTAGGGGAACGGTGCTCTTTGTGAGCTGTATGCCTGGGGACCCTTGAGGCGGTGTTACTTTGGATTTAGGTCAATGTCCCCCCAAGACACACAGTCTCTGGGAACCCTGCATATTCCATATTAGAAATAATGACTGATTCATACTGTTGAGACACATACTGTTAATAGATGCTGATGTCATCAACTCCAGTCATCTGTCTGTCTGTTGTCTGCTATAATGTAAATAAGCCTAGTATTGCTTCTAAGAGTCTTTTACCCATTGTTGTTTGTGCTAATTAACCCTGCAATTGTATGAAGGAGTTCTGTGTTGATATTTATGATAATATGTATTGTATAGTTGGTGAGTTAGGAGACGTCAAGGCTGCCCTAAAAGGTCATATCTCTGAGTCACCTGTCTGGTTAAAGGATTAGTTAATTAGCTCATGTTAATTAGGTTTCTGGTTACAGTTTGTATCGTCATCCTTGTGTATATATTTCTGTGAGATCTCAAATAAAAGAGGCTATTCCTGATGTACTCCAAGACTGGTGTTGTCTGGTTCTTGGGGGTTACTATAGCCAGATCCATTGGTCTCGTGTTCCAGGACTTAGGAAGCGATATACTGATGGAAGCACTCAAGCGGAGTGTGGGACGTTCCGTCAGTGATATCTTTGCTTTCTGAGAGAGCCTTGGCCTGGGCAAACCCTCTATGGGAGATGCAAAAACCTGTTGTCTTGAGTTACCCTGAGTTTGTGGCTTCTTGGAAAAGGGTATTTGAAGTTCCCGCAAGCTCCGCTTCTGCTGCCAAGTGCCTCATGTCCATCAAACAGAGTACGAGAACTGTTGCCGATTACGCCATTGAATTCCGTACTCTGGCAGCAGAGGTTGCTAGGAACAATGAGGCCCTCGTGGCTGCTTTTTCTCATGGTCTCTAGGATACCATTAAGGATAAGATAGCAGCCTGAGATATACCCACTGATCTGGAGAAGTTGATCACGTTTGCCATCCTGATTGACTCCAGACTCAGAGAAAGACTCTTTTTTAAGGAGCGCTTGCGGAAGCCTCCTGTACATTTGTCTCTGAGCTTTACAGTCCCACCCTTGCCTTCCTCACCTCCCATGCCTCCTGGTACCAAGTCGGTCAGTGAAGGTAAACCCATGCACTTGATGAGAGAACCTTTAGGAGGAGGGAGAGATTGTGCCTTTATTGTGGCCAGGCAGGTCACTTTTTAAAGTCTTGTCCTACCCGTCCAGGGAATGCCCGAACGTTGAGGTCCTGTCAAGGACAGACCTTAGGTGGCGTTGTTTTGTCCCCAGTTATCCAGAAGGCCAAGCCCCTGGTTTCGGTCACCCTTCCTTGGGCTGAGTCGTCCGTCGAGATACAGGCTCTAATCAACTCTGGGGCTGCAGGCCTGTTCATTGATGTTGCCTTTGTATCAAAGCACTCGATTCCGCTGCAGCTGCTTGACACTCCACTTGCCATTAAGGCTCTTGACGGGAGACCCCCACAGCCTGCCCATGTGACTCATGAGACTGTTCTATTATCCATGGCCGTAGGGGCTCTTCACCATGAGATAATCCAATTCCAAGTTATTTCCTCACCTAAATTTTCGCTAGTTATTGGTTATCCTTGGTTATAGAGGCACAACCCCTCTTTTGATTGGTTCAGTGCTGAGGTTCTCTCCTGGTCGCCACAATGCAGTAAGACATGCTTCCAGAAGGTAGCCAAGGTGCACCTCTTCATTCTTCTACCTGCCGGAGGAGTACGGCGATTTTAGCGATGTCTTTGACAAAGGTCAAGCCGGTAGTTTGCCTCCAGACCGGTCGTATGATTGCCCAATTGACCTTCAACCTGGTGCCATACCCCCTCGTGGCTTTACCCTTTGTCGGTCTTGGAGGATAAGGCCATGGAGGAGTATGTTGCAGACGCCCTTTCTTGGGGTTTCATCCCCAAATCCTCGTCTCCTGTTGGTGCTGGTTTCTTCATTGTGAAGAAGAGGAGTGGTGAACTGAGACCTTGTATTTATTATAGGGGTCTCAATCGTTTCACGATTAAGAATGACTATCTGATTACGTTGATTATGAAGTTTTTTGACCAGGGATACAGAGTTATTTGACAAGGGAGCAACGGTTTTCACGAAGCTTGATTTGAGAGGGGCATACAATCTCGTAAGGATTAAAGAGGGCGACGAGTGGAAAACTGCGTTCAATACCAGAACAGGCCATTATGAGTACCTCGTAATTCTTTTTGGCCTTTGTAACGCCCCCGGAGTTTTCCAGGAATTTATTAACGATGTGCTCTGAGATTTGTTACAGTGGTGGTTTATCTTGACGATATCCTCATATTTTCCAAGTTCCTGGAGAGCCACCACACAGATGTCTGTCGTGTGCTTCAGAAACTAAGAGAGAACAATCTCTATTGTAAATTGGAGAAGTGAGAATTCTATCTTGAACAGGTTAAATTCCTAGGTTATGTCATTTTCACTGCTGGTTTTTCGATGGACCCAGAGAAACTACAGAGTCCTACAGTGGCCCCGACTCATGGGTTTACGTCCTCTGCAGTGTTTTCTTGGCTTTGCCAACTATTACCGGAAGTTTATTCGTAACTTCTCGTCTCTGGTCAAGCCCCTGACTGATATGACCGGAAAGGACGGTAACCCACAGAGTTGGTCCCCGGAGTCCATTAAGGCCTTTGAGAGTCTCAAGGCTACCTTTGTTTCTGCTCCTGTGTTGGCACATCCTGATCCTACGTTACCTTTTATACTTGAGGTTGATGCTTCTGAGACTGGAGTTGGCGCCCTTCTGTCTCAACGTCCTACCTCTGAGAGTGCTATGCATCCTTGTGGCTACTTTTCCAAGAAATTGTCACCTGCTGAGTGTAATTACGAGATTGGTGACAGAGAGCTGTTAGCGATCATTTTAGCCCTGAAAGAATGGAGATATCTCCTCGAAGGTACCACTGTGCCGGTTCTCATTCTTACTGACCATAAGAATCTCACAGCCTCTCTCCCAGAAGGGCGCGATGGGCTGTTTTCTTGTCAAGTTTCAATTAGATTGTCTCATTCTTACCCGGTACTAAGAATGTAAGGGCTGGCGCTTTGTCATGACAATTTTCCTCCAATTCCAGGATGGAGTCGTGTCCGGTTCCTGTGATTCCTCCTGATCGTATTCTGGCTAAGATTCGCACCAGTCTCACTTCTCCTTTGGGTGGCAAAATTCTTGCTGCTCAGGTCCATGCTCCTCCTGAGAAACCTTGTGACCGCTGCTTAGTCCCAGAGAGTCTCTGTACTGCCATGCTCCAGACTTACCATTCTCCCAAGGCTGCTGGCCACCCTGGGAAGAATCAACTCTTTTGGGCCATTTCCCAACAATTCTGGTGGCCTAGTCTACGTGCTGATGTAACTGCCTTCGGAGCTGTCTGTTCCGTGTGTGCTCAGAGTAAGACTCCACGACACCTTCCAGTGGGTCTCCTACAACCAATACCCAATGGAGAGAGGCCCTGGATCCACCTGTCTATGGATTTCATTGTGGAGTTACCCAACTCCCAGGGCAACACAGTTATCCTTATGGTGGTTGACCGGTTCTCGAAAATGTCTCATTGTATTCCACTTAAGAAGTTGCCCACTTCTAAGGAACTGGCTTCCATTTTTGCTCAGGAGATCTTTCGCTTACATGGGCTACCCAAGGTGATTGTCTCGGACAGAGGTAGTCAGTTTGTGTCTTGGGTCTGGCGAGCCTTTTGTGCACAGTTGGGAATTCAGCTTGCTTTCTCCTCTGCTTATCCCCCACAGTCTATTGGGGCCACAGAATAAGCCAATCAGTGCTTGGAGCAATTCCTGCATTGCTATATTTCTGACCATTATAACAACTGATCAGACCTCTTACAGTAGGCAGAGTTTGCTCACAACAGTGCCTTGAATTCTGCTTCCCGATTGTCCCCGTTTATGGCGAACTATGGTTTCCAACCTTCCATGTTGCCTCTCTTTTTTGTTCCGCAGAGTATTCCTGCGTTAGAGGAGCATCTCCATGTTCTTCGTTCCACTTGGGCACAAGTCTAGGAGGCTTTGCGACATGCTAATGTAAGGTACAGATTCTATGCTGACCGCAGACTCCTGCCTGCGCCTTCCTACCAGGTTGGGGACAGGGAATGGCTGTCATCTCGCAACCTCCGACTTCGTGCTCCCTCTCTGAAGTTTGCACGTCAGTTTATTGGGCCTTTTTGTATTCTTCGCAGGATTAACCCAGTAGCTTACGCATTAGACCTACCTTCTAATATGCATATCTCAAATGTATTTCATGTCTCCCTATTAAAACCTTTGGTCTGCAACCACTTTACCACCTCTGTGCCTCGTCCTCACCCTGTTCATGATGAGAACCATAAGGAGTATGAAGTACAGTCCATTGTTGACTCCCGTAGGTTCCGCATACAGTACCTGGTGCATTGGAAAGGGTACGGTCCTGAGGAATGCTCTTGGGTTCCATCCTCTAACGTACATGTCCCTGTCCTCCTCTGTGATTTCCATAGACGTTTTCCCCTCAAGCCTGGTGGTCCTCCAAGGGGGAGGGGTCGTTGAGGAGGGGGTACTGTCAGGGCTGGGCTCAGCCCTTCCTTCTCTAAACTGGCCGCTCAGCTGTCGGCTAGTTGACAGCTCCTATCTCTCCACAGTGACTCACCTATTGATGATCCTGCTCGTCTGTCCTGCCTACTTAAGCCGTCCAGTCCAGATGATCTCTGCCTTTGCCTTGGTCACATCTCTAGAGACGCTCTCCTGTGTTCCTGTTAAAGACTTGCTTGGCTGACATTTCTTCTGTCTCCCTGACGTTTTGACTTGTCTGACTGTTCTTTCCAGTTCCTGAATTCTGGCTATGTTTTGACTACGTTTACTCTGTTTACCTTTTTTTTTAATTATTATTATTAAACAAGTGTGATTTAACTGTACTTCTGTCTCAGTCTGATTCATAGTTTCTGACAGATATGTGTTTTATAATATATATATTTTTTCATGTAATAAATTTTCTTATATTTTACCTTGGTGTTGTGGCTCGATAAAAGTCCCATGGGCTATAGATAGTTGTGGTGTATGTTCCACTAGATTAGTTCCACTAAATAGTTAGGGGTATCAGAGTAAAGGGGGCAAAAAAAAATTGGAAAACCGTTTATCTTTTTCCTTCCACTTTACAATTATGTGCCACTTTTTGTGGGTCTATCACATAAACACCCAATAAAATACATTTACGTTTTTGGTTGTAAGATGACAAAATGTGGAAAATTTCAAGGGATAAGAATACTTTTTCAAGGCACTGTATATATAAATATGTAATGGATCAACTGTTCTCTGACGGAAATCAACATTGTTAAGGATGGCCTCCAAGTTCTCTCTGTCAGGACTAGTGATGATCTTGAACTCAAGCTCATCACTTAATCAAGACATGGAAATATTTCCAACCGGGCAGATCTACTGGATTGTGATAGTTTGTGAGCCTCTGGGAACAGTAGTTCATACTGTGCATACTCAGAAGTGGTTTATGAAGATTCACATTTGTTCAGATTTGGTTGGCTGGAGGTTTAACCGGCATATCCCAAGGTGGGAATAATAAGCATGTCTCATTTTTAGATATCTGAAAAAATAATGTTTTGGAAGTTGTAACAAACGATCCCAATGTCCCATTCTGCAAGGTTTTAACTCCATGGACATCCCTAGATCAGGTATAGGTAAATTAGTGGGGAAGCCTTGGATTTTTCTATAGCAGTGTAAAGGGAAAGTAGGAACAGGAGGTAGAGAGGGTTCAAGCTATGAATTATCTGCCATTCCTTGACAGTAGTTTTCGGATGTAAGGAGTAAGGTTTGTCAAAGCTATTTAAAACCCCACTATGGCCTACTCCAGTGAGACTGCTCAGTCATTTGTTTGACACATCTACCCCTATGCCTATAGACCATCTGCCTTTCCAAAAAAAATATTTTAAGAATTTGGGGACTGCTAGTTTTCCCCCTCCAGCCAAGGTTGTTGTAATACTGTAACATGCACCCTGGACACCCCTATATATCAAGGAAACCCAGAGAGTCCAGCCTATCAGTTTGTTTAAAGGTCTATCTCAAGATCCACACAGAGAAGTTCTTGGGATCATTCAGGAGCAAGGGTAGAATTTTAATTTTAATAGAATTTATTTTCTAAGTTAGGGAGGTTTTTCCAGGCATTCCATTTATTTTTAAGATAGGAGAGCAGATGAGAAATATTCAGAGGAATGAAGTCAAGCACCAACTAAGTTCTAGGCCAAGCTACTCTATTTCAGGCACCCATTGTAGTGGGACAGATTGTAGACTTGTAGATCTTAGAGGGTCTAGTGGCAGGATTTTTTACTTTTGACTGAATATATGGAAAATGTTTTCAAGATGTTGTAGCAGGGTGACCCAGTGCTACTGTTCAAAATTGTGGTTTACACCAGAGTTTCTGAGAAGCAAGCACACTAATGGCACAGCCAGAGTTAGAGCTCAGAGCCCCACATCGTTATGGAGGTCAGTGTGTGAAGGAAGCCATGAGAGGTGCTGGTGTGCACCATGGTGTCCAGGTTCGGGACAGAGCAAGGCCTGAGTCTGAGAGAGAGTCCATGAGAGACAGAGTGTCAGGTCTGCCAGGAGACTCTAACCGTCCCTCCAGTTTCCTGGCCGGTAGTCTTGTTATCCCAGTATCAGGTGGAAGGGCAGTTAAGATCCCACAGCCAGAAATGCGGGACCACAATGGGAAGTGCAAACAGACTAAATCAAGGAACATCAAACAATTCACAGTTGGTAGAGAGTAAAGTCAGCAGACCCTGATCAGAGTAATCCAAAGGAGAAGTCTAAGAGGCAAGGTCGGGAACAGGCAGAGTCGGCAACAGTGATCAGCGAAGTCCAAACGAGTAGTCCAAGAGGCAAAGTCGGGAACAGGCAGAGTCGGCAACAGTGATCAGCGAAGTCCAAAGGAATAGTCCGAGAAGCGTAGTCTGAAACAAGCAGAAGTCAGCAGCAGAAATATAATATGTTAAACACCAGGAAACAGAAATCAATACTAGGGCGAAGACAGGAAGGGGAAGTGATGATTTATAGGGCCACTAGATCAAGAGACTGCCTACAGGGTGGAGCCAGCATCCAAACTCAAGAGTAGAACATAACCAGGATTCTACCTGGTGGCTCAGGCAATAGGAAACCATCAAAAGAACCCCAGGTCTCCAGGATTGAATCCCAGACACAGTGTGACACAGAGCAGCTAGGAAGCTGTAGAGCAAGTCCATGGGGGCCAGAGCATCTAGGAAACTGTAGAGGGAGTCCATTAGGGAAAGCACGACTAGGAAGCTGTAGAGAGAGTCCACGAGGGACAGCACAACTAAGAAGCTGAAGAGAGAGTCCAGAAGGGACAGCACAACTAGGAAGCTGTAGAGAGGGTCCAGAAGGGGCAGCACAACTAGGAAGCTGTAGAGCAGTGGTTCTCAACTCCAGTCCTCATGACCCACCAACAGGCCAGGTTTGCAAGATAGCTGAAATACATCACAGGTGATATCACTTGCTGCTCAGTGATTGCAGTATTTTAGTCTGCAACTCCCCAAGGTAATACTTAAAATCTGGCCTGTTGATGGGTCCCGAAGACTGGAGTTGAGAACCACTGCTGTAGAGAGAGTCCACAAGGGACAGCACAACTAGGAAGATGTAGCGAGAGTCCATGAGAGACTAAGCTGAGGTGCAGCATCTGTGCATAAACATTGGGATGTGTTCATGGTCACGAGGACCAAAAAGGTACTGATGGAGGACCAACAGCAGAGCAGTAAAGCTGCCACAAGAGAGCCAGGAGGATGAATGTTATGTTTTTTGCAGTGATGGTGAGAACCCCCTGCAATGGGAAGACATACCTGTGTGAAGTTTTTATTTTTGTTTAAATAATGGTGGGCAGGAAAGCCCTAAAAACTATATCTGACATGGAGCAAACTCACTGTTTTGGCACTACCATTAAGCTAAGAAACCCTGACGTGTCACAATGTGTAACTTTTCTTACAGGGATACAAAAAAAAAAAATAAAAGTAAAAGTACACACTCTGAAAGACAACTTGGTCTTTTTTCTGCCACTTATGTAGCATGCATTTGTGCAAAAAAATATGGAGTTGACATGCTACACTAGTAGAATAAATAAATGTAAAACAATTAATAAAAACAAAATAAATATAGAACACACTTGATGGGCCACCTGCCATCACTCTTCTATGTATCATGCATTTGTGCAAAAAATTGTGCAATTTTGCACAACTTGACACGCTGCACGAGTAAAAAAATAAATAAAAGTAAGAAAATTTAATTTTTTTTTTTAAATGGGACACACTCGAAAGGCCACTTGATCTTTTTTTTTTCTGCCATCACTCATCTATGTATCATGCATTTGCGCAAAAAAATTACGCAATTTTGCACGAGTGGACGCACTGCGCTAGTGTCTTTGAACGAGGCCTGAGAGCTAATATTTTACATGCGTTGTATTTATATTTTCGCGACTTGATCTCCATTTCCTTTTTTTAAATTAAAAATGTAAACCTATTTGCTATTTTGGTTTTCCTGTTAACCAGAATATTATAACTCGACTTCCAAGCGCTGAGCTGTATTAACACAGCGTGCCTGAACCGGCAGGACGCCATCCACTGCAATTACGCTTTGCCGCTCCGGGTTTACTCCGCGACGTACATTATATAGGTAGATTAGGGTTTGCACAACAAAATACAGTGCCCTCTCTCTAAAGAAATTATACAGGATAATACATAGCAATATACTAAAAAAAAAAAAAAAAAAAAATGTGCGCTCGGCTCCTTCTTCTCCTTGTTCATAATATATTCTTTGACTGCCGCTATATGTTCTTGTGTTGGCTCATTTGCATTTGTATTGTGCCATTGCCTGGATGGGTGCTAAGGTCAATTGGAACTCAAGAAAAGAGGGGGGAAATTTATGCAAAAAGTGTTGATTGCATTTGTATGTAATGAAATCATTCAATATTCATCGGAGTATAGAATCTAATCTTGCAGCGAAAAAAAAGAAAAAAACTGAAGGACATAAGAGTCACCGGGAAAGCGTAATGAGCTTCTGTAGTGATTAAAAAAAAACACTTGAGCTCTGCGAAAATGGCAGGAGGAATAGCGTCTAATCAGCGGTGGATGTGGGAGGCGAGGGATTGGAGTGACATTCTGCTGGGAAGACAGCGACAATGTATGCACGCCAGAAACTTTGACACGCCGGCCGCCATCTGCCATCTCAATCGTAAACTAGAACCGAGACTTTCCAAACCGTTTTTTTTTTTTTTTACAACCGTTCCAAATTCAGCGGAACCGTTCCCAACCGATTGTGAATGTCGTCACTTTGGTAAGGTAAAAGCTAAGCGCCAGGATTTTTTTCACCCCCCCCCCCCCCCCCCCCCCGCACGCGATGAAATCCCCTGCAAGATCATTTATTAAGATCACCCTGCGGGCAGGAGCTGGTCCTTTAAAGGAACAGAACGCCGAAGGCTTTACATGGGCTTCCCAAGCACGTAATCACTGTGATTGGATGTTGCATATATGTGGCAGCACAGAAGAAGCCCCACCGCCGTACTACCATATATATATATATATATATATATATATATATATATATATATATATATATATATATATATATATATATATATATATATATATATATATACACACACACACACACCCCATATAACCAAAAGTATTGGGACGCCTGCCTTTACACACATGAACTTTAATGGTATCCCAGTCTTATCCCGTAGGGTTCAATATTGAGTTGGCCCCCCACCCTTTGCAGCTATAACAGCTTCAACTCGTCTGGGAAGGCCGTCCACAAGGTTTAGGAGTGTGTCTATGGGAATGTTTGACCATTATTCCAGAAGCGCAAACACGATTGGCTGTCACAGTGATCACACGATTGAGAGCCTCTGCTACTGGCTCTTTCTGTGTAGTTAAAAAGCATGGTCATAGTTCTGGGGTTGCCGGCTGTACACATAAATGTGGCAGCACAGAAGTAGCCCCGCCACCGTATTACAACATACTGTATGTGTATAGCTGGCATTAAGAAGTGTAATCCCTTTACGATTGGCTGTCACAGTGATGACATAATCAGAAGCCTCTGCTACTGGCTCCTGAACCTCACTGTGTCGGAGACGGTCATAGTGCCGGGGGAGGGGGAGGGACTGAGTGTGCATGCTCCCAGCGAAAAACAGCCCCACCACCAGACCACCATATATTTGTACAGCTGGCATTAAGGAGTTTAACCCCTTTTACGATTGGCTGTCACAGTGATCGCATGGTCAGGAGCCTCTGCTACTGGCTCCTGATCCTCTCTTTGTTGGTTGCAGCATGGTCACTGGGGTTGCCGAGTGTGAATATAGGTAGCAGCACGGAAGAAGTCCCACCACCGTACCACCACATATGTAACTCTTTTATGATTGGCTGATCATATAATCTGGAGCCTCTGCTGCTGGCCCCCGATCCTCACTGTATCGGGGACAGCTAAGTCACAGTGCTGGGGGCACCGAGCGTGCATGCTCCCAGCAAAAAACAGCAACCCCGGGGGCGTATGAATATATGTGGCTGCACAGAAGAAGCCCCACCACCGTATTACTTACTACATATGTGTATGGCCAGCATTAAGGAGTGTAACCCCTTTATGATTGGCTCTTACAGTGATTACATAATCTGGAGCCTCTGCTACTGCCTCCCGATCAATATTGTGTCAGTTACTGCAGGTTCACAGTGCTGGAGGCACCAAGTGTGGGTGCTCCCATAAAAAAACAGCAACTCCGGCCGTACACATATATGTAGCAGCACAGAAGAGGCCCCACCACCGTCCCACCACATATGTGTATGGCCGGTATTAAGAAGTGTCGCCCCTTTACGATTGGCTGTCACAGTGCTCACATAATCTGGAGCCTCTGTTACTGGCTCCTGATCATAAATGCAGTCACAGTGCTGGGAGCACCAAGAGTAATTACTCCCAGGAAATACGCATATAAGTGGTAATATAAAGGAAGCCCCACCTCCATATTACCACATATGTGAATGGTCGGCATTAAAAAGTGTAACCCCCCTCCCTTTACGATTGGCTCTCACAGTAATCACATAATGAGGAGCCTCAGCTACAATCTCGTGATCCTCTCTGTGTCGGGGAGAACGCGGTAGCTGTGCGGGGGCCGAGTGTACACAAAACAAAACAGCCCCACCACCGTACCAACACATATGTGTATGGCCAGCATTAGGAAGTGTAACCCCTTTACGATTGGGTGTCACAGTGATCACATAATGTGGAGCTTCTGCTACTGGCTCCTGATCCTAACTGTGGTCAGAGTAGTGTGCATGCTCCCGGCAAGAAAACAGCATATAGGTGGTAACATGGAAGAAGCCCCACCACCATTTTACCACATATGCAACCGATCACGGTGTACTACTGATCATTGGTAGCTGGTAGGCCTCGCTCCCGATGACATCATCACTGTGCAGCCAATCATGGTAAACAAATGAACAGAAGCCCCTCCTACCGGCCACTTAAAGGGCCAGCTACTGCCAGCGGTAAGGGGTTAAATGGGCCCCTAAGTGTTAGGACCGCCATATCCTTAACAACCGATGAGTTATCAGCTGTTGGCGGGGTTCCCTGCTGACAGCTGAATGTAAAAAAAAAAAAAAAAAAGGCCTTCGGGTCGGGTATAGATTTTGAGGGAAACCCCACACCAAAACGTGAAAAAAAATTGGCGTCCTTAACAATCAGTAACTGTCATGGTTGTTAAGGAGCGGGCGGCCACCGGCATCCTTAGCAACTATGACAGTTACTGATTGTTAAGGACGCCATTTTTTTAAGGGCGTCCTTAACAACCAATGAGACATCAGCTGTCAGTAGGTTTCACCCTTGACAGCTGAATGTAAAGAAAAGATTTGCCGGCATTAAAAAAATCACTAAAAAAAAAAAAATCAATCCATACCAGACCCCTTCGGGTCTGGTATGGATTTCGAGAGAAACACCCAGGCCAAAATGTAAAAAAATGTCAGAAACCATGAAATCAGACGGAGACAGAAGTACAGTTAAATCACACTTGTTTAATAATAAAAGTAAAAAGAACAAACGTAGTCAAAACATAGCCAAAGTTCAGTAACCGGAACGGATAGTCAGCCAAGCCAGAAGTCAGGGATAAATGTAGTAGAACAGCAAGCAGGATCTGGAGCCAGTATGGATGTCAGCAAAGCAAGTCTTTAAACAGAAACGCAGGAGATAG
This sequence comes from Lithobates septentrionalis, assembly GCA_037952835.1. NCBI lineage: Eukaryota > Metazoa > Chordata > Amphibia > Anura > Ranidae > Lithobates > Lithobates septentrionalis. The sequence goes on along the minus strand of JBBDGP010001933.1, from coordinate 94,293 downwards.
GCTCTGTGATGTTGACCAAGGCGAAGGCAGAGATGCTTTGGGCTAGACGGCATAAGTAGGCAGGACTGACGAGCAGGATATCATCAACAGTAACTGTGGAGAGAGATAGGAGCTGGCAATTAGCCGACAGGTGAGCAGCCAAGCCCTGAAAAAAAAATGGCGTAGGGGTCCCCCTCCAAAAATCCATACCACAAACTTATCCGAGCATACAGCCCGGCAGGAAAGGAGGGGGGGGCGAGCGCCCTCCCCTCCTAAACCATATCAGGCCACATGCCCTTAATATATGGGGAGGGGGCACTTTGGGACAGGGCCCCCCCCACCCCAAAGCATCTTGTCCCCATGTTGATGGGGACAAGGGCCTCTTCCCCACAACCCGGGTCCATTGGTTGTGGGGGTCTGCGGGCGGGGGGCTTATTGGAATCTGGGAGCTCTGAAATCCCACCCCCCCCATGTGAATGAGTATGGGGTACATGGTACCCGTACTCATTCACCCAAAAAGTTTAAAAAATAAATAAAAAACACAGAGTTTAAACCTTTTTAAACCTTTGTTATTTTCCATTACCAGTTAGTTTTTTTTTTCCCTACAGTTAAAAGTCCATTGCTACATCTATAGGAAATGGTCTATGTGTAATCGAATATCCCCCCCCCCCCTTGTGCTGTAACACTGAGCATCTTGTTTTCCTGTATCAATTAATCACGCTATTGTGCGTCCGGGCCAAATTGCGCAAAAGTGGAACGATTGTTGACATGTGAAGGCGATGCAAAAAATATGTGTGTACTTTACCATCCCTGAGCCAAACGACCTGTTTACAGAAGAACTCCGACAGCTATAAAACCGGTACAATAACTTCACTGAGCAAATACTTCATTACATTACATTACATTACCGCGCAGCGTCAAAAAAAGTAGAAAAATTAACTGGAAATGGTTACTAAATGACGTTTAAAGGTTAAGCGTCATGAGGGCTTGGATTATTTTATTTACCTCTATTAATTACTAAAAATGTCACAAGGACTAGGAATTTATATGAATTATTTTAATTATTATTTTATTTTCATTCCATTATTTTAATTTAAATATATTAGATATTACGCAACACATAGAATAGGACCTTATATTTATTGATTATTTAAAATATTTTATTTATATTTCATTTTTTTATTTCATTATTCGAATTTGATTAAACTCTAATAATTATTAAGCATCTCAAAGACTAGAGCTTTATATTAATTAATCATTTCAGTGATCGTTTTATTTCATTATATCCCTTTAACTGAACTATATAAATTAATAAGTGTCACGATGGCAAGGGTTTTATATTAATTAATTATTTCAATTAATATTTTATTAAATAATATCCCTTCACTTGAACTATATAAATTAATAAGCATCACGATGGCTAGGGTTTTATAGTAATTCATTATTTAAATTATTATTTTATGTCATTATATTAATTATTAAAAGGTCACAAGGACTAGGGCTTAATGTAAACTAATTATTCCAATGATTATCTTATTTAAATATATAAATTTAATGATATTAATTATCAAAGAGGTAGTGAACCGCTATGCTTATTTTTATTTTATTTTTTTCTAAACCTGATAATTAGGGATGAGCCGAACACCCCCACCCCCCCGGTTCGTTTCAGACCAGAACTTGGGAAGAGGCAAATAATTTGTGCGAACACACGAACACCGTTAAAATCTATGGGACACGAACATGAAAAAGCAAAAGTGCTAATTTTAAAGGCTTATATGCAAGTTATTGCCATAAAAAGGTGTTTGGGGACCTGGGTCCTGCCCCAGGGGACATGGATCAATGCAAAAAAAAGTCTTAAAAACGTCCGTTTTTTCAGGAGCAGTGATTTTAATAATGCTTAAAGTGAAACAATAAAAGTGTAATATTCCTTTAAATATTGTGCCTGGGGGGTGTCCTTAGTCTGCCTGTAAAGTAGCGCATCTTTCACGTGTTTAGAATACCACAGCAAAATTACATTTCTAAAGGAAAAAATGTCATTTACAACTGATTGTGGCTGTAATGAATTGTCGGGTCCCAGCAATATAGATAAAAATCATTGGGAAAAAACGGCATGGGTTTCCCCCCCCCCCCCCAGTCTATTACCAGGCCCTTTGGGTCTGGTATGAATATTTAGGAGAACCTCTCACCAAAATGTAAAAAAAAAATTGCGTGGGGGTCCCCCCAAAATCCATACCAGGCCCTTTAGGTCTGGTGTTTTCTAATAACCACTTCAGCCCCGGAAGGATTTGCCCCCTTCCTGACCAGGCCATTTTTTGCGATACAGCACTGCGTCACTTTAACTGACAATTACGCGGTCGTGCAATGTTGCACTAAAAAGAAATTGATGTCCTTTTTTTCCCCACAAATAGAGCTTTCTTTTGGTGGTATTTGATCACCTCTGGTTTTTATTTTTTGCGCTATAAACAGACAAAGACCGACAAATTTGAAAAAAAACACAATATTTTGTACTTTTTGCTTTATATATATATATATATATATATATATATATATATATATATATATATATATATATATATATATATATATATAAATAAAAAATAAAAATTTCTTCATAAGAAAAAAAGTCGCAATAAGCGTATATTGATTGGTTTGCGCAAAGTTATAGCGTCTAAAAAATAGGGGATAGATCTATGTCATTTTTATTATTATTATTGTTTTTACTAGTAATGGCGGCGATCTGCGATTTTTATTGGGACTGTGATATTGCGGCGGACAGATCGCACACTTTTGACACTTTTTTGGGACCATTGACATTTATACAGTGATCAGAGCAAAAAATAGCCACTGATTACTGTATAAATGTCACTGGCAGGGAAGGGGTTAACACTAGGGGGCGATCAAGGGGTTAAATGTGTTGCCTCAGTGTGTGTTCTAACTGTGGGGGGGGGAGTGGGAGTGACTAGAGAAGGAGAGAGATCGGTTGTTCCTACTTAGTAGGTACATACGATCTGTCTCCTCTCCCCTGACAGAACCGGGATGTGTGTGCTTGCACACACACATCCCCGTTCTCGTTCTGTCACAAGCGATCATAGGTGCTCGGCGGACGCGCGTGCGGGCGCAATAGCATCTTAAGGAGCCGATATATACCTACGGCGATTTGCGCAGCCATGCCAAACTGCCGCAGTATAAATGCGGTGGCTGGTCGGCAAGTGGTTAAGGGGAATCCTGCGCCAAAATATTTTTTAAAAATGGCGTGGGGTCCCCCCAAAATCCATACCAGGCCCTTCAGGTCTGCTATAGATTTTAAAAGGAACCCCGAACCAAAATGCAAAAAAAAATGGCATAGGGGCCCCTACAAAATCCATACCAGACCCTTATCTGAGCACGCAACCTGGCAGGCCGCAGAAAAAGGGGGGGGGACAAGAGAGCTCCTGAACTATACCAGGCCACATGCCCTCAACATGTGAAGGGTGCTTTGGGGTCCCCCCCAAAACACCTTGTCCCCATGTTGATGGGGACAAGGGCCTCATCCCCACAACCCTTGCCCGGTGGTTGTGGGGGTCTGCGGGCGGGGGGCTTATTGGAATCTGGAAGCCCCCTTTAACAAGGGGGACCCCAGACCCCGCCCCCCCATGTGAATGTATATCTGGTACATTGTACCCCTACACATTCACCAAAAAAAGTGTCAAAATGGTAACAATTACAGGAGGCAATTTGGGACAAGTTCTTTATTAAAAAAAAAAAGTGTCCTGCGATGTCCATTCATCTTTGATCATCTTACGTTCGTCTCGAACATCGGGCATTGCATACTAGCACATTATGTGAAACATACCTTAAAATTAAGCCCTCCAGCGTTGCACTGTCAGTGCTGACAGGGCTTTCATCTTCACCTGGTCTTCCTTCTGGGTTGGTGGGTTCCGGTCTTTTGATTAGACCAGCCACGATGATGTCACTCCCACGCATGCAAGTGGGAGCCGCTGTTCATGGCACAGGAATCTGAAGGAACGGCACGGGCATGCCATTCATTTTAAGCACGTGCGCAAGTGACGTCACCGGCCCATTTACAAGTAGATATCCCCAAAAACCAGGGGGCGCCCTCAGACGTGGTCCGCCAGCTCCTGCTCTGGGATGGCGGGTCGGCAAGCCCAGATCGCAGGTTCCTGACCCGCCATTCCCGACCATCAGTGTGAAGAACGGAGCCGGCACTAGAGGAAGCAGAGCCGATGCTTCCTGTATAGCGCTGGCTCTTGTCACTCCTGGAGGAGTGATATCAAATGTACTCTGCCTGTGACAGGAGCGATAAAGGAAGCATCGGCTCTGCTCTCTACTGCAGCCGCATGCTTCCTCTGGCTTCTGATGCTCGGAGATGGTGAGACAGGAACCTGCCAGCAGTATCCACCAACAGTACCTGCCAAAAGTACCCTCCAGCAGCCCCCCAGCAGTACCTACCAGCAGTAACAGCCAGCAGTATCCACCAGCAGTACCCACCAGCAGCCCCCCAGCAGTACCCACCAGCGGTATCCTCCAGCAACCCCCCAGCAGTACCTACCAACAGTAACAGCCAACAGTACCCTCCAGCAGTACCTACCAGCAGTACCAACCAGCAGTACCCACACAGTACCAGCTAGCAGTACCCATAAGCAGTACCAGCCAGCAGTACCCATCAGCAGCACCAGCCAGCAGTACCCAGAAGCAGTACCAGCCAGCAGAACCAGCCAGCAGTACCCACACAGTACCAGCCAGCAGTACCCACCAGCAGTACCTGCCAGCACCCACCAGCTGTACCAGTCAGCAGTACTCAGAAGAAATGTCTGCAGTCTCTGATCATCTCCTGTATCATGTCTGCAGTCTGACCATCTCTTGTATCATGTCTGCAGTCTCTGACCATCTCCTGTATCATGTGTGCAGTCTCTGACCATCTCCTGTATCATGTCTGCAGTCTCTGACCATCTCCTGTATCATGTCTGCAGTCTCTGACCATCTCCTGTATCATGTCTGCAGTCTCTGACCATCTCTTGTATAATGTCTGCAGTCTCTGACCACCTCCTGTAGTATGTCTGCAGTCTCTGACCATCTCCTGTATCATGTCTGCAGTCTCTGACCATCTCCTGTATCATGTCTGCAGTCTCAGACCATCTCTTGTATCATGTCTGCAGTCTCTGACCATCTCTTGTATCATGTCTGCAGTCTCTGACCATCTCCTGTATCATGTCTGCAGTCTCTGACCATCTCCTGTATCATGTCTGCAGTCTCTGACCATCTCTTGTATCATGTCTGCAGTCTCTGACCATCTCCTGTATCATGTCTGCGGTCTCTGGCCATCTCTTGTATCAGGTCTGCAGTCTCTGACCATCTCCTGTATCATGTCTGCAGTCTCTGCCTATCTCTTGTATCATGTCTGCAGTCTCTGACCATCTCTTGTATCATGTCTGCAGTCTGACCATCTCTTGTATCATGTCTGCAGTCTCTGACCATCTCCTGTGAAATATCTGCAGTCTCTGACCGTCTCTTGTATCAACTCTGCAGTCTTTGACCATTTTCTGTTCTATGTCTGCAATCTCTGTAGCATTATTTTCACTGGATATTATATGTGGCCCTTGAGTAATGTCAGGGGCCCCCTACATGCAGTGAGTGCCATAGCCCCACCCTTGCCTATATAACAACTGTCACAGCCAAGAGACAGAAGTCGCCTCCCATCGAGGCGGAGCTTTTTTTTTCTATTTTTCAGGTCAATCGGACGCCATGATTGAAGATGGATGGACATCGCGGGACTCTTTTTTTTTCTTTTTTTAATAAAGGTATTGTCAAAAACTGTCTGTTGTGGTTTTTACTTTTTGACACTTTTTTTTTTTGGTGAATGGGTAGGGTTACAATATACCTGATACCCCTTCACATTGAGAGGGCGGGATCTGGGGGCCCCCTTGTTAAAGGGGGGCTTCCAGACTCTGATAAGCCCCCCACCCGCAGAACCGGACAACCAATGGCCAAGGTTGTTGGGAAGAGGCTTTTGTCCACATCAACATAGGGACAAGGTGCTTTGGGGGGGAACCTCCCCATGTTGGGGGCAAGCGGCCTGGTATGGTTCAGGAGGGGGGCGCTTGCTCCCCCTGCTCGGATAAGGGACTGGTGTCAGAGGAATAGCAGAAACTTTGTTTGCCAGTACCGGCATTTCCCTGTACGCCTGCGTGGCAGAATGGCTAATAGGCGTATGCGGGTACGCGATTTAGCAGACTGCGTCACGGCGTAATGGCACACATAGACGTGCAAGTCAGCGGACGGCGAAACGGCGTAAGCACGTACGCATCTTAGCCGCACACGTGGGTTCCCCTATTAGCCCTATAAAAGGCAGCCCAGCTCTCTGGCTTATTGCTGGTTTGTCATTTCAGCTTCTGTGTTCCTGTTCCTTGTTCTGCTATTGACTCCTGCCTGTTGTGACCCGGATTTCCTTGACCATCCTTGAACTTCTCCTGCACCTTGACCTCGGCTTGCTTAACGGATTCCTCTTCAGTCTGCTCCAGTGTCTGACCCCCGGCTTCTCTTTAAAGACTTCGCTACTGCCTGCTCCAGTGTTTGACCCCCGGCCTGTCTTGGACTCTATACAAAAAATGTGTAGCGCTAAAACAACAAGATACCTTAAAACTAATAAGTTTGAAAGGCCTATACCCAAAATGTAATGTACACATATAAACGTATCACATATAAAAATTCAGAATGAAAATAGAAAGTGGTTCAAATGGACAGTCAGTGAGTTGGAACTGAATGGGTCGCTACCCAAAACGTGAGGTGAGGAGCGCCTTCACCAACATACAGCAGAAAAGTCTTAGAGGATGATGTTCTGCAGTCACTTAAAAAAGTCTCATCACTATATTGGATACTCCATATATAAACCAAATTCTTATATCACACCACTGTGTCTTCAAAAACATGCAGTGCACTTAGATGTTGCAGATGGGGGCTTACCGGAGGGTTTGAACCCAAAACAGCGTATACTGTGAGGGTCAAACCAGCTTTTATTGCACCCTGGCAATGGTGAGAAGATCTTGGCAGCCTGAGGATATTGAGAGGGGCTTTTCTAAAGGCGTATCTTCTCCACACATATTATTGGATCTCTCCACGTAGGGTTCATAAAGGGTACAAAAGGGACTACATAGTGTGATACCGTAGACACCGTATTTATTAAAAATAAAAGAAATACACTTACATGATGAAGTTAGTAAAAAAGCGCTTGTACATAAAAGGGGCGGCAGTGGAGTCCTCCCGACGCATTTCGTCTGAGTAGACTTCGTCCTGGGGTACCCTCCACTGCAGCCCGACTCCCTAATATAGGAACTGTGTTCATCCTGATGTGACTCCAGCCCGTTCAATTCCAAAAACAGCACTTCCGCGTTGTCCAAGATGGCGGACCCGCGTGCGTTCCAGACCTCGTTTTGGTGGGTGTGTTCATGCGTTCCACCCTCCAAAACGGAAGTCCGATGTTCCCCATGTGTCTAATATTAAAAACCATTATCTTATTATAATGAAGCGTTAAAAGTAATCTTAGATTAGAGTGTTTGCTGATTTGTAAAGATAATTAGCGTCGGTTCGTGTCCCACATTATGAACCAGCGAGATCTCGGCACATCTCGCGATGTGACGCTATGGCATCACGCCGCTAAGACGGAAATACTCGCATGGAGTACTTCGCTTGCGTTCCACTGGTGGTTAACCAGAAGGTCCCGGATCTCAGCTTATCGCGCGATGTGACGCTGTAACGTCACGGCGCGAACACGGAATTAGTTGTGTGGATCAACCGCTTGCGTTCCACTAGTGGTTAACCAAAGGTCCACAGTGAAACAACGGGTTGAAACTAGCTTCACTTTAAATGGCTTGTATGTCAGTTACTAAGTAAAGAACCGGAAGCCAGTGATTCCTCACGTAACATGCACCCTAAGGGGGCGATGTGATAGTGGTGTAAGTAACCTGGTATAGCCCAGTCGCATGTTAAAATATTATAGCTGGGAGGAAGCAAAAGATATATGTCTGTAAACCCATGTGTTTTAATTAAAAAGAATTCAATGAGCTGGATTCACATAAGTGTGCCCATTTTTTGCATGTGTGACCTATATAATTTTACAAAAGGTAATAGCCGTATGTAAGTACATCTAAAATACAGACATATGAAACATAGAGATAGAAAATATATAGGAATACACAATTGGTGACAAACATTGTATCCCTTATGATTCATCCAAAAAGGCATTAACGTCAACCTCTACATTAAGCCCTGACGGGGCAAAAGTCTGCAACTCATATGCCCAGAACATTTCGAGGCGGGATACTCCCCTTGTTTTAGCACCCCCTCTCCAGGGTGGTGTGTATTTATCAATAATGACAAACTGTGATCCCTCCGGATTCCCACCATGGAATTCCTTGTAGTGCCTAGGGACCGTATGTTTGGGGTCTCTGCTTTTAATTAAGGCGTCACATCGCGAGATGTGCCGAGATCTCGCTGGTTCATAATGTGGGACACGAACCGACGCTAACTATCTTTACAAATCAGCAAACACTCTAATCTAAGATTACTTTTAACGCTTCATTATAATAAGATAATGGTTTTTAATATTAGACACATGGGGAACATCGGACTTCCGTTTTGGAGGGTGGAACGCATGAACACACCCACCAAAACGAGGTCTGGAACGCACGCGGGTCCGCCATCTTGGACAACCCGGAAGTGCTGTTTTTGGAATTGAACGGGCTGGAGTCACATCAGGATGAACACAGTTCCTATATTAGGGAGTCGGGCTGCAGTGGAGGGTACCCCAGGACGAAGTCTACTCAGACGAAACGCGTCGGGAGGACTCCACTGCCGCCCCTTTTATGTACAAGCGCTTTTTTACTAACTTCATCATGTAAGTGTATTTCTTTTATTTTTAATAAATACGGTGTCTACGGTATCACACTATGTAGTCCCTTTTGTACCCTTTATGAACCCTACGTGGAGAGATCCAATAATATGTGTGGAGAAGATACGCCTTTAGAAAAGCCCCTCTCAATATCCTCAGGCTGCCAAGATCTTCTCACCATTGCCAGGGTGCAATAAAAGCTGGTTTGACCCTCACAGTATACGCTGTTTTGGGTTCAAACCCTCCGGTAAGCCCCCATCTGCAACATCTAAGTGCACTGCATGTTTTTGAAGACACAGTGGTGTGATATAAGAATTTGGTTTATATATGGAGTATCCAATATAGTGATGAGACTTTTTTAAGTGACTGCAGAACATCATCCTCTAAGACTTTTCTGCTGTATGTTGGTGAAGGCGCTCCTCACCTCACGTTTTGGGTAGCGACCCATTCAGTTCCAACTCACTGACTGTCCATTTGAACCACTTTCTATTTTCATTCTGAATTTTTATATGTGATACATTTATATGTGTACATTACATTTTGGGTATAGGCCTTTCAAACTTATTAGTTTTAAGGTATCTTGTTGTTTTAGCGCTACACATTTTTTGTATATTATCTATTTGTTGGGCAACGATTCTAGTTGTGGTGTTAGCTGCTTATATCTTCTTGACTATTTAGAGTAAGCGCAAATCTATTATTGGTGTGAATTTTGCTGTCTTGGACTCTCCTATTGATTGATTCCTGTGTATGACCTTGGCTTGTTTAAACGGACTTCCTTCCTACCGGCTTGCTGTGTTTGACCCTCTGGCTTCTCTACATACTTTGTTCCAGTTATCTACTTCAGGACCAAGGTGTTGGAGCCCCAGTCTGATTCCTCTACTGATCACCGTCCGGGTGTACCCTGCACGGACTACTACCAGACAGAAGTTCAACACGCAGGCTCCTACTAGTGCCTGGCGACCCGTGCCTCTCTGTGCCCGATACCCTCTGTGCCACCTCCAGGGGTATAGCGCACTCAGCTGCAAGGGGAGCCGCTCTCAGCATCTCGGCCCTGGTGAGTACCCTGACAGTACAAACCAGCCATGTCAGAGGCCGACAGAGCTGGTTCTCCCCTTGAGGCACTCTGCCAGCAGGTGACAGCTCTTACTCAGGCTGTCCAAAGACTCCAAGATGGCTACTTCCAAATTGAGGGCCGTCTCCAGCACCTGATGTCTGCTCCAGCTCCTTCAGATACAGCCTCAGCCAGCGGGGTGGCCTCTCCCCAAGGTCAAGTCACCCCAGCATCTTCAGTTGTAACGACTCTCCCTGAACCCAGAGTCCCCACTCCGGAACGTTTTTCTGGAAACCGGAAGAAATTTAGAGCTTTCAAAAATGCTTGCCTACTGTATCTAGCTCTTCAACCCAGGACTTTCCATGCAGAATCCATAAAAGTGGGATTCGTTATTTCACTACTATCTGAAGAACCACAATCTTGGGCTCATAATCTTCTTGAACAGAAGAGTCCTTTATTAGACTCAGTTGAAACTTTCTTTGCCGCTATGGCTCAGTTATATGATGACCCGCAACGCACAGCTACTGCTGAATCCATTCTGCACACCCTTACCCAAGGAAAAAGACCAGTAGAGGATTACACCGTGGAATTTCGTAAATGGTCTGGAGACACCACCTGGAATGAGGCCGCCCTTAAATACCAGTACCGTCAGGGCCTCTCCGAAACACTTAAAGCGGGGCGCCGCCGAAAAATTTTTTTTTAAAAGTCAGCAGCTACAAATACTGCAGCTGCTGACTTTTAAAACATGGACACTTACCTGTCCAGGGTGCCCGCGATGTCAGCACCCGAGGCCGAAGCGTCTCTCCGTCCTCGGGTGCTGCCGCCTCCATCTTCGGTAAGGGAATCAGGAAGTTAAGCCGTGCGGCTTCACTTCCCGGTTCCCTACTGCGCATGCGCGAGTCGCGCCGCGCAATAAGGATGCTCCCTGCTGCCTCTGGGACCCGTGTGTTTCCCAGCAGGCAGCGGGGAGGGAGCAGGAAGTGGCGTAAATAACCGCAGATTCTGCGGCTATCTATGCCGGAAGTGGGTACAGATACCTGTAATATACAGGTATCTGTACCCCCCTCCCCCCTGAAAGGTGCCAACTGTGTCACCGGAGGGGGGGAGGAATCTGATGAGTGGAAGTTCCACTTTTGGGTGGAACTCCACTTTAAAGACGAATTGGCACGAGTGGATACCCCTGACTCTTTGGAAGATCTGATCCAACTCGCCACTAAGCTCGACAGACGCCTGCGGGAGCGTCGCTCTGAACGCTTCCAGTCTTCCCGGCCTACCTGGATGTTACCCCGGGTTCCTCCGGTTCCTGTGCCTATCGCGGGTCCCTCAGCTTCTGCTGACAGTGAGCCCATGCAACTGGGACTGGTCCGGTCCCCACTTACTCCTGATGAGAGACTGCGACGGCGTCAAGCCAATCTTTGCCTCTACTGCGGAGAAGCTGGCCATTTCCTTCGTAACTGCCCTGTGAGACCCAGTAAGTACCGCTTACGGCACGCTATGAACTTTCAAGTTGCTGACTCAACCCAGTCTCACCTTATCCTATCGGTCTCATTACAGGTGGCGGAAGAGGGAATTCGACTGTTGGCTATCGTTGACTCCGGAGCATGCAGCTGTTTCCTGGATGCATCTCTTGCCCAAAGTCTGCACATCCCTCTTCAAGATAAGAAACAGCTCCTTCAGATTTACCTGGCAGACGGGTCTCTACCCAACTCAGGACCCATCACTCAAGAAACCAAGCCCATTCTTGTCTCTACAGACTCTGGTCATCAGGAATTTCTTTGCTTCAACATCATCAACTCACCCATGTTTCCCATTATCTTGGGGTTCCCATGGCTAATGGCACACGACCCTCAGATCCTTTGGAGTAAAAAAGAAATTCTCTTCTCTTCAGCATACTGCTCCCAGCATTGTTTTGTGCCAACCTCCAATAAGACTGTCCCCTGTTTGACCATACAACCAGTGCCAGATACGCTTACACATGTCCCTGCAGCATATCACGAATTCCTGGACGTTTTTGATAAAAAGAAGGCCGATAGTTTACCACCTCATCGGCATTATGATTGCCCCATCGATCTGTTGCCCGGCTCCGAGATTCCGTTTGGCCGAATTTTTCCCTTGTCGGAGACCGAGTTGGAAGCTCTCCGCCTCTACATTGATGAAAACCTTGAAAAAGGATTTATTCGTCCTTTTTCCTCCCCAGCAGGGGCTGGTATCTTTTTTGTCGAGAAAAAGGATGGATCTCTCAGACCATGCATAGACTATAGAGAACTTAATAAAATCACCATCAAAAATCGATACCCACTTCCCCTCATTCCTGAACTGTTCCAGCGGTTTAGATCTGCCCAAATATTTACCAAATTGGATTTACGAGGGGCATACAATCTTGTTCGGATACGTGCTGGGGACGAATGGAAGACACCCTTTAGGTCCAGATTCGGTCACTTTGAGTATCTGGTGATGCCGTTTGGGCTCTGTAATGCCCCAGCTACATTCCAGCATCTAGTCAATGATATTTTCCGGGAATTCCTAGATAACTTTGTCATTGTCTATCTTGACGATATTTTAATTTTCTCTACCACTTTAGAATTACATCGAGACCATGTCAAGAAAGTCCTCTCAGTTCTCAGAAAACACGGCTTGTTCCTAAAAGGAGAGAAGTGTGAATTTGAAAAGACTACCATCCAGTTCCTTGGCTTCATCATCACTACTGAAGGGGTAGCCATGGATCCACAAAAAGTTAAAGCCATCCAGGAGTGGCCGGCCCCCTCAGACAAAAAAGGAATCCAGCGATTTATTGGCTTTGCCAATTTTTATCGCAGGTTTATTAGGGGGTTCTCATCAATTATCTCTCCCATCACTCAATTAACTCACCAACAAATCAAATTCCGATGGTCCCGGGAAGCTCAAGATGCCTTTGCCAAACTAAAGAATCTATTCACGTCAGCTCCCATACTTCAGCATCCGGATCCCACTCTACCTTATGTACTTGAAGTTGATGCCTCAGAATCCGCCACAGGAGCCATCTTGTCTCAGAGAAGTGGTATTAAGGCACTTCTCCATCCAGTAGCCTTTGCCTCCCGCAAACTAAGTCCTCCAGAGAAAAATTATAATGTTGGTGACCGGGAATTACTAGCCATAAAGACTGCCCTTGAGGAATGGAGATACTTACTGGAGGGTGCGTCCCAGCCCATCATGATCTTCACGGACCACAAGAACCTGGAGTATCTCAGAACAGCCAAACGTCTTAGGCCCCGACAAGCCCGATGGGCATTATTCTTCTCCAGGTTCAATTTCCATATCTCCTATCGACCTGGGTCAAAGAATGGGAAGGCGGACGCACTTTCCCGTATGTTTCCAGAGGCCAATGAGTCAACAGAACCTGAAACCATCCTATCCTCTCACAATTTTCTTCATCTCATTCAACCTAACCTTCAATCTGCTATTGAACAGGCCTCTAGGCAATGCACGGAATCCGAGATATCCTCCTTAGAAAAAAGAGATGGTTTGCTGTGGGCCCAGGACAAGGTTTTTGTCCCCTCCTCTGTAAGGCTTAGAATTTTACAGACTTTCCATGATCACAAAATGGCAGGACATTTCGGAGTATGGAAGACTTCTGAATTAGTTTACCGCTCTTTCTGGTGGCCGGGTTGGAGGCAAGACTGTATAAAGTACGTTCAATCCTGCATTACCTGCCAACGCAGCAAAGGGTCAAACACTAAAGCTTGGGGCCTCCTTAAACCCCTATCTATCCCTGAAAGACCTTGGAGTGAGGTTTCTTTGGACTTCATTGTTGATCTACCTCCCTCTGAAAATTTTTCCACCATCTTAGTAGTGGTTGATCGCCTCTCAAAGATGGCACACTTTCTACCCATGATTGGTACCCCTTCTGCTTTGGCTACAGCAAATGTTTTTATTAAAGAAATAATAAGACTCCATGGCGTTCCCCACAACATCACCTCTGATAGAGGAATTCAATTTACCTCAAGATTCTGGAAAGACCTTTGTAAATCCCTGGAAATCAAAACCTCCTTTTCTTTAGCATACCATCCCCAAAGCAACGGCCAAACAGAAAGGACAAATCAGACCTTGGAGCAATATCTCCGTTGTTTCTGCTCTAGCTCTCAGGATAATTGGTCAATCCTTCTCCCCTGTGCGGAGTTCGCCTATAATAATGCCACACACTCTGCCACCAATCAGACGCCTTTTTGGGCCAACTATGGGTTCCACACATCTTTTCTGCCTAACTCCATTCCAGAAGTCACAACCCCCGCAGTTCAAGATCGAGTAAATCTCATCCAATCTAATTTTTTACAGATCCAAAAGGCCATGAAGGAAGCTCAAGACAGCTATAAGGAATATTACAACAAACGGAGAAGAAACAATCCGGAATTTAAGGTTGGGGATAAGGTTTGGCTATCTGCTGTCAATCTTAGATTACCCTGTCCCTCACGTAAACTTGGCCCAAAATTCATTGGTCCTTTTGAAGTGAAAAGGGTAATTAATCCTGTGGCCTTCGAACTAACCTTACCCAGTACTCTTAGAATCCATCCAGTGTTCCATGCATCCCTACTAAAACCAGTAGTTCCCAATTCTTTTTCAGGAAGGGAGGAACCTCCACCTCCACCAGTGGAGGTAGAGGGTGAAGAAGAATTTGAGGTGGAAGCAATTATGGACTGTAGAAAGAGGGGTAGGCAGACTCAGTATCTGGTGAAATGGAAAGGGTACCCACCGGAAGATAACTCCTGGGAACCTGCCAGTAATATACACGCACCTCGTTTGGTTCCGAATTTTCATAGGCGACACCCAGGGATATTAGCCAGGTTGGGCATCCGGAGGCTGCCCCTCGGGGGGGGGCACTGTCAGAGGAATAGCAGAAACTTTGTTTGCCAGTACCGGCATTTCCCTGTACGCCTGCGTGGCAGAATGGCTAATAGGCGTATGCGGGTACGCGATTTAGCAGACCGCGTCACGGCATAATGGCACACATAGACGTGCAAGTCAGCGGACGGCGAACCGGCGTAAGCACGTACGCACGTACGCATCTTAGCCACACACGTGGGTTCCCCTATTAGCCCTATAAAAGGCAGCCCAGCTCTCTGGCTTATTGCTGGTTTGTCATTTCAGCTTCTGTGTTCCTGTTCCTTGTTCTGCTATTGACTCCTGCCTGTTGTGACCCGGATTTCCTTGACCATCCTTGAACTTCTCCTGCACCTTGACCTCGGCTTGCTTAACGGATTCCTCTTCAGTCTGCTCCAGTGTCTGACCCCCGGCTTCTCTTTAAAGACTTCGCTACTGCCTGCTCCAGTGTTTGACCCCCGGCCTGTCTTGGACTCTCCTATTGATTGATTCCTGTGTATGACCTTGGCTTGTTTAAATGGACTTCCTTCCTACCCGCTTGCTGTGTTTGACCCCCTGGCTTCTCTACATACTTTGTTCCAGTTATCTACTTCAGGACCAAGGTGTTGGAGCCCCAGTCTGATTCCTCTACTGATCACCGTCCGGGTGTACCCTGCACGGACTACTACCAGACAGAAGTTCAACACGCAGGCTCCTACTAGTGCCTGGCGACCCGTGCCTCTCTGTGCCCGATACCCTCTGTGCCACCTCCAGGGGTATAGCGCACTTAGCTGCAAGGGGAGCCGCTCTCAGCATCTCGGCCCTGGTGAGTACCCTGACAACTGGTATGGTTTTTGGGGGGGACCCACACTGTTTTTTTTTAATTTTGGCATGGAGTTCCCCTTAAAACCTATACCAGACCCAAAGGGCCTAGTATGGATTTTGGGGGGGACCCCATACACTGTATTATATACTCTGCACTGCACTATATACCCTGCACTGTATTATATACTGTACACTGACTGCACTGTATATATAGTCTACACTGACTACACTGTGTATATAAATATATATTTATATATATATATATATATTAGGGTGACCACATTTCCAAACTGCCATTCAGGGACACCTCCCCACCCCGCACCCGGCCCAAAAAGATGGTTTTTGATACTTTTTTTGCCAATTTTTGGGAAAAAAAAGCAAACAGTGGTAACCAGTTTAGACAGGTGGTATGGACAGCAGAACGGAGGGGGACACGTAGGAAGAATGGAGGGGGACAGCAGCAGAACAGAGGGGGACACGGAGGACGAACGGAGGGGGACAGCAGAACGGAGGGGGACACGGAGGAAGAACGGAGGGGGACAGCAGCAGAACGGAGGGGGACATGGAGGACGAACAAAGGGGTACAGCAGAACGGAGGGGGACACGGAGGAAGAACGGAGGGGGACAGCAGTAGAACGGAGGGGGACACGGAGGACGAACGGAGGGGGACACGGAGGAAGAACGGAGGGGGACAGCAGCAGAACAGAGGGGGACATGGAGGACGAACAAAGGGGTACAGCAGAAAGGAGGGGGACACGGAGGAAGAACGAAAGGGGACAGCAGAACGGAGGGGGACATGGAGGAAGAACGGAGGGGGACAGCAGAACAGAGGGGCACACGGAGGAAGAACAGAGGGGGACAGCAGCAGAACGGAGGGGGACACGGAGGAAGAATGAAGGGGGACAGCAGCAGAACAGAGGGGGACACAGGGGAAGAATGGAGGGGGACAGCAGAACAGAGGGGGACACGGAGGAACAATGGAGGGGGACAGCAGAATGGAGGGGGACACGGAGGAAGAATGGAGGGGGATAGCAGAACGGAGGGGGATACGGAGGAAGTACGGAGGGGGACAGCAGCAGAATGGAGGGGGACAGCAGCAAAATGGAGGGGAACAGCAGAACGGAGGGGGGCATGGAGGAAGAACAGAGGGGGACAGCAGAACGGAGGGGGACACAGAGGAAGAACGGAGGGGGGTAGCAGCAGAATGGAGGGGGACAGCAGAACGGAGGGGGACACAGAGGAAGAACAGAGGGGGACAGCAGAACGGAGGGGGGACACGGAGGAAGAACGGAGGGGGACAGCAGCAGAATGGAGGGGGACAGCAGCAGAATGGAAGGGAACAGCAGAACTGAGGGGGACACGGAGGAAGAACAGAGGGGGACAGCAGAACGGAGGGGGACACAGAGGAAGAACGGAGGGGGACAGCAGCAGAACGGAGGGGGACATGAAGGAAGAACGGAGGGGGACAGCAGAACGGAGGGGGACAGCAGCAGAATGGAGAGGGACAGCATAACAGAGGGGGACACGGAGGTAGAACGGAGGGGGGACAGCAGAACGGAGGGGGACAGCAGAACGGAGGGGGACACGGAGAAAGAACCGAGGGGGACAGCAGAACAGAGGGGGACACGGAGGTAGAACGGAGGGGGACAGCAGAACAGAGGGGGACACGGAGGAAGAACAGAGGGGGACACGGAGGAAGAACGGAAGGGGACAGCAGCAGAATGGAGGGGGACAGCAGCAGAATGGAGGGGAACAGCAGAAGGGAGGGGCACACGGAGGAAGAATGGAGGGGGACAGCAGCAGAACGGAGGGGGACACGGAGGAAGAATGGAGGGGGACAGCAGAACGGAGGGGGACATGGAGGATGAACGGAGGGGGACAGCAGAATGGAGGGGGTCATGGAGGACGAACGGAGTGGGACAGCAGAACGGAGGGGGACACGTAGGAAGAATGGAGGGGGGAAGCAGAACGGAGGGGGACACGGAGGAAGAATGGAGGGGGACAGCAGAACGGAGGGGGACATGGAGGACGAACGGAGGGGGACAGCAGAACAGAGGGGGACACGGAGGAAGAAAGGAGGGGGACAGCAGCAGAATGGAGGTGGACATGGAGAATGAACGGAGGGGGACAGCAGAACAGAGGGGGACACGGAGGAAGAATGGAGGGGGGGCAACAGAACGGAGGGGGACACGGAGGAAGAACGGAGGGGGATAGCAGAACAGAGGGGGACACGGAGAAAGAACGGAGGGGGACAGCAGCAGAATGCAGGGGGACAGGAGCAGAATGGAGGGGGGCAGAGAGCAGCAGAACGGAGGGGGAGCATGCTCACTGTAACAAAGTGTGTGTGAGTGTAACACAGTACACTAACCTCCTGTCCTGGTCCTGGAAGTTTGTCAATGTCTGGCACTGCAGGCGGCAAACTTGCGGACCTCGTGGGCGGGAGCCTGGAGGAGGACTCGGAAGAGGCTCAGGCTGTTCAGGAGAGAAGTTGAACTGTTACTTCTCTGATCTCTGTGCGCTGCTGGCAAAAGGCAATGTGCTGCTGCAGAGCAGCAGAGAGCGGCTGCGGGCAGCGGAAGTAGTCGGCGGCGGCCCCGGCTGGGCCTGGCACTGAGTCTGACTGGGCATAGGCTGGAGGATGATCCTTACCAGCAGTAAATGACTGTGTCTCAGGCTCTGTCTGATCACTGGCGTGGCGTCATTCTGTGGCTGTGCTGGCTGCTCTCTCTTTCTCGGAGGCGCGCGCGCTGCTCTCAGCCTTAGGGTGCGGGTGCACTGCCCACACTGACTGCCCACATGTCAGCCCTCAGCTGACGTCACTGGTTGCTAGACGCGGGGTGGTCCTAGCCTAGCAACCAGCCGATGAGGACTCATGTGTGAGACTGTGTAGTAGTGTGTAATGTGGCGGTGGAGTCGGCGGAGCGGACTGGTCTGGCGGTGTGTTTTTTTTTTTCATTCCGGGACACTGTATTGTCCCAGAATGAAGGTGCCCGGGACATGGGACAAAAATAAGAAATCAGGGACAATCCCGGGCAATCCGGGACACATGGGCACCGTTATATATATATATATATATATATATATATATATATATATATATATATATATATATATATATATATACACACACACACACACACTAAACTGCCTGCATGCTACTAACCTGCCTAATCTAGCTCAAGTTCTCTCAAGTCTCAATCTCCACGTCACACTACATATGTCCGCCATGTCAGCAGCCTTATATAGTGTGGGGCACTGCCTTTGGCCAATCATGGCTCTCACAGCAGATCGCGCTGTGATTGGTGACACAGGTGCATGCTTTGGCCAATCAGCAGCCATCAATGCACTGCGATCTCGAAGTGCACTATGGGGTGCTCCACGGCGCTCAAATTTTGCCGCGAACGCCCCATACGTTAGTTTGTTCTGCGAACAAACGAACACCCGATGTTGGAGTCGAACTTACGTTCGACTCCAACATCGGGACCATCCCTATTCCAGAGGCCTGCAGACAGGCAGGAGCTGAAGAAGTTCAGAGGATGTTCGACCTCGGGGTGATAGAGAAGTCCAAATGTGAATGGTGTCGTCTTATAGTCATGGTTCCCAAACAGGAGGGGTCCATAAGATTTTGCAATGACTTCCTGAAACTGAACGAAGTGTCAAATGTTGACACCAATCCCATGACCCGGGTTTATAAGTGTGCGCAGCCTATTGCATTAGGGTGTGCACCCCAAAGCTCAAACACACACGCCTTTCTCTGTAGCCTCCAGCTGCACTGGATAGTGAATGAATGGGAAGTGCTCTGTGCCGAGCGGCTTCCTGTTCATTCACAAACTGAAGCACACAGTTTACTATGCTTCGGTTATGAATGAACTCAGTGAGTGAGTGTGTTCATTTAGACATGACATATTTATAAGCTCTGGAGGGATTATGGCAGTATGTGTGGATGCCCTTTGGGTTAAATGGAGCTCCCGCTACATTCCAGCAGATGATGGATGAGATTCTTAGCCCACATTAACGCTATTCTGTAGCCTATCTAGATGATGTGGTTACTTGGAGCACAGATTGAGAAAGTCACCTACCCAAAGTCCAGGCTGTCATAAAATTCCATTGGAAATGCCGGCTTAACCGCAAACCCAAAGAAGTGTGCCATAGGGTTAGAAGAGGCCCAGTATCTGGGATACACCATTGGGCAGGGCCTAATCAAACCCAAGACCATAAAGTAGAAGCCATTAAAGACTGACTTGCTCCTGCCACCAAGAAACAAGTGAGAACCTTCCTAGGCATGGTTGGGTATTATCGGAGGTTCATCCCAAACTTTGCTACAATGGAAGCACCCTTAACTGACCTCACCAAAGGACAAATCTCCTGTGTAGCAAATAAGTGGAATTCCGAGGCTGAAGCAACTTTCCAAAGCCTGTGTTGGTGGCCCCATACTTCAGAAAAGTTTGTGGTCCGGACCGATGCCTGAAGTATAGGTCTGGGGTTGTCTTGTCACAAGTGGTAGGCGGAAAAGAACACCGGTGGTCTACTTGAGTCGGAAGCTGTCCCCGGAAGCTGGGGAAAGTTATATTATTGTGGAGTGAGAGTGTTTGGCCATTAAGTGGGCCTTAGAGGCTCTACGGTACTACTTGCTGGGGCGCCCCTTCCAACTCATAACAGACCATGCTCCCTTAAAATGGATGGCCCAGACTAAAGGACCGTAATGCAAGGGGTTACCCATTTGGTTCCTGGCACTCCAAGATTTCTTTTTTACAGTGCAGCACAAGGCGGGAATATAATAATCCCCATATTAGTGTCAGTGGAAGGAAATGAGCCCCATTACTGATGTCAGTGTAATAAAATAATTGTCATTGATCATTGGGAGTAAAAAGAAGCCCCATTATTGGTGTACGTGTGATAAAATAAACCCTATGGTTGGTGTCTGATATAAAGAAGCCCCATATCATTGGTGTCAGTGGTGGCTTTCCTTATCACGGTGTTTGCCTCTTTATTGAACCCGCAACTAAACCTTGGCTATAGTGCCAGGTGCTCTGCATTCCCCTCACCCATTGCCCCACCGCCAACTCCATACTCAGGACACCCTGCAGGACGCCAACCTTTTCAAACAGCCTCCACAATCCCTGGGCTGTACCGCATGATCTGGGATTCTTGGCAGCCATGTAGTAACCCATACCAACCAATCACATTTCAGGTTACTATAGAGAACTCGGTACGACTTCATTCTATAAGTTAAGGCCTTTGACGTGCTTCGGCAGCTTCCCAGTGTGCCAGAGGTGCCGATCCCCTTTAAATACTATGTATCAGATGCAGTGGCGGCTGGTGCTCAACATTTTTTTTTGGGGGGGTGCAAATGAACTTAAAAATACAGAAAAATACTGAAACAAAAACATCAATTGCAGCAAAATGTGCCCATCATATGCAGCCAACTGTGCCCATCATATGCTGCCAACTATGCTCATCATATGCAGCAACTGTGCCCATCATATGCAGCCAACT
Source organism: Lithobates septentrionalis (assembly GCA_037952835.1). NCBI lineage: Eukaryota > Metazoa > Chordata > Amphibia > Anura > Ranidae > Lithobates > Lithobates septentrionalis. Next base: position 73,225 of record JBBDGP010001933.1, on the reverse strand, counting down.
GTGCTCATCATATGCAGCCAACTGTGCCCATCATATGCAGCCACTGTGCCCATCATATGCAGCCAACTGTGCCCATCATATGCAGCCACTGTGCCCATCATATGCAGCCAACTGTACCCATCATATGCAACCAACTGTGCCCATCATATGCAGCCAACTGTGCCCATCATATGCAGCCAACTGTGCCCATCATATGCAGCCAACTGTGCTCATCATATGCAGCCACTGTGCCCATCATATGCAGCCAACTGTTCCCATGATATGCAGCCAACTGTGCTCATCATATGCAGCCACTGTGCCCATCATATGCAGCCAACTGTGCCCATCATATGAAGCCAACTGTGCCCATCATATGCAGTCACTGTGCCCATCATATGCAGCCAACTGTTCCCATGATATGCAGCCAACCGTGCCCATAATATGCAGCCACTATGCCCATCATATGCAGCCAACTGTGCCCATCATATGCAGCCACTGAGCCCATCATATGCAGCCAACTGTGCCCATCATATGCAGCCAACTGTGCCCATCATATGCAGCAACTGTGCCCGTCATATGCAGCCAACTGTTCTCATGATATGCAGCCAACTGTGCCCATCATATGCAGCTACCGTGCCCATCAAATGCAGCCACAGTGCCCATCATATGCAGCCAACTGTGCCCATCATATGCAGCCAACTGTGCCCATCATATGCAGCCACCGTGCCCATCATATGCAGCATATGCAGCCAACTGTGCTCATCATATGCAGCCACTGTGCCCATCATATGCAGCCAACTGTGCTCATCATATGCAGCCACTGTGCCCATCATATGCAGCCAACCGTTCCCATGATATGCAGCCAACCGTGCCAATCATATGCAGCCAACTGTGCCCATCATATGCAGCCAACTGTGCCCATCATATGCAGCCAACTGTACCCATCATATGCAGCCACTGTGCCCATCATATGCAGCCAACTGTTCCCATGATATGCAGCCAACCGTGCCCATCATATGCAGCCAACTGTGCCCATCATATGCAGCCACTGTGCCCATCATATGCAGCCACTGTGCCCATCATATGCAGCCAACTGTACCCATCATATGCAGCAAACTGTGCCCATCATATGCAGCCAACTGTGCCCATCATATGCAGCCAACTGTGCCCATCATATGCAGCCAACTGTGCTCATCATATGCAGCCAACTGTGCCCATCATATGCAGCCACTGTGCCCATCATATGCAGTCAACTGTGCCCATCATATGCAGCCACTGTGCCCATCATATGCAGCCAACTGTGCCCATCATATGCAGCCACTGTGCCCATCATATGCAGCCAACTGTGCCCATCATATGCAGCCAACTGTTCCCATGATATGCAGCCAACTGTGCTCATCATATGCAGCCACTGTGCCCATCATATGCAGCCAACTGTGCCCATCATATGCAGCCACTGTGCCCATCATATGCAGACAACTGTTTCCATGATATGCAGCCAACCGTGCCCATAATATGCAGCCACTATGCCCATCATATGCAGCCACTGAGCCCATCATATGCAGCCAACTGTGCCCATCATATGCAGCTACCGTGCCCATCAAATGCAGCCATAGTGCCCATCATATGCAGCCAACTGTGCCCATCATATGCAGCCAACTGTGTCCATCATATGCAGCCACTGTGCCCATCATATGCAGCATATGCAGCCAACTGTGGCCATCATATGCAGCCACTGTGCCCATCATATGCAGCCAACTGTACCCATCATATGCAGCCAACTGTTCCCATGATATGCAGCTAACTGTTCCCATGATATGCAGCTAACTGTGCTCATCATATGCAGCCAACTGTGCCCATCGTATGCAGCCAACTGTGCCCATCCTATGCAGCCACTGTGCCCGTCATATGCAGCCAAATGTTCCCATGATATGCAGCCAACTGTGCCCATCATATGCAGCTACCGTGCCCATCAAATGCAGCCACTGTGCCCATCATATGCAGCCAACTGTGCCCATAATATGCAGCCAACTGTGCCCATCATATGCAGCCAACTGTGCCCATCATATGCAGCCACTGTGCCCATCATATGCAGCCAACTGTCCCCATGATATGCAGCCAACCGTGCCCATCATATGCAGCCACTATGCCCATCATATGCAGCCAACTGTGCCCATCATATGCAGCCACTGTGCCCATCATATGCAGCCAACTGTGCCCATCATATGCAGCCACTGTGCCCATTATATGCAGCCAACTGTTCCCATGATATGCAGCCAACTGTGCTCATCATATGCAGCCACTGTGCCCATCATATGCAGCCAACTGTGCCCATCATATGCAGCCACTGTGCCCATCATATGCAACCAACTGTGACCATCACATGCAGCCACTGTGCCCATCATATGCAGCCAACTGTGCTCATCATATGCAGCCAACTGTGCCCATCATATGCAGCCACTGTGCCCATCATATGCAGCCTAATGTTCCCATGATATGCAGCCAACCGTGCCCATCATATGCAGCCACTATGCCCATCATATGCAGCCAACTGTTCCCATCATATGCAGCCACTGTGCGCATCATATGCAGCCAACTGCGCCCATCATATGCAGCCACTGTGCCCATCATATGCAGCCACTGTGCCCATCATATGCAGCCAACTGTGCCCAACATATGCAGCCAACTGTGCCCATCATATGCAGCCAACTGTGCCCATCATATGCAGCCAACTGTTCCCATGATATGCAGCCAACTGTGCTCATCATATGCAGCCACTGTGTCCATGATATGCAGGAAACTGTGCCCATCATATGCAGCCAACTGTGCCCATCATATGCAGCCACTGTGCCCATCATATGCAGCCAACTGTTCCCATGATATGCAGCCAACTGTTCCCATGATATGCAGTCAACTGTGCCCATTATATGCAGCCACTATGCCCATCATATGCAGCCAACTGTGCCCCACATATGCAGCCACTGTGCCCATCATATGCAGCCAACAGTGCCCATCATATGCAGCCAACTGTGCCCATCATATGCAGCCACTGTGCCCGTCTTATGAAGCCAACTTTTCCCATGATATGCAGCCAACTCTGCCCATCATATGCAGCCAACTGTGCTAATCATATGCAGCCAACTGTGCCCATCATATGCAGCCAACTGTTCCCATGATATGCAGCCAACCGTGCCCATCATATGCAGCCACTATGCCCATCATATGCAGCCACTGTTCCCATGATATGCAGCCAACCGTGCCCATCATATGCAGCCACTATGCCCATCATATGCAGCCAACTGTGCCCATCATATGCAGACACTGTGCCCATCATATGCAGCCAACTGTGCCCATCATATGCAGCCAACTGTGCCCATCATATGCAGCCACTGTGCCCATCATATGCAGCCAACTGTGCCCATTATATGCAGCCAACTGTGCCCATCATATGCAGCCAACTGTGCCCATCATATGCAGCCATTGTGCCCATCATATGCAGCCAACTGTTCCCATGATATGCAGCTACCGTGCCCATCAAATGCAGCCACTGTGCCCACTATATGCAGCTATCATGCCCATCATATGCAGCCAACTGTGCCCATCATATGCAGCCACTGTGCCCGTCATATGCAGCCAACTGTGCCCATCATATGCAGCTACCGTGCCCATCAAATGCAGCCAACTGTGCCCATCATATGCAGCCACTGTGCCCGTCATATGCAGCCAACTGTGCCCATCATATGCAGCCAACTGTGCCCATCATATGCAGCCACTGTGCCCATCATAGGCAGCCAACTGTGCCCATCATATGCAGCCACTGTGCCCATCATATGCAGCCAACTGTGCCCATCATATGCAGCCAACTGTGCCCATCATATGCAGCCAACTGTTTCCATGATATGCAGCCAACTGTGCTCATCATAAGCAGGCACTGTGCCCATCATATGCAGCCAACTGTGCCCATTATATGCAGCCAACTGTGCCCATCATATGCAGCCAACTGTTCCCATGATATGCAGCCAACCGTACCCATCATATGCAGCCAACTGTGCCCATCATATGCAGCCACTGTGCCCATCATATGCAGCCAACTGTGCCCATCGTATGCAGCCAACTGTGCCCATCCTATGCAGCCACTGTGCCCGTCATATGCAGCCAACTGTTCCCATGATATGCAGCCAACTGTGCCCATCATATGCAGCTACCGTGCCCATCAAATGCAGCCACTGTGCCCATCATATGCAGCCAACTGTGCCCATAATATGCAGCCAACTGTGCCCATCATATGCAGCCAACTGTGCCCATCATATGCAGCCACTATGCCCATCATATGCAGCCAACTGTGCCCATCATATGCAGCCACTGTGCCCATCATATGCAGCCAACTGTGCCCATCATATGCAGCCACTGTGCCCATTATATGCAGCCAACTGTTCCCATGATATATACACAAGAAGGAAGCAGCGCTATATTTTAAATGTAAAATGAATCACAAATAGTGTATAATGATAAAAGTCCAGAGCAATCAAGTGCCAAAATAAAGTCCAAAAAATGAAAAGATGAAAAGAAATCTTCAAAGTGTAATGGGTACCGGGCAACTGAGCCCCTTATTCGGCAAATAGAGTGAAACCGGATGGACCTTCACCACACCACAGTGTTTAGATATAAATGGGCGCTTACCAGATGGCAAGCTTGAAAAGCTTGTGACCTTAACCCGGTCGGGGCCTTTCTTGAGTAGGGGATAGCGTTAGGACACCTCCTCAGACCGTGGATAGCTCGTTATCCTCCGTAAAGGAAACCAGGATGCCGAGAAGGATATGCCCATAACCTGGAGTTAATCTCATATGCAATGCCCCAAAAAGAGAAGGAAGAGCAACATAGCGTAATCCTGATAGGGTATTTATTTAAAAGACTTAAAAATACACTTACAGTGTGTTGGATATAAAACAGCATAGAAAGTCGGCCGGCTAATACGAACACCCGTCCTGCAGACGGTGAATACGGCACGTCAGCACGTCAGCACGCCCGACGTACGTTTCGTCACACTTCTGACGTCGTCTGGGGCACGGGCGACGCACTGACGTGTCGCACATATATACCAAACAAATGAAACCAAGCCTCGGAATCGACATAGGCCGGAAATCACCTTGCGCTCCACCCAATAAAGCGGAAGATATAGAAACGCCATCTTAGTTAAGGGATCCCATAATTAACAGATCTAAATCAGTTAATGTAGTAAATAATACAAAAATAATAGGAATACGGGAGCAAACAAAGGAAAAACCCCATAAGCTCATCGGTAACACATATGAAAATGGATACCAATATAAGTTAAATTAAACTGAATAAATATGTGTTCAGTTGTATGGGTACTACGAAGGTCCAGATTACACCAATGAGGGGCATACCTGGGCACAGTTGTAATGTCAGACTCAATGAATAAATTGAGTGATCCCATCAATGTTAGATTAAACAAGGACGAATTCCAGATAAACCAGCCGGAGGGAAAGATGATTTCTCGACCTCATATACCAAACAGTTTAAATAGAGAGGTACTAATATACAGTAATCTCAATATTAATATTACATAAATATATCTGAAAACAAAAAATAGAAATAGGTAAAACATACCAAATAGCAAAAACCTCCATCATATCAAGATAGGGGACAGAGCTAATAATAAATTCATACACAGCAGAACCAGCCCCATGAGATGGGAACCGACCCAAAAAAGGGGCTTAAACCACACATATAGATTTTAGGGGGTTGAAAATAATTGGAAATCAAAAATAAGAGGATCACAAATTAAAGACAACAAAAATAAATTGAAATAAATTAAAATTAATTGAATAAATACCGAAAATACATAAACACCAGAACCTGTCTACTTGAGACAGGCACCAACCTAAAGAATATAAAAAGGAAGTGAAAGCCCATAGGGATATGACCAGCAATGGTTATTACTGATGATGGAACCAATGAACTAAACCAGAAAAATATTATTATGAGTAACTACCCACATGTTAGGAGTGGGGGTGAAATTGGTAAGCAAATTAATAATAAATTTGGAATCTCTGACATAGGAGGGCATTTTACACACCAAGGGTTGTAAGAAAAAATCAATATACCTGCCCACCCGGGACGTAAGGGAATCTATTCCACTTACAATGGGGCGTCCCGGGGGGCAGGTAGGGTGTTTATGTACTTTCGGTAAGTAATATATAAGGGGAGTGCGGGGGGCCTTAGGTACCAAATAAGTTTTTTCTTTTTTGTTAAGAATCCCTTGGCTATACCCATAATCAACCACCTCTTTAAGTTCTCTAAGATAGGGAACCTTGGGGTCTGATCCGAGGGGAGTATAGGTCTCCCTATCTCCGAGGATCCTATACATCTCCTGAAAATAATCCTCTCTATTAAGGACCACAATACCACCCCCTTTATCCGCAGGTCTAATAATCAGATCCTTGTTATTGCAGAGGGAATCAAGGCCAGTAAGGAGTTCACGATCAAGTTTAGCTCTTTTAACGGGCATCTTATCTAGATCCCTCAGTAACACCTCTTTAAAAACTCTAATGGAAGGTGCCAGGGCTCCTGGGGGGTTAAACAGGGAGGCATTAGCCAAACCTGAATGTTGGTAATCACTGGGGAATGCGTTTCTCTCTTGAATAGGGTTAGATAGCATGTATCTCTTAATATTAATTTTCCGAACAAATTTATGGATGTCCATATAGGTCTCAAATTTGTTGAGTTTCCTAGGCAATGCAAATTTTAAACCTTTATCTAGCACCAGTTTCTCTGCCTGACTGAGAACCACGGTGCTTAGATTAAAAATTCCTGTCCCTGCTAGAGCTTTTTTCTTTTTTGCTCGATTGCGTTTGCCTCCTCTGGTACCTCTCCCCCTTCTGCTAGTCGTTTGGTGCCTTGACCTGGCCTGTGAAAACCCTGGGGGTTAGGAACCGGGGGGCCTGGATAATAGGACGAACCCCTCCTGTCAATCATATATGCTGATGTTGAACCAGGGGTACCTCCTTCACCGGGGTAGGGGGAATCAAGTGGACCCACATCACCCTCTGGAGGACCAACAAGATCCCTCAGGGGGTAGAACCGATTTTGGGTAATACCACCATAACCGAAATAATTATCAGTGGTGGGACCAACCAAAGGACCATTTGTAGGAACACTTGGCATATGAGAGTACTGATCATTATGGTAGGTAGAATAGTCGGTACAATTATGAGAGGGAGGAGCCTCTAACATTCTCCCATCAGAGTAATTCCCCGATCGGGGTGGAGGACCCCCCCTGGGGTTATACCCACCACTTGATTGTGGAGTAATTGAAGGGTAAGAACCCCAACTTTGATTGTAATTGGGTCCCCACTGTGTATTGGGTGGATTCCAATGAGGATTCCGCTGAGGGGCGATGTGATTTCGACCACCTCTCTTGTTATTATAAGGTCTGAAGGAACCCTTAGGGGGTCCTGGTTGGTAATAGGGGGGTGGTGGTGGTCCCCCTCTATTGGGGTATTGTTGTCTCTGGGGGGACTGACGAAAACCTTGTCAACTAGTGTCTCTAGTCCTCTGTACACTATTAGGCACAGGCAATTTATTTTCATTAGAATTACCAGAAGTAGAGACTTCCATGGCAGTACTTTCTGAGATGGTATTATCAGCGTTAATTTTTTGGACTTTATTTTGGCACTTGATTGCTCTGGACTTTTATCATTATACACTATTTGTGATTCATTTTACATTTAAAATATAGCGCTGCTTCCTTCTTGTGTATTTATTGTTTATGTGTGTATCTCACTTATAAGCGGCTGCTCTTCTTTTTTCTTTTTTCTTTTTTCAATTGTTTAGCATTGGTTCATTTACTTGATCGTTTACTGATATATCATATAGCGCAGTGATTTCTTTCTTTGTTCCCATGATATGCAGCCAACTGTGCTCATCATATGCAGCCACTGTGCCCATCATATGCAGCCAACTGTGCCCATCATATGCAGCCACTGTGCCCATTATATGCAACCAACTGTGACCATCACATGCAGCCACTGTGCCCGTCATATGCAGCCAGCTGTTCCCATGATATGCAGCTACCGTGCCCATCAAATGCAGCCACTGTGCCCATCATATGCAGCTACCGTGCACATCATATGCAGCCAACTGTGCCCATCATATGCAGCCACTGTGCCCGTCATATGCAGCCAACTGTGTCCATCATATGCAGCTAACGTGCCCATCATATGCAGCCAACTGTGCCCATCATATGCAGCCACTGTGCCCATCAAATGCAGCCAACTGTGCCCATCATATGCAGCCACTGTGCCCATGATATGCAGCCAACTGTGCCCATCATATGCAGCCAACTGTGCCCATCATATGCAGCCACTGTGCCCATCATATGCAGCCAACTGTGCCCAACATATGCAGACAACTGTGCCCATCATTTGCAGCCAACTGCTCCCATGATATGCAGCCAACTGTGCTCATCATATGCAGCCACTGTGCCCATCATATGCAATCAACTGTGCCCATCATATGCAGCCACTGTGACCATCATATGCAGCCAACTGTGACCATCATATGCAGCCACTGTGCCCGTCATATGCAGCCAACTGTTCCCATGATATGCAGCTACTGTGCCCATCAAATGCAGCCACTGTGCCCACTATATGCAGCTACCATGCCCATCATATGCAGCCAACTGTGCCCATCATATGCAGCCACTGTGCCCGTCATATGCAGCCAACTGTGCCCATCATATGCAGCTACTGTGCCCATCAAATGCAGCCAACTGTGCCCATCATATGCAGCCACTGAGCCCGTCATATGCAGCCAACTTTGCCCATCATATGCAGCCAACTGTGCCTATCATATGCAGCCAACTGTGCCAATCATATGCAGCCACTGTGCCCATCATAGGCAGCCAACTGTGCCCATCATATGCAGCCACTGTGCCCATCATATGCATACTCTGTGCCCAGCAAAAACAGCCACCTGTGCCCATTATATGCACCCTCTGTGCCCATCATATGCAAACAACTGTGCCCAACATATGCAGCCACTATGCCCATCATATGCAGCCAACTGTGTGCCCATCATATGCAGCCACTGTGCCCATCATATGCAGACACTATGCCCATCATATGCAGACACTGTGCCTATTATATGCAGCCAACTGTGCCCATTATATGCAGCCAACTGTGCCCATCATATACAGCCACTGTGCCCATCATATGCAGCCAACTGTGCCCATCATATGCAGCCACTGTGCCCATCATATGCAATCAACTGTGCCCATCATATGCAGCCACTGTGACCATCATATGCAGCCAACTGTGACCATCATATGCAGCCACTGTGCCCGTCATATGCAGCCAACTGTTCCCATGATATGCAGCTACTGTGCCCATCAAATGCAGCCACTGTGCCCACTATATGCAGCTACCATGCCCATCATATGCAGCCAACTGTGCCCATCATATGCAGCCACTGTGCCCGTCATATGCAGCCAACTGTGCCCATCATATGCAGCTACTGTGCCCATCAAATGCAGCCAACTGTGCCCATCATATGCAGCCACTGAGCCCGTCATATGCAGCCAACTGTGCCCATCATATGCAGCCAACTGTGCCTATCATATGCAGCCAACTGTGCCAATCATATGCAGCCACTGTGCCCATCATAGGCAGCCAACTGTGCCCATCATATGCAGCCACTGTGCCCATCATATGCATACTCTGTGCCCAGCAAAAACAGCCACCTGTGCCCATTATATGCACCCTCTGTGCCCATCATATGCAAACAACTGTGCCCAACATATGCAGCCACTATGCCCATCATATGCAGCCAACTGTGTGCCCATCATATGCAGCCACTGTGCCCATCATATGCAGACACTATGCCCATCATATGCAGACACTGTGCCTATTATATGCAGCCAACTGTGCCCATTATATGCAGCCAACTGTGCCCATCATATACAGCCACTGTGCCCATCATATGCAGACTCTGTGCCCAGCAAAAGCAGCCACCTGTGCCCATTATATGCACCCTCTGTGCCCATCATATGCAGACAACTGTGCCCAACATATGCAGCCAACTGTGTGCCCATCATATGCAGACAACTGTGCCCATCATAGGCAGCCAACTGTGTGCCCATCATATGCAGCCACTGTGCCCATCATATGCAGACACTGTGCCTATTATATGCAGTCAACTGGGCCCATCATATGCAGCCACCTGTGCCCATCATATGCAGCCTCTGTGCCCATCATATGCAGCCACTGTGCCCCCCTGCCCGCCTGCTGTCTTCCCGGCACTTAACCCATCGTGGTGGTGGGTCAGGCAGCCGGACAGGTGGTGTGGGACGGGTAGTGCGGCGATGGCTCTGTGTCCTCCGTGTGTGTCTGCTTCCTGCTTTGCTAGGCGGCCAATAGGATCGTCTCTACCTTCAGCCACTCAGGTGCTCGGGATTACATCCCGGCCTCCTGATTGGCTGAGAGGCAGTTCTGTGTTCATTTGCTTTGCTAACACACCTGGGTGCACTGCGAGCGCGATGCTCTGTCACCTTTTTTTGATGCTTATTAGAGCCTATGGCTCCAATCAGGTGCTTCAAAATCACCCCCCCCCCCCCCCGCGCTGTAATTCGGACGCCTGAATGGGGGTGGCTACAGCGACCGTGGATAGATCAATGCAATGCAATGAATCTGTCCATAGTTCACAGAGGGGGTGGAGCCCCGAGCGCCCCTAATGGATGCACCGCCACCGATCAGATGAGAACCTGCAGGCCGTCCATGTGAAAAGTCCCGTATGTTCTGCGTCTTTAGTGCGTTTTGTGAAAAACGCACCAAAAAATCCATCTTCCATTATAGTCAATGTTAACGGCAACGAAAAAAAAAGCAACGCACTTTTTTCTTAGTGCGCTTTTAGCGTCACATTCCCCCCCCCCCCCCATGGAGGAGAAAACGCATGAAGAACGCATAATGCCTTGGGTTGAATTTTAACACACAAAAAAATCGCAGTAAAAAGGCGATGTGCGTCTCACAACACAGCGATGTGAACGGCCCCGGAATGCGCTCCGCATTACTGAATAAATCTTATTTGTCTAATTTGGTTGCTGAATTTTTACCGAATAAAAGTGACAAAAATAATAAATAAAAGAATAAGAATTAAAGAGAAGAAAAATTTTTTTTTTCTTCCATAAACCATCAAATAACCTTATTAGGCAAATTGATGCAAAAATCAGCACTGAATGTGGACAATCAGGAGTTAAAGAGGAAGAGGGCGTGGCTGTGTCAGCTGACCTTCTCTAGTCCACCAATCAGCGTGCAGCTTGTTTGTTTGTTTTTTCTTCCTTTCCTCTTATCGGCAACTCTCCGGGAACAGCGACCCGCCCAACTCTGACTGCAGAAGGAAAAAAAAGAGTTATGAGAGTTTGTCAGATTTGTCAGGTTGATTCTGTCACTGAATAAAGTTGGATGAAAAAAAAAAAAGTCTGCTTTCCATATAAATCCGCCCACTTGTGGAGCCGCCCTCCCTGCTGTCCTCCACGTGGAGCACGCGGCTTGCCGCCATGTCGGTTTGGTAAGTGTCGTCTGATGAGGGTACAATGTGGGGTTGGAAGCTCTGGGTTGTGTTTTTTCCTGCACTTGAATGGGAAGCGTCCATTCCTCTTACCACTGCTGGTGACCCGGAGACTCCCCTCCCCCCCCTGCTATATACAGCTCCTTGGTACCACCCGCCTACTATATACAGCTCCTTGGTAACCCCCCCTGCTATATACAGCTCCTTGGTCCCCCCCCCAGCTATATACAGCTCCTTGGTCCCCCCCCCTGCTATATACAGCTCCTTGGTCCCCCCCCTGCTATATACAGCTCCTTGGTCCCCCCCCTGCTATATACAGCTCCTTGGCCCCCCCCCCTGCTATATACAGCTCCTTGGTCCCCCCCCCCAGCTATATACAGCTCCTTGGTCCCCCCCCCAGCTATATACAGCTCCTTGGTCCCCCCCCCCCTGCTATATACAGCTCCTTGGTCCCCCCCCTGCTATATACAGCTCCTTGGTCCCCCCCCTGCTATATACAGCTCCTTGGTCCCCCCCCTGCTATATACAGCTCCTTGGTCCCCCCCCCTGCTATATACAGCTCCTTGGTCCCCCCCCCCCTGCTATATACAGCTCCTTGGTCCCCCCCCCCTGCTATATACAGCTCCTTGGTCCCCCCCCCCTGCTATATACAGCTCCTTGGTCCCCCCCCCCCTGCTATATACAGCTCCTTGGTCCCCCCCCCTGCTATATACAGCTCCTTGGTCCCCCCCCCCTGCTATATACAGCTCCTTGGTCCCCCCCCCCCCTGCTATATACAGCTCCTTGGTCCCCCCCCCTGCTATATACAGCTCCTTGGTCCCCCCCCCCTGCTATATACAGCTCCTTGGTCCCCCCCCCTGCTATATACAGCTCCTTGGTCCCCCCCCCCTGCTATATACAGCTCCTTGGTCCCCCCCCCCTGCTATATACAGCTCCTTGGTCCCCCCCCTGCTATATACAGCTCCTTGGTCCCCCCCCTGCTATATACAGCTCCTTGGTCCCCCCCCTGCTATATAAAGCTCCTTGGTCCCCCCCCCTGCTATATACAGCTCCTTGGTCCCCCCCCTGCTATATACAGCTCCTTGGTCCCCCCCCCCCTGCTATATACAGCTCCTTGGTCCCCCCCCCTGCTATATACAGCTCCTTGGTCCCCCCCCCTGCTATATACAGCTCCTTGGTCCCCCCCCCTGCTATATACAGCTCCTTGGTCCCCCCCCCTGCTATATACAGCTCCTTGGTCCCCCCCCCTGCTATATACAGCTCCTTGGTCCCCCCCCTGCTATATACAGCTCCTTGGTCCCCCCCCCCTGCTATATACAGCTCCTTGGTCCCCCCCCCTGCTATATACAGCTCCTTGGTCCCCCCCCCTGCTATATACAGCTCCTTGGTCCCCCCCCTGCTATATACAGCTCCTTGGTCCCCCCCCCTGCTATATACAGCTCCTTGGTCCCCCCCCCTGCTATATACAGCTCCTTGGTCCCCCCCCCTGCTATATACAGCTCCTTGGTCCCCCCCCCTGCTATATACAGCTCCTTGGTCCCCCCCCCCTGCTATATACAGCTCCTTGGTCCCCCCCCCCTGCTATATACAGCTCCTTGGTCCCCCCCCCCTGCTATATACAGCTCCTTGGTCCCCCCCCCCTGCTATATACAGCTCCTTGGTCCCCCCCCCCTGCTATATACAGCTCCTTGGTCCCCCCCCCTGCTATATACAGCTCCTTGGTCCCCCCCCCTGCTATATACAGCTCCTTGGTCCCCCCCCCTGCTATATACAGCTCCTTGGTCCCCCCCCCCTGCTATATACAGCTCCTTGGTCCCCCCCCCTGCTATATACAGCTCCTTGGTCCCCCCCCTGCTATATACAGCTCCTTGGTCCCCCCCCTGCTATATACAGCTCCTTGGTCCCCCCCCTGCTATATACAGCTCCTTGGTCCCCCCCCTGCTATATACAGCTCCTTGGTCCCCCCCTGCTATATACAGCTCCTCGGTTACCCCCCCCCCTTGCTATATACAGCTCCTCGGTTACCCCCCCCCTTGCTATATACAGCTCCTCGGTTACCCCCCCCCTTGCTATATACAGCTCCTCGGTTACCCCCCCCTTGCTATATACAGCTCCTTGGTTACCCCCCCCCCCCCTTGCTATATACAGCTCCTTGGTAACCCCCCCCCCCCCCTCCGCTATAAAAAAAAAAGCAAAATGCCTGAAAACTCTGCAAAAACACATAAAAAACGAGGGTTTAAAAAAATGTAAAAAAGCCCCTGCAAAGTGTGCCTGAAAAGTGGAGCCCCCATAGATGTGACCCCCCCGACCACCACAATCTCTGCGCTCGCTCTGCGTTTCTGCGGCCACACTTGTCGTACATTTACATGCTTTTGTATCGTCTTAGTTCATTTGTATTTTATTGTATTTGACTAATTTTGTAATGCATTCTGTGCTTATATATGCTGTACTTTATATCCACATGAAATCCCCGCCCTGCTCTAAACTAAAAGCTCATCTGAATATTTTCCTTTTTCTTGCATATTCATTGATACTGCCAACTGTTTAACCCTTTGCTGACCGCCCTGTAGTGGTATCACTGCTGTCTGTCTCCCAGAGGCATGCTGGGACTTGTAGTTCTGCAACAGCTGGTGGGCCCCCCAGGTTGCCTCCCCCTGCGTCAAAGGAATGTGTTTTTATTGGTTATATGTTAATAAATGGCGGCTACGGGCAATTTTCCCTCCAAATGTCTGTTCTTATATGGTTGGGTAAAGTGGGGCTGTAGTGGGGGGTAATTACTCGGAGGGGGGAGGGGTGTTGCTATAGTCCTGGAATGTTTTGGTGGATGACAAGTTTGCCGTCGTGCTGTTCTTTAACCCCAGACAAGTTTACAGATTTGGGCATTTCCCAATATGGACACTTTTCTGGGGGGTAAGTGATTTAGGAAGCCCTTTCGGTAGGTCGGTAATGCTAGATTCCAGATTTCTTGGTGGGGTTTATGGTATTTATTTTGGTTTATTAGATTTCGGTGGAATTGACCCCCATCGTTCATTTTATGATGTCCTTCAATTTTCTAGGAAACAAAAAGCTCAAAGCAATGTGGACCTTCCTTCGGTGGCCCTGCAGCTTCAGCAAATGGTAAGTTTCAAAAAACGCAGGACGAGTTTATGAGCTTTTATCATAACTCGAGTTTTGGGTTCAGCCACATGTTTTTGTGGACCCGACTTCTTTCATTGCCAAACTGAGTTATGATCTTTTATCGTGACTCAGGACTTGGGTTGAACCACACGATTTGGTGGTGACCAGGTTCTTGGGGGTCTAGAAGTGAGGTGTTGTGGTTCGGCTGGAAGTGTCTGGCAGTGACTGAGCCCCTGGGGGTGTGGATGGGGTGAGCGAGCCCTCCCTGTAATTCGGTGTCGACAGTGTTGCAGGCCCTGCCCTGTCCTCCCGGAGAGCTTGGTTGGCTCCTTCATTCACATCTTTCTTCAGCTCTCCAAGAAGGTTCCGGTTTCTCAGGAGCTCTTTCTCTGTGAAGAGATACAGGCAGGGCCATGGATTTCACTCTCTGTTCCCTCTTGGGGGAGTCTACGGAGAGCTCGGGCAATGCTCTCTCTCTGGAAGTGAAGGGTCAGCTGTTCCAGGACTGTCCAAAATTTCCACTGTGGGTTGTAGTTGGGCCTCTGGACTGGTTGCCGGGCTGTTCTGCAGTGGTGGGCCTGGGGACTGGGTCAATCTCAGTCCTTGCTGGATTGGGGGAGGTGTGCCCACTTCTCCGAGAAGGCCGGGGCTAGATCTGATTCAGACTCCTTGCCCACTGCTCCCGTGCTTCCTGGCAGGTAGTCTAGAAGCTTAACTATGGCTTACAATGGGAATGGCGGATTCTCTTAGAACTGTTCATCCTTTCTTCCTGGGAATACGGAGTGTTGCTTTTGGAATGGTTCTTAGTTTTTCTTGGTTGGAGTATGAGGGCACCATATTACAGTCAACAAATTCTTTGACCAGGCCAAAATCAATGCTCTCTATTCTTGGGTCAGACTTCAGGTATTGGGTCAGAATCCTTCTCTCCTTATGGGGGGGAAAGGGTCATGACACTTGCCGCTCCCACAAAATGGCAAAACACTTCAACAATCTGGCTAACTTCACACGGTTTTAATTTGTCAATTTTCGTTTACAAACTTTTGAGTGTAAAAACATTGGTACAAAAAAGTTGTTCTCATATGTCATGAGAGTATATTAAAGAAAATTACAAATGTGTTATATTGTCATAATGTATTCAATATTTGAAAGAAATTTTTATTAAATGTTAGTAATATAGCTTTAGTATCGTAAAATATCATCTTTATTGAAGTCTGAGAGGTATCATTATTCTGAATTGAAGAAATGATTGGAGTGGTTAAACCATGGGTTCCATTTTTTTATCGTATAAATGATACGTATTGTGTACTGTGAAATATTTTTTCCATGAGATTTATATTCTAGTTTTCAAATGTGTTAGACGTATCATTGGTTTCCAATGATATGCGATCAACCAGTGTATTGCTACACATATTGTATGGAAAAGTCTCATTTGGTGTATAGGTAGCCCAGGGATTGAGAAGAATAGGCAGTTTTGGGGAGTGAGTCGAATTATGTTATCGGAGATTTTTAGAAGCAAATTTTTCTAGTTGTTTCCATATATTTGAGACTTTCTCACAATCCCAAAAAATGTGAGAGAATGATCCTGTGGATAAGCAACCTCTAAAACAAGATGGGGATGTTGTGGGGAAAATAGTCAATTTTCTGTGCGTTCCAACCAACGCCGTATTCGGCAGTTTTTACCGCTTATGTTTTCATGTAATTCTAAGACTTACATTTTATATTGTAGCTGGTGAGATGACCATCAAGGCTGAAGTATGGCAACACTGTGCTGTCTGAGAGGAAACTGAGAGGTATGTATCAAGTTCCGTCTATAAATGCTGTAATCTGTGGGACCTTTAAGTGAAAATTTTTATGTGTGTATTAAGCTTTAAGTACGATATCTTGATATGAGGATATTTTGTGACCCTGGAACACATTGAAGCCAGGTTTAACCAGAACAACCATTTTAGGTTTACCGTGAATGTCTGTATTGCATGGAATGGTTTAGACCTCAGATGTCATTATCTCTGAATAAGCAGGCATGACTCCATTGTATTTTTTTTTTTTTTTTTCCATAACTAGTTGGAAGGCCAGGAACACTCAAAGCCAAGATGGGAAGGCCATGAACACTCAAAGCCAAGATGGGAAGGCCATGAACACTCAAAGCATGATGGAATCCCTTTTCTGCTCCTGCAGTATTAGCATTCGGTAGGTACCATGGCTTGGGTTAGCCACACAATTTTGTGGACCCAAAATGCATACTTGGTTATGCAGGATTAGGAAGTAGACGGGATGATTGAGCTATATAGATTCTCTCTGAGTTATGAGTTTTCATCATAACTCATTGCTTGGGGTTTAACCACTCAATTTTGTGGACCCAAAAATGAATCTACTTAGTTTTCTTAGGAGTTAGGAAGTAGATGGTCTATAGCGGAGTTATGAGCTTTCCTCATAACTTGCTGCTTGGGTTTAGGCACTAAGTTTTGTGGACCCAAAGCTTTACTATGTATTTCCCCACTATAGTCTATAGCTGAGTTATGAACTTTATCATAGCTCTTAAGTTTTGAGCTCTTAAGTTTTGGGCTCAGAACTTCTCGTTCAGTCTGAAGTCTCTTGCTCCTTGGTTGTGGGTTATTGTGGCATTCAGGAGGTCTCACGCACGCCGGTCTCTGCGAGTGCACGCACGCCGGTCTCTGCGAGTGCACGCACGCCGGTCTCTGCGAGTGCACGCACGCCGGTCTCTGCGAGTGCACGCACGCCGGTCTCTGCGAGTGCACGCACGCCGGTCTCTGCGAGTGCACGCACGCCGGTCTCTGCGAGTGCACGCACGCCGGTCTCTGCGAGTGCACGCACGCCGGTCTCTGCGAGTGCACGCACGCCGGTCTCTGCGAGTGCACGCACGCCGGTCTCTGCGAGTGCACGCACGCCGGTCTCTGCGAGTGCACGCACGCCGGTCTCTGCGAGTGCACGCACGCCGGTCTCTGCGAGTGCACGCACGCCGGTCTCTGCGAGTGCACGCACGCCGGTCTCTGCGAGTGCACGCACGCCGGTCTCTGCGAGTGCACGCACGCCGGTCTCTGCGAGTGCACGCACGCCGGTCTCTGCGAGTGCACGCACGCCGGCCTCTGCGAGTGCACGCACGCCGGCCTCTGCGAGTGCACGCACGCCGGCCTCTGCGAGTGCACGCACGCCGGTCTCTGCGAGTGCACGCACGCCGGTCTCTGCGAGTGCACGCACGCCGGTCTCTGCGAGTGCACGCACGCCGGTCTCTGCGAGTGCACGCACGCCGGTCTCTGCGAGTGCACGCACGCCGGTCTCTGCGAGTGCACGCACGCCGGTCTCTGCGAGTGCACGCACGCCGGTCTCTGCGAGTGCACGCACGCCGGTCTCTGCGAGTGCACGCACGCCGGTCTCTGCGAGTGCACGCACGCCGGTCTCTGCGAGTGCACGCACGCCGGTCTCTGCGAGTGCACGCACGCCGGTCTCTGCGAGTGCACGCACGCCGGTCTCTGCGAGTGCACGCACGCCGGTCTCTGCGAGTGCACGCACGCCGGTCTCTGCGAGTGCACGCACGCCGGTCTCTGCCAGAGGAATAGCCAGGTTCAGGTGATTAGGGGACTCAATTATTTTTACTGGAATAAGTTTTCAATGAAAACTATTCCTTATTCATAGAAATAATTGCCTAACTGCCCTTTTATTGCTAGAGCAGAATTTAGATGGGACCCCCTCCCAAAGCCCACTTGAGCATTGTTTGTATACAATGCCATTTATAGTTTTTGGCTCTGAGATGTTCAGTCTGAAGTCTCTTGCTCCTTGGTTGTGGGTTATTGTGGCATTCAGGAGCTTTGATGGAGTAGGGCAGGGCAATGCAACACTGCTTCACCCGAGTCTCCTGCCTCATTAACTTGCGTCTTGTGCTTTACCCTGAAGGTCATTGGTTTCTGCAGGGCTGAGCAGGTATATTTCTGATCCCTCTTGGGAAAGTCTACAGGGAGCCCCCCCGGCTCTCTGGAAGTAAAGGGTCAGCTGTTGCAAGACGGTCTTAAATTTCCATTGTGGGTTGTAGTTGGGCCTCTGGACTGGTTGCCGGGCTGTTCTGCAGTGGTGGGCTTGGGGACTGGGTCAATCTCAGTCCTTGCTGGATTGGGGGAGGCGTGCCCACTCCTCCGAGAAGGCCGGGGCTAGATCTGATTCAGTCTCCTTGCCCACTGCTCCCGTGCTTCCTGGCAGGTAGTCTAGAAGTTTAACTATGGCTTACAATGGGAATGGCGGATTCTCTTAACTGTTCATCCTTTCTTCCTGGGAATACAGAGTCTTGCTTTTGGAAAGGTTCTTAGTTTTTCTTGGTTGGGGTATGAGGGCACCATATTACAGTCAACAAACACTTCAGCCAGGCCAAAATCAACGCTTCCTATTCTTGGTTCAGACTTAAGGTATGGAGTAAGGATGCCTTATCCCTGAAGGGGAAAAGGTATGACACATGCCGTTCCCACACAATGGGTTTAACCTTTCCGAAAATTTAGTTTTATTGGAATAAATCTGCGAGTTCATGACGGTCTGCAAGTACCTGTGTATTGTCTTGAGTATTGGTGTCAGGAAGCTGGTTGTTGGGTAATTTTGGACAGGGTATAATCCCCAATCCTCAATAAATTGGTAGGTATGATGCCCGGCGGGTGTGGAGATGCGACTCGGTGTAAATCTTGCGACATGTATGCGTTCCTTGATTTATTTGATAGAGAGCAGATTTTAGATAGGACCCCCTCCTGTAGCTTTGTATACAAAGCTTGGTAATGCCCACCTTGGAGCAGTGTAGAATGTGGTTGCAGATTTCCCAATGATTGCAGGCTTTGTGGTTCCAACAGAGCAGCGTTCAGACACAATGCTCGGAATTTTTTTTTCTTTTTTTTTTTTCAAAGTATGTTATTTGATATTTAATATTGTGTAAATGTTTACTGCTGAATGCTTTATTTTTTTTTGTCAACCATTAAGGCATGTTACTGTTTTACAATGCCTTATTGATTGAGTTGATTTGTTATAAGTTGATATTTGGGGGTGGGGCTTAAAGCCCCATATCGGCCTCCTTGTGTTTAATGTTGCCTATATCATTGCAGATGAGCGGGATGGTTGGCCTCTGGCTAGACATTGCTGTTAAAGTTTGGTAATTTGGTAAGCATCCTATAAAGTTGCTAGAATGTTTAACCTTTTGTTTGAGATTTCTAGGAAGCTTGGGAAGATCACGGGATGTAAGTGAAGGGAACACTTATTTTGCAGGAAAAAAAAGCTTCTTAAAATGCACTTTTTTTTTTCTGCAAAAACGCAACAAAAACTTATTAATGCACATATTTTTGCAGAAGAAAGTGTGTTTTTTTTTTTTTGTTTTTTTTTTCCCCTCAAAGCTGAACCTATGCACTGTGTGAACCCAGCCTCATAGCAAGGGGGTCTCCCCCGCTGTCAAAATTGTCAAAATAAAATGAAGCTGGGAGGCTTCCCGCATCCACATAGTGTTTGGATGGAGGAATCTGTTCCTTTTTTTATTTTTGTTTTTTCATTTAACCCGCTGGTTGAACGTAAAAAACTGACTCGTGCATTCTGAGATTCAGGGGTAAGTGACCCTGGAACACATTGACGCCAGGTTTAAACAGAACAACCATGCAGCAAGCATTTTGGGTACACAGTGAAAGTCTGTATTGTATGACATGGTTGAGATTAGACCTCAGATGTCATTATCTCTGAATATGCAGGCATGACTCCATTGTAAATTTTCTTTTCCATGACTAGTTGGAAGGCCAGGAACACTCAAAGCCAAGATGGGAAGGCCAGGAACACTCGAAGTAAGATGGAATCCCTTTTCTACTCCTGCAGTTTTTGCATATGGTAGGTACCATGGCTCGGGTTGGCCACACAATTTTCTGGACCCAAAAATGAATACTTGGTTATGCAGGGTTAGGAAGTAGAGAGAATCTAGAGCTCAGTCATCTGTCTGAGTTATGAGTTTTCATCATAATTCATTATTTGGGTTTAACCACTCAAAATTTTGTGGACCCAAAAATGAACGTACTTTTTTTGTTAGTGAGTTAGGAAGTAGATGGTCTATAGCGGAGTTATGAGCTTTCATCATAACTTGCTGCTTGGGTTATTGGGTATTAGATTTCAGTGGCATTGACCCCCATCGTTTTATCTTTTCAATTTCTAGTGGGAGAAAAAACCGCTCAAAGCAATGTGGAACTTCCTCGGTGGCCCTGCAGCTTCAGTAAATGGTAAGACACTGGACAGGTTTATGGGCTTTTATCGTGACTCATAGGCTTGGGTTTAACCACACGATATGGTGGTGACCAAGTTTCTGGGGTCTAGGAGTGAGGTGTTATGGTTCGGTTGGAAGTGTCTGGCAGGGACTGAGCTCCTGGGGGTGTGGATGGGGTGAGCGAGCCTTCCCTGGAATTCGGTGTTGACAGTGTTGCATGCCCTGCCACGCCGGAGAACTTGGTTGGCTCCTTCATTCACATCAGTGTTCAGCTTTCCCTGAAGGTTACCGGTTTCTAGGAGCTCTTTCTCTGTGAAGAGATACAGGCAGGGCCATGGATTTCACTCTGATCCCCAAGTGCATGCATGCTGGCCTCTGCAAATGTGCGCGCAGGCGGGGCCTCTGCGAATGTGCGCGCAGGCGGGGCCTCTGCGAATGTGCGCGCAGGCGGGGCCTCTGCGAATGTGCACGCAGGCGGGGCCTCTGCGAATGTGCACGCAGGCGGGGCCTCTGCGAATGTGCACGCAGGCGGGGCCTCTGCGAATGTGCACGCAGGCGGGGCCTCTGCGAATGTGCACGCAGGCGGGGCCTCTGCGAATGTGCACGCAGGCGGGGCCTCTGCGAATGTGCACGCAGGCGGGGCCTCTGCGAATGTGCACGCAGGCGGGGCCTCTGCGAATGTGCACGCAGGCGGGGCCTCTGCGAATTGTTTGTGTACAATGCCATTAATACTCGACAACAGAGCAGCATTTGTATGTAACCCATATAGTGAATCATTCCTTTACTACAGCAATGATATGAAATGCAAATGTGTTTTGAAGCCCACTTGAGCATTGTTTGTATACAATGCCAGTCTCTGCGAGTGCACGCACGCCGGTCTCTGCGAGAGGAATAGACAGGTTCAGGTGATTAGGGGACTCAGTTATTTTTACTGGAATAAGTTTTCAATGAAAACTATTCCTTATTCATAGAAATAATTGCCTGACTGCCCTTTTATTGCTAGAGCAGAATTTAGATGGGACCCCCTCCCAAAGCCCACTTGAGCATTTTTGTATACAATGCCATTTATAGTTTTTGGCTCGGAGATGTTCAGTCTGAAGTCTCTTGCTCCTTGGTTGTGGGTTATTGTGGCATTCAGGAGCTTTGATGGAGTAGGGCAGGGCAATGCAACACTGCTTCACCCGAGTCTCCTGCCTCATTAACTTGCATCTTGTGCTTTACCCTGAAGGTCGTTGGTTTCTGCAGGGCTGAGCAGGTATGTTTCTGATCCCCTTTGGGAAAGTCTACAGGGAGCCCCCCGGCTCTCTGGAAGTAAAGGGTCAGCTGTTGCAAGACGGTCTTAAATTTCCATTGTGGGTTGTAGTTGGGCCTCTGGACTGGTTGCCGGGCTGTTCTGCAGTGGTGGGCTTGGGGACTGGGTCAATCTCAGTCCTTGCTGGATTGGGGGAGGAGTGCCCACTCCTCCGAGAAGGCCGGGGCTAGATCTGATTCAGTCTCCTTGCCCACTGCTCCCGTGCTTCCTGGCAGGTAGTCTAGAAGCTTAACTATGGCTTACAATGGGAATGGCGGATTCTCTTATAACTGTTCATCCTTTCTTCCTGGGAATACGGAGTGTTGATCTTGGAAAGGTTCTTAGTTTTTCTTGGTTGGGGTATGAGGGCACCATATTACAGTCAACAAACGCTTCGGCCAGGCCAAAATCAACGCTTCCTATTCTTGGTTCAGACTTAAGGTATGGAGTAAGGATGCCTTATCCCCGAAGGGGAAAAGGTATGACACATGCCGTTCCCACACAATGGGTTTAATCTTTCCGAAAATTTAGTTTTATTGGAATAAATCTGCGAGTTCCCGACGGTCTGCAAGTACCTGTGTTTTGTCTTGAGTATTGGTGTCAGGAAGCTGGTTGTTGGGTAATTTTGGACAGGGTATAATCCCTAATCTCAATAAATTGGTAGGTATGATGCCCGGCGGGTGTGGAGATGCGACTCGGTGTACATCTTGCGACGTGTATGCGTTCCTTGTTTTATTTGATAGAGAGCAGATTTTAGATAGGACCCCCTCCTGTAGCTTTGTATACAAGGCTTGGTAATGCCCACCTTGGAGCAGTGTAGAATGTGGTTGCAGATTTCCCATTGATTGCAGGCTTTGTGGTTCCAACAGAGCAGCGTTGAGACGCAATGCTCGGAATTTTTTTTTATATATTTTTTTTTTTTTTTCAAAGTATGTTATTTGATGTTTAATATTGTGTAAATGTTTACTGCTGAATGCTTTATTTTTTTTTGTCAACCATGAAGGCATGTTACTGTTTTACAATGCCTTATTGATTGAGTTGATGATTTGTTATAAGTTGATATTTGGGGGCGGGGCTTAAAGCCCCATATCGGCCTCCTTGTGTTTAATGTTGCCTATATCATTGCAGATCATCAGGATGAGCGGGATGGTTGGCCTCTGGCTAGACATTGCTGTTAAAGTTTGGTAATTTGGTAAGCATCCTATAAAGTTGCTAGAATGTTTAACCTTTGTTTTTGAGATTTCTAGGAAGCTTGGGAAGATCACGGGATGTAAGTGAAAGGAACACTTATTTTGCAGGAAAAAAAAAAGCTTCTTAAAATGCGCTTTTTTTCGGCAAAAACACAACAAAAACTTATTAATGCACATATTTTTGCAGAAAAAAAGTGTGTGTGTTGTGTGTGTGTGGTTGTGTGTGTGTGTGGTTGTGTGTGTGTGGTTGTGTGTGTGTGTGGTTGTGTGTGGTTGTGTGTGTGTGTGGTTGTGTGTGTGTGGTTGTGTGTGTGTGTGGTTGTGTGTGTGTGTGGTTGTGTGTGTGTGTGGTTGTGTGTGTGTGGTTGTGTGTGTGTGGTTGTGTGTGTGTGGTTGTGTGTGTGTGTGGTTGTGTGTGTGTGTGGTTGTGTGTGTGTGGTTGTGTGTGTGTGGTTGTGTGTGTGTGTGTGGTTGTGTGTGTGTGGTTGTGTGTGTGTGGTTGTGTGTGTGTGGTTGTGTTGGGTGTGGTTGTGTTGGGTGTGGTTGTGTTGGGTGTGGTTGTGTTGGGTGTGGTTGTGTT
Organism: Lithobates septentrionalis; assembly: GCA_037952835.1. Classification (NCBI taxonomy): domain Eukaryota; kingdom Metazoa; phylum Chordata; class Amphibia; order Anura; family Ranidae; genus Lithobates; species Lithobates septentrionalis. The sequence continues at coordinate 49,262 of JBBDGP010001933.1, read as the reverse complement.
GGGTGTGGTTGTGTTGGGTGTGGTTGTGTTGGGTGTGGTTGTGTTGGGTGTGGTTGTGTTGGGTGTGGTTGTGTTGGGTGGTTGTGTGTGTGTGTTGTGTGTGTGTTTGTTTTTTTTTTTCCCCCTCAAAGCTGAACCTATGTACTGTGTGAACCCAGCCTCATAGCAAGGGAGTCTCCCCTGCTGTCAAAATTGTCAAAATAAAATGAAGCGGGGAGGCTTCCCGCATCCACATAGTGTTTGGATGGAGGAATCTGTTCCTTTTTTTATTTTTGTTTTTCATTTAACCTGCTGGTTGAACGTAAAAAACTGACTCTTGCATTCTGAGATTCAGGGGTAAGTGACCCTGGAACACATTGACGCCAGGTTTAAACAGAACCATGCAGCAAGCATTTTGGGTACACAGTGAAAGTCTGTTTTGTATGACCTGGTTGAGATTAGACCTCAGATGTCATTATCTCTGAATACGCAGGCATGACTCCATTGTAAATTTTCTTTTCCATGACTAGTTGGAAGGCCAGGAACACTCAAAGCCAAGATGGGAAGGCCAGGAACACTCGAAGTAAGATGGATCCCTTTTCTGCTCCTGCAGTATTGGCATTTGGTAGGTACCATGGCTCGGGTTGGCCACACAACTTTGTGGACCCAAAAATGAATACTTGGTTATGCAGGTTTAGGAAGTAGAGAATCTAGAGCTCAATCATCTGTCTGAGTTATGAGTTTTCATCATAATTTATTTGGGTTTAACCACTCTATTTTGTGGACCCAAAAATGAACGTACTTTTTTGTTAGTGAGTTAGGAAGTAGATGGTCTATAGCGGAGTTATGAGCTTTCATCATAACTCGCTTCTTGGGGTTTAACCAATCAGTTTTGTGGACCCAAAGCTTTACTACGTATTTCACCACTATAGTCTATAGCTGAGTTATGAATTTTATCATCGCTCTTGAGTTTTGGGCTCAGAACTTCTTGTTCAGTCTGAAGTCTCTTGCTCCTTGGTTGTAGGTTATTGTGGCATTCAGGAGCTTTGATGGAGTAGGGCAGGGCAATGCAACACTGCTTCACCCCAGTCTCCTGCCTCATTAACTTGCATCTTGTGCTTTACCCTGAAGGTCATCGGTTTCAAGGAGTTGGTTTCTGCAGGGTTGAGCAGGTATGTTTCTGATCCCTCTTGGGAAAGTCTACAGGGAGCCCCCCCGGCTCTCTGGAAGTAAAGGGTCAGCTGTTGCAAGACGGTCTTAAATTTCCTTTGTGGGTTGTAGTTGGGCCTCTGGACTGGTTGCCGGGCTGTTCTGCAGTGGTGGGCCTGGGGACTGGGTCAATCTCAGTCCTTGCTGGATTGGGGGAGGAGTGCCCACTCCTCCGAGAAGGCCGGGGCTAGATCTGATTCAGACTCCTTGCCCACTGCTCCCGTGCTTCCTGGCAGGTAGTCTAGAAGTTTAACTATGGCTTACAATGGGAATGGCGGATTCTCTTAGAACTGTTCATCCTTTCTTCCTGGGAATACGGAGTGTTGATCTTGGAATGGTTCTTAGTTTTTCTTGGTTGGGGTATGAGGGCACCATATTACAGTCAACAAACTCTTTGGCCAGGCCAAAATCAATGATTCCTATTCTTAGTTCAGACTTAAGGTATGGAGTCAGGATGCCTTATCCCCGAAGGGGAAAAGGTATGACACATGCCGTTCCCACACAATGGGTTTAATCTTCCCAAAATTTACTTTATTGGAATAAGTTTGCGAGTTCACGACGGTCTGCAAGTACCTGTGTATTGTCTTGAGTATTGGTGTCAGGAAGCTGGTTGTTGGGTAATTTGGACAGGGTATAATCCCCAATTCTCAATAAATTGGTAGGGACGATGCCCGGTGGGTGTGGAGATGCGACTCGGTGTACATCTTGCGGCATGTATGCGTTCCTTGATTTATTTAAAAGAGTGCAGAATTTAGATGGGACCCCCTCCCAAAACTGTGGTTGCAAATGATTTCCCATTGATTGCAGGCCTGGTGGTCCCAATAGAGCAGTGTTCGTATGTAACCCACTTAGTGAATCGTTCCTTTACTAGAGTGATATGGAATGCAAATGATGTGTATTGAAGCCCACTTGAGCATTTGTATAAAATGCCATTAGTTCCCCTTTGCTGCTCATTCATATGCCCAGCCTGGAGCAGTGTAGAATGCATTGCAAATGATTTCCCCCTTATGTATATGCTGTTTGGTCCCAACAGAGCAGATCGCATAGGCAACGCACAGTGATTGGCTGCTTTACTAGAGCAGTCTTGTTTATATAAAATGCAATTTGGCTGCCAAAGTGGAAATATGCTTTAAGGATTGCTCATCAATGTTTTATCTCCAACCTTTTTATTGCTCCTTTTTTTTTTTTCAGCACCTGCCTACGTTTGAGTTTGCTCAACTGGACTTCTTCTAGCAGTGTTTGTGTTGCCAGCAAGGTCAAGATGAACAGCAATCAACCCAAAGATGTCTTCATTGATTTTTACCAGAATTCCTTCCCAATTTCGATCTGTGATGTGCATGAAGATGGAGCCTCTTTCTGATCACTTTAAGGACTGTCCTCTACTATTTATAATATGAAATCATTGTACATGGCTGAAATAAAGGCTGACCTGATTTTCAAACCTAAAATGTCTTCTCAGCTTTTCTTTTTAATCTAGATTGCTCTAGTTGGCTTTGTTTGCACTTGTGTAGCCATGCCCCTGTAGGGGTTGCTGAATGTTGTGGTTCACCCGTCACCCTGCCCAGCCTGACATCCCTCTCAGACATAAAACGGTCCATAAGCTTTGTTTTTTTTTGAGGGGATTGAACTTTGGGGAATGATGCAACTTGCTTGGGACTTCTATATATACTCCAGTATTTACACTCCAGTCTTCTCTCCAGCACACACTCTTGCTTAAGACCTCATATTCCCTCACTCCTCCAGTACTTCACTTGCTGCAGACGTTGCTCCCCCAGACTAGCACCGCCTGGTTAGGCCTGACACTAGGCCTCAAACTGCCTTTTGTGGACAGGGACGTTGGGCCCCTGTGGTGTAGAAATAGTTCAGGTGCTAACTGTCCTCTGCTCAGCTACCAATCTTAGATGGCCCTCAAGGCCCTGCCAGCCTGGTTGCAATGACCTATTTCCACTGCCCATGCTACAGTCCACTCTTCTGATTCTGCACCCATCTCAAACTGCAATCTCCCCCTGTCCTCCTGACTGTGTGCTCCACTCACCAGCCCTCCTGCCTGCGACCAGTTGTCCTCCATGGAGTCTCTTAGCAGTGCTCTCTCCTGCTGTCTTGCTCTCATGTGCCTCTCCTTCCAAGATCTTTTCACTGCTCCTGGATGTACCTGAGCCCCGGCCCAGGGTCCCCCCCCCAGACTGGGGCGCTCTTCGTGGGTCCTGACAGTCTCCACACTCCAGCTCTTCCACCTGACAACTCCCTCCTTAGCTGGGCTGACCCCTGGGTATTTCAAGGAGGCCAAGTTTGGGATTGGTCAAGGCTCCTCAAGATACCCCAGGCAGCTCCCTCTTCTCCTTTCTAGCACCTTCTAAAAAGGTGGGAGGTGACAGTGATTGCTACCTGTGAGCCACCCAGCCCTAGAGCCAATGTTCAGCGTTCTTGTAATAACCGCAGCTGCTCCAGCTTTTGTTAAAAGGAGACCCCCCTTCCACCTCTCTGTGCGGGGAGACCTGAGCCACCGGCACCCGACCAAAGCCAAATCTGGCTTTGATCGGGTCTCCGATACAGAAACCCAGAAGCAACGTCACTTCTGGTTTACTCAGCAGCCAATGGCACGAATTCTAAAAGTCTTCAAAATTACCCATCTTGAGTACTGAGTGCAGAGGAGTATGGAGTCTTTTAGACCCCAGATCCTCTATAAAGAGGACCTGTCACCACCTATTGCTGTCGTAAGGGATGTTTACATTCTTTGTCGGCAATAAAAGTGATCAGAATTTTCCCCCTTCGTCTTTCAGGACAGCCACCATGAGAGATAGTCTCCTCCTCTTCCTCTAGGAAACACTGCGCCAGCCCATAAATTCTTACTTCCCCCTGCCAGACCTCAGTATTAGTGTTTCCCTTCGGTGGGGAGACACTGTGCAAGGAACCAGGCCACTCAGTCAGGGTGACTGTGGCTGTTTATATATTTTTTTTGGAGCCTGTAATGGGAGCAGGGGCTTCCTAGGGGCATGGGGGGGACTTACCCCTCGTTCTGTTGCCACCACTTCCTAGCCGAGCGCGGCTTCAGGCTGTGGGGACTCCCTATCGCAGCTACAGGGCCTATACTATACAGGCCGCTCTTTTTTCTTTTGGAACTAGGCGGGCCGGACGACGGGCGACGTCATTTCCGGCGGAAGGGCGAATGCTTGCCTTTGACCTGCGGCTTCCGGGTCCCGGCACTGATAGGGAAGCCAGGCACAGGCTGGAGACGAGTCTGGGACGCGCACAGGCAGCGTAGGACTCGGTAGTAGCAACCACCTGCAAGTCATGTCGGAAGCAGATGCTCAGCCAACGGACACTACCTCCAGCCTTCCTAAGGTAAGAGTGCCCTGGGGAAGAGTACTCTTTATCTAGGATTGTTCCTCCATGTATAGTTCCTGTCATGGGGGGCAGACACCCTGGGTGGTCAGGGGGAGGGAGCCTCAGATCCGCACATATTAAGGAGGGTCTAGTGCACTCCCAGGGTTGTATCCTTGTTTTTAAAAAAAAAAAGTGACAATGTTTTTTTTTTTTTTTTCTTTTCATGTATTTCAGAAAGCTACAGAGAAGTCTAGGTCTACACATAGCTCTAAGAAGAGGTGTGCCTCTTGCAGGGAAACATTAGGGGAAGCATGGACAAAGGTCAAGAGGAGTAGGGAGTGCATAGACTCCCTTGTAAAAGAGAGGGACTCTGAACAGGAGTCAGGACTGGCTGCCTCGGTTAAGGAGCTTTCGTCCACCTTCTCTTCATTTAAAGCCTTATTTGAAAGGTTTCAGCCTCCCATTAGTTCAGCTCCCCAGGATACAACCCTGCCTCAGGCTCAGGGCTCTGCTCCTGCCCAACCTGCAACTTCAGTTAGGGCAGAGGAAGCTCCAGGGCCCTCGAGTGGAACAAAGACAACCAGACAGTTCCTCCTCGGATTCCCAGGAGGGTTCAGAGGGGGAGGACCAGGACGGGGAGTCCAGGAAATCCTCCAGATATAAATTATCCCTGGAAGAGGTAGAGGACCTCTTAGGGGCTATTTATACAACCCTTGGTATTCAGGAAGACAGGAAACCCCCTGACCCTTCATGACCAAATGTACAAGGGCCTAGGGGAACAAAGGAGGAAAGTTTTTCCAGTACATGAGGTACTGGTTGAAACTATTAAAAAGGAGTGGCAGGACCCCGAAAGGAAACCCTTTTTTTTTTCTAGATTAAAGAGGAGATTTCCATTTTTGGATGATCCTACATCTATCTGGAATAAAAATCCCAAGTTAGATGCCGCCTTCTCCCAGGTTTCCAGACACACAGACCTGGCTTTTGAGGACATGGGGGCCCTGGTGGATGTCATGGATAAGAGAAGACTCTCCTCAAAAAGACTTGGGATTCAACAATTGGTAACTTGAAACCTGAGTTGGCTGTCACAGTAGTGGCTCGCAATCTGGAGCACTGGCTCTCTAAGATTCAAGAGCATATTGAGGCTGGAACGGCAAAAGAAACCATTCTGTCTTCCTTCCCTACGATTCTACGGGGTATCGCCTACATAGCTGATGCCTCGGCAGAATCAGTCTGTCGGCCAGATCAGCGGCTCTGGCCAATTCAGCCAGGAGAGCCCTCTGGCTAAAAACTTGGCCGGGCGATAGCGCCTCTAAGGTCAAGTTGTGCGGCATACCGTTAACGGGAGACCTTCTCTTCGGCCCAGGGTTAGAGACGGTCTTGGACCGCACAGCAGACAGGAAGAAATCCTTCCCAGTTAAGCGGAAAACCCCTACACAGACAAAGGGGTTTCGTCCGCAAAAGCGTAAAGAAACTCCAAAGCCGGAAGGGCAAAAGAAATTTTGGGGTCAGAAAGGCAAGGGCAGGGGAGGGGCGATTTTTCGCCCTCCTGAACAGCCCCGTAAAAGCCAATGACTCCCCAACCATAGTGGGGGGAAGACTGGGGGCCTTCCTCCCACAGTGGGAGGCAATATCCCCCAATCGCTTTATCCTAGGGATTATAAGAAGGGGATACCATATCGAATTCACAAATCCTCCTCCACAGATTTCTTGTCACGCACCTACCCAGGTGTACGGCAAAAGCCGAGGCTCTGTTGGAAGCAGTAAGAGATCTGGTAGATCAAAATGTGGTTCTCAGAGTTCCAAAGGCCGAGGAGGGAAAGGGTTTCTATTCACACATCTTCGTAGTGAAGAAACCCACAGGGAAATTCAGACTGATTCTGAATTTAAAGCCCCTGAACAGGTCAGTGACGTACAGGAGATTCCGTATGGAAACAATTTTTATAGTCAGAGCCCTGTTGCCCCGCAACTGCTTCATGGTATCTCTGGACCTAAGGGACGCGTATCTACACCGCAGAGGTTTCTTCGGCTAGCGGTAGATGTAGGTGGAACAACGGTACATCTACAGTTTCAGGCGCTGCCTTTCGGGCTATCCTCCTCGCCCCGCATTTTCACCAAGGTCTTGGCGGAGGTGATGGCCTTTCTTCGGCTCCAGGGAATATCAGTGATAGCATACCTGGACGACCTCCTGTTTGCAGCGTGTCCACTGCAGTTAGAGATCTAGAACTAACAAAGAGGGTTCTTACAGGTCTAGGGTGGCTAATAAACTTGGAGAAATCCAGTTTGATTCCCTCCCAGCGCATTACGTACTTGGGCTATCTGTTGGACTCAACGCTACTGAGAGTGTTTCTTCCAGCAGAAAAAGTACAAAAACTGGACAGGGCAGTGGCTGTTCTCCAGTGCAGCAGTCAGGTCTCCATAAGAGTTCTGATGTCGGCCCTGGGACTTTTGACCGCTACCCTCCCAGCAGTGCAATGGGCAGGTCTGCACTTTCGTCCCTTACAGTCCTTGGTCCTAAGGGTGTGGGATCACAGCCAGAAAAATCTGGACACCTTGGTTCAGGTCCCACCCCAAGTAAAGAGATCCCTCTGGTGGTGGAGGAGGGTCTCAAACTTGTCGCAGGGTCGTCTGTGGTTCATCCCAGTTTCTCAGGTGGTAACCACAGACGCAAGCGGCAAAGGTTGGGGGGGGCATCTGGGTTCCCTTGTAGCACAGGGCACCTGGGAGGGCGACGAACTCAGAAGGTCGTCCAATTGGAAGGAGCTGAGGGCAATCGGGCTAGCACTCAGGTTCTTCAAAAAGGGGCTACAGGGCCACCATGTTCAGGTGCAGTCGGACAACTCGTCCGCCGTAGCTTATGTAAACAAACAGGGCGGCACGAAAAGCGGAGTCCTGTTGGCCTTGGCATCAGACATTCTGAGCTGGGCCGAGACTCACACTCTCTCACTCTCAGCAGTCTTCCTGAGAGGAGAAAAGAATGTGATAGCAGACTTTCTCAGCCGAACCAAACAGAGGGCAATTGGATCCTCAACCAGGAGGTTTTCAATCTCATTTCAGAGAAGTGGGGTCCTCCAGAGGTAGATCTGTTCGTGTCAAGAAGCAACGCGAAAGCCCCTTGTTTTTTTCTCCCTAAACAGAGGGGAGGGAGCGCGAGGGGTCGACGCATTGATCCAGGATTGGCATTTCAGAATCTGCTATGCCTTCCCGCCCCCAGCGTTACCAGCAGTTCTCAGGAAGTTCCAGATGGAAAACACGTCCCTGATTCTGGTAGCACCACATTGGCCAAAGAGGGCTTGGTTCTCAGTACTCAAGCAGCTAGCGGTCGAACCTCCCTTATTCCTGCCACCTCGAGAGGATCTCCTCTCACAGGGCCCAGTCCTCTGTCCACAGGTTCACCAATGGCAGTTAGCGGCCTGGCTACTGAGGAGGGTATGCTAAGAGCTAGGGGTTTTTCTGAGAAATTAATCTCCACCCTCCTCAATAGCAGGAAGAAGGAAACACGCCAGATTTATAAAAAAAGTCTGGGTACGTTTCAATGAATGGTGTGCAGAAGGTTCCTTTGCGGTACATAGTCCCACAGCTGTGTTGGAATTCCTTCAGTGCGGGGCAGACAGGGGTTTATCCATAAGTACCCTTAAAGGTCAGGTGTCAGCACTCAGTGCTTATTTAGAAAAGCATCTGGCCACCAACCCTTGGGTGGTCAGATTCTTTAAGGCTCTGTCTAGACAAAGACCGGTTCAAGGCCCTCCCTTTCCCAAGTGGGACCTATCATTAGTTTTGCAGGGCCTAACGGGAACCCCCTTTGAACCTTTAGAGGAATGTCTACTTAAGGATCTTACGTTAAAAACAGTTTTTCTGGTAGCAGTGACAACTGCCAGGAGAGTCAGTGAGATTGAGGCCTTATCTGTTAGACCATCTTTTTGCGTTATTTTCCCAGATCGGATCATCTTCAAGACTGATCCAGCATTTTTACCTAAGGTTGCTTCTAGTTTTCACAGAAGTCAGGAGGTAGTTCTACCCTCATTTTGTCCCAACTCCTCGGGGGAAAGGGAATTAAAATGTCATTCTTTGGATGTAAGGAGATGTATCCTTGAGTACCTAGAGCTGACCAAGATGTTTAGAAAGTCAGACTCTTTGTTTGTTTTGTTTTCTGGGGCCAGAAAAGGATGCAAAGCGTCTCGACGCACTATTGCCAGATGGCTCAGAGTAACCATTGGCCAGGCCTATACATTAGCAGGGAAAGAAATCCCAATGGGTATAAGGGCACACTCTACCAGAGCTATGGCAGCTTCTCAGGCAGAAAAGGCTGGAGCAACACCAGAGCAAATATGCAGGGCTGCAACATGGTCCAGCTATTCCACTTTCGTAAAGCACTACAGAGTGGACCTGGTGTCGGCTAGTGAGCAAGCCTTTGGGCGAAAGGTATTGCAAGCTGTAGTCCCACCCTAACTGGTAAGTGCTCGTTCATCCTCTCATGGTGGCTGTCCTGAAAGACGAAGGGGGAAAATTAAAGTTACGTACCGGTAACGTCTTTTCCAGTAGTCTTTCAGGACAGCCCTAGTTACCCACCCGAAATTTTGGGGTGTCTTATAAAAGACCAGAACGCAGCATGATAATGTTATGGAATAGTATGTTATTAATGTGTTCTTGTGTCTCCCCAGCTGACCGGAGGTAATCTTGGAATATACTGAGGTCTGGCAGGGGGAAGTAAGAATTTATGGGCTGGCGCAGTGTTTCCTAGAGGAAGAGGAGGAGACTATCTCTCATGGTGGCTGTCCTGAAAGACTACTGGAAAAGACGTTACTGGTACGTAACTTTAATTTTTTCTCTTAGTCATCTTCCAGGACGGCACACCTGAGAGATGAGAGGCTCCTCCCTACAGGAAACACAATCAATCGACAGCTGTTTTAAGTCTCCACCCTTCCCCTTGATCCTCAGTTTTTGATTGTTTTTCTCACTACACAGCGAAACCGTTTTGTTTTTTTTCCAAATGAGGAACGTACGGCATTGCCCCACCAGGTGTATATACTGACTGGCAGGACACAGCCTAACCTTGCAGCTCCCTACGGGGACAGCAGTTGAGGGGGGGCACTTTGGCGGCTATCCTTGCGTGTGGACCATAAGGATGGAAAAGCAAGCCCGGTGGCTGTGGAAAAAGGGGAAGACGACAACAGTGAGTACTTTCCTTTACCTTGGGAATTTAGCTGCAAAATCCCAATCCCAGCCAGATGGTTTCTGGGCATTTGAGATAATCTCCCCTGGGGTCTGGATTCAAATAGCCCAGAAGCTTCTGCTAAAAAACACCAGCTACAGCTCCCTCTTACATCAGAGATGCTGTATGGTGGACAAGTGGTGCAGAGGAGCGAGTGTGCCTAAACCACCTCAGATGGGAAAGAGGTAGGTAAGGCATTTCTTCCCCTTCCCCCTGTATTTACTGAGTGGTACCGTGCAGGACCTGGGGTCTGCATAACAAAATAGCCCAGAAGCTACTGCTAAAACCACCAGCCACAGCTCCCTCTTACAGCAGAGACACTGTGGTTATCACAACAGTAGGTTGCCAGCCTCTCCCTACATGTCCGGTTGTGGGACATTAGTAGGGATGAATAGAGCGAAGGGGGGGACCTGGTAGATACAAAGAGTTCCTTACAGGCCAGGTATACCACTGAACAATTTATGGATTGTGCAATGGTTGAAGGATTCAGGAGTAAGCGCTCCTGGTCAGCAGGTGCACTAAGGTTATATGGCCCTATTAGCCCAGCTGCTAGGAATCGGAAGTCATAAGCTCCAACCTCCCACTCCACCTTTACATTGTGGTTATATTATAGTGCAGGAGGTAAGAAAAACCTTTTGGTTGGTTTGGGCTACAGTCAACTCGGTGACAGATCTAAAGGCCATTTACCATAAATCGCTTCCTATATCCTTTAATTAAGGATTTTCTGTGCAAACATATGCAAGAGCTAGATAGATACATGATTGCTTGTTTAAGGCCTGCAGGTGGCTATTTTCCTCCAGGCTAAATGGGTGACCACCTTTTCTAGAGGCTGTCCTAAATTGGTCTCTAGGGCTGGGCTCATTGAGACTTCAGCTTCTGATCAGCCCCACCTGTGTGTGTGAGCTGGCCAGCGTTTGCTCAGTCTACAGAGGTAAGGTAGGACAACGGCTACTATAGTAAGGTGTCCAACCATTTTAGGATTTGTTCCTTCACTGGGGGTGAAGTGTTAGTATCTACAGCCCAGGCTATGCCTAGGGATTAAATTGCTTTGGTTATTTCATAAAGGGATACACCATGACTCCTCCTTGGTTGCACACCAGTAGACCTCAGTAGTGAAGGTTGGTCCTTGCTGGGATGTTTTGTGGCACAGCAGAAATACACTTTGAGATTTGTGACATTTCTGCTCATAAGGGGTATATTGCTGTACATCAGACATGAAGCTTGGTTGTCATATCCTAAAGGTACTGCCTTATTTGGCTACAGATCAGAAAAATACAACAGGGAAGGTGGTCTGTACTTTCTGGTCTTGTGACGCATGGCGGAAATGCACATCATTGAGTCTTATGACATCTCTGCGCATATTTGTTATATTGCTGCACATCAGACCTACTCAAAATTGAGTTCTGTCTGGGGTTTTTCGTGTCCTGTATTACTGCCTTATTGGTTGCTTATTAGAAAGGCAGTAGTGAAGATTGATGGTCCTGAGTTGTTGGGAAATACAAATTGAACCTGTGCCAGGGTTAGTACTGGTACTGCCTTTGGGAATCGGTGCAGCCCAGCAAAGTGGCGTCAGGCTGACAGTGCTATTAACGGCAAAGGCTGCCGATTTTAGGCATGCGATTTGACATGTTGAGTCTCATGCCAAATCCCTTCAATATGGATGTGCCATCTCTATTCAGATTGTTATATTGTTGTCAGTGCTGGGACAAGGTAATTTAGCGCCCAGGGCAAAGACACCAAACTGCGCCCCCCCCCCCCCTCCCCTTCCAAAAAAAAAATTTAAAAATTGAGCACTAATCGGCATACTTAGCCCCGAACACAAATAATACCCCCTATCATCCTTACTAGCATAAATTCTCCCCCCCCAATCCCCATTTCTAACAGCCCCAATATTTCCTTTCCTAGCACAAATCTCGCCCCCATCACTTCTAGCACAACCCACCCCCCCCCAAAATCCCTCTCCTAGCACAAATCCCCCCCCCCCCCCATCTCCACGGCACAAATCCTCTCTCCTGGCACAAATTCTCTTTCCCCCACAGAACAAATCCTCCCTCCCAGCACAAATCTTACCCCTTTCACCCCCCAAAATCCCCCTCCCAGCACAAATCTTACCCCTGTCACCCCCCCCAAAATCCCCCTCCCAGCACAAATCTTACCCCTTTCACCCCCCAAAATCCCCCTCCCAGCACAAATCTTACCCCTGTCGCCCCCGAAAATCCCCCTCCCAGCACAAATCTTACCCCTGTCACCCCCCAAAATCCCCCTCCCAGCACAAATCTTACCCCCAAATTTCCCCTCTAAAACAAATACCCCCAATTATCCCTAGAATAAATTCTCCCCCCCCCCCAATCCCCATTTCTAACAGCCCGAATATTTCCTATCCTAGCACAAACCCCCCCCCCCCCCCCCATCACCTCTTCTATCACAACCCCCTCCCCCCAAATAGCCTTACTAGAAAAAAAATCTTATCCTGGCACCCCTCAAATTCCCCATCCCAGCAGAACCCCCCCAGAACTCCCTTCCTAACACAACAGCACAAATACACCCCCCTCCCCCATATCATTCCCACCTAGAAGTAATCATTTTCTCCCTACAAATACTCTCATTGCTCCCCTTGTGTTCTCAGTGCAGCTCTCCTTTCCCTCAGCTTGGCAGCAGCTTTCCTCACACACAGACCTCAGATACAGTGCGGCACAGCGCTCTGTGATGCCCACCTTCCGACGTTCCTCCTCATGTTGTCCTGTCAGAGCTGAGGAGGAGCCGGTTTCTAAACTTGCCTGTGCGGCAGCTAGCGGGAGAGATACAGCTGCTAAAGGGGACCGGGATCGCGGCTCAGAGATGCCCGCCTCCCACCCACACTGCTTTCAAACTTACAGCAAGAGACAGGCTCCTTGGCTCCTATAGGTTGCAGCGCGGCAACAGCTCTCCGCGCTCCTCTGAGTCCTCCCACCCCACCTCCGGCCGTGAGTGACCTCACGCCGCCGGCCGGGACTACGAGGCTGCTTCGTAGGGGGAGTGAACAGTGAAGCTGACAGGGAAAGGAGGTGAAGCCAGGGCTTGTTGTGCCAGATGCAGGAGTGCACTCGGCACACTTACAGACAATTTTTCAGGTACAACTGCACTGGCTAGGGTGTATAATGACAGGTGTGAAGCACATTGCCAGCTCTTCACCTGCGCCCCCCCTAGTATAGAAAATCGTACCGCCCAGGGCATCCGCCCCTTCCGCCCCTGCCTTGTACCGGCCCTGATTGTTGCACATCAGATATATACATGATTGAAGGTTGTCTGTCCTTTTTTATGTCTTACATTTACTGCCTTATTGGCTGCATATATCAGAAGGGACACAGCAGTGAGGTTGCTTGTCCTTTTCTGATTTGTTTTTGCTACCTCAGCAGGGAGACACATGGTGGCGTCTCTGCTCAGTATTGGTATATTACTACACATCAGACATACACGAAGATTGTTTGTGTCCTGTATGTTCTATATTTACTGCCTTTATCGGCTGCATATCAGAAAGGCACAGCAGTGAGGGGTGTCTTTTCTGTTTCTCATTGTTCTACCTTGCTGCTTCTAAGGCCCCTTTCACACTGGGGCGGTGGGGGCGTCGGCGGTACAACAGCGCTATATTTAGCGCTGCTGTACCGTCGTTCTTGCAGCGGTATTCGGCCGCTAGTGGTGCGGTTTTAACCCCCCCGCTGGCGGCCGAAAAAGGGTTAAAATCCCTCGTACAGCGCGGCTGTAGCCGCGGTATTGCCGTGGTATAGCCGTGCTGTCCCATTGATTTCAATGGGCAGGAGCGGTGAATACACTGCTCTTTCACCGCTCCAAAAAAGCGGTTTGCAGGACTTTTTTCACCGCCCTGCCTGCGCACCGCTTCAGTGTGAAAGCCCTCGGGCTTTCACACTGAACAAACAGCGGAGGCTGTTTAGGGGCGGTTTGCAGGCGGTATTTTTAGCGCGATACCGCCTGCAAACCGCCCCAGTGTGAAAGGGGTCTTAAGGATACACAGCAGGGGGTTGTTGGCTGCACTCCTCCAGGGAGATGCAGCATTGGGGACCCCCTCGCTTGTTCAACCTGAAAATTGCAAGTTACCTGCGACCTGTGTAATCTTGAGGTCTGTGGATCCAGAAAGCAGGGTCTGCTTGGTGGTGCTGCAACCTGGAGTCGCACAGACACGAATGGTTCCCATTGGAAGCCATAGTGTATGACTTTTCTCTTGCGTTTTTTGCGGTTGCAGGTTGCGTCGCACAGGTGTTGGGAGCCCTAAGTTTTATCTGTCCCTTCTGGTTGAGGTTTTGCTACACAACAAGAATGGACATCATGGAGTTATTGCCTTACTTTGCAATACACCAGAAAGATCGCAGCTAGGAAGGCTGTCTGTTTTTATGTGGCTGCACAGCAGAAATACTCAACATTTGAAGCTTGTTGGTGCTTTCTGTTTCAGATTCCCTTACCTTACTGCACTTGAGAAAAACACAATGCTGCAGGTTGCTTGGGTCCTTTCTGTGTTGGTTCCATGTGACTGCACTACAGAACTGCATAACAGAAAAGATATGGTCTTGTGTGCCATATTGATCTTATAACTGTATTTGGTGGTTCGTCAGAAATACGCAACATAGAAGTTTGGGTCTTTCTGTCTTATATTTATGGCCCTGTTTTGATGTACATCAGTAAAACTCCACCGTAAACAGGACTCCCGTCATATATATATATATATATATATATATATATATATATATATATATATATATCTCTATATATCTCTATATATCTCTCAGTTATGACCTAGCTAGCTGCACTTCAGAAACACGCAGCATTTAGGGTCGGTTCACACTGAGGCAGCACGACTTACAGCACGACTGCCTCAGGTGACCCAGGACACGACTCAGCGGCGACTTGCGAAACTACTTCTGTATAGAAGTCAATGCAAGTCGCCCCCAAAGTCGTACCGGAACCTTTTTCTAAAGTCGGAGCGACTTGCATCGCGCCGATTAGAACGGCTCCATTGCACAGAACAGGACGCTACTTGTCAGGTGACTAGGTCGCCTGATAAGTCGTCCCAGTGTGAACCAAGGCTGAGGGTTTGCATGTGTCTTAATGTTTTTACATATTGGCTGCACATCAGAAAAGCAGACTGTGAGGACTGTTTGTCTACATTGTAGTTCAGATTTGGGTCTCTCCCATATTTGATATGTTGGTTTAGCTAGCCACACTCGGATACACATTATTGTCTATGCTTGTGTCCTTTGTCTAAATCTATTGTGATGGGTCCACAATCTATGATCTTTTTTTAATTTGTGATATTAATAATGCATGTATCACCTTTTGTATTTCAGCCCTCTTTTCCGTTGGGGGGCCTGGAGTTCTGGCTGCAGACGTCACATGTCAGAAAGCCTCAGCCCCTTACATTCAGGAATGCTGGAACCATTTCCTAGGGTTAAAGCCCAGTAGGGTTATAGGACACTGGAGGAAGGCGATAAAGAATCACCCTGCTTAGTAAGAACTTGGGAAGTTCTGTTCAGAGGAGTATTATGACCTGAAGATGAAGTATAAAGATGTATACCCGACAGAATAGGTTACGGCTCGGTGCATGGCCTTCATCTCTCTCTTCTAGCAGAACTAGATGTAGCAGTATAAGTGTTCTACTCCTGCTATGAACTTTATTCTCCTGAAGTAGGCACTCAGGCGTAAGTAAAGCCACAGAGTGGGCATGCCCTAAACCCAGGGATCAAGCCTCGGTTAATCTATTACCCTTAAGTAGGCTTCCCTTTAGTCTTTGCTGATGTAAAGATAAAAATGAGCAAAAACGGTTGTCTGTTAGGGGCCCACCTTTTTTTTGGCAGTTTTAATTCCCTGAACAGGGTAGTGTTAAGACAGGCCCTCTTAGTGATCAATGAGTGTCCTTGTCTTACAACACAGGTCTCTGATTAATCTTTAGGGGTTCTAAGTAGCACCTACAGGCACAATAGGCCATGGTTGTTAGATGTGTGAGACAGGCAACATTGCTAACCTACAAGTTGAACATGTTTTCTGATTCCATCTTTAAGAGCCCACTCCACCTAGGTCCTGCATCCGAAGCGGAGAAGGCAGGGACATCGGTGGAGTAGACCTGCAGACCAGCCGCATGATCCAGCTATAATACCTTCATCAAGCATATGGAGTGGAGGTAAAACTCACTGCAGAACCAAGGTTCGCCAAGAGGGTCTTGCAGTGGTCCCACCCTAAGGTAGGCCTGAGGTACTTGATTATCCTCTCAGGTGTGCCGTCCTGGAAGATGACTAAGAGAAAATTGACAGTTACTTACCGGTAACTGTTTTTCTAGGATATCTTCCAGGACGGCAGGCCTACTTCCCGCCCGTTGGAGGAGGGAAAATGGTAGAACACTAGAAGGTGAGTACCTATGAGGAATGATTTCCCTTGTGAACCAGGTTCAGGAGTTACTTCTCTACAAACTGAGGATCAAGGGGAAGGGTGGGGACTTAAAACAGCTGTCGATTGATTGTGTTTCCTGTAGGGAGGAGCCTCTCATCTCTCAGGTGTGCCGTCCTGGAAGATATCCTAGAAAAACAGTTACCGGTAAGTAACTGTCAATTTTTTTTTTATAGCGCCCCAGCCCTCCGTGCATAAGCAAAGTCCTGCCCGCAAATGTAAGCAGTGTTCAAACCAAATGTTCATATAGAGTTGCGCTGTAGTTAGAATAGAAACTGCTCCAAACACCAGTGATCAGATGAAATCCAAACACTATGCAAATATTTTAACGGTAGCCACACCATCCACCACTGTATAGTGTGTGTGTGATCCTTCAGGTGACACCTCCACCATATACAAAGTGCTTGCTTACCAGCTTGCATGGACCTCCTATCTAAGAAGGTCAGTGACACTTGTGGCTTCAAACCCAACCATGGCCTTTACATCGTCCGAGGAGCCGCTTTATGGACATATGGATCACCCATCCAGGAGGTGGTGTTGTCTAGGATCCTCAAAAAATATAAAAATCTCTTTAGCGCAGTTTGTTCCTTGTTTTGATATTGGTGCTCAAACCACACGTGAGGTATCGCCACGATAGAGCGAGAGCAATAATTCTAGCACAAGAGCTCCTCTATTTAAACTGGTAACCGTTACATTTTTAAAGTGCCGCCTATGGAAATTTTTAAGTACCATAGTTGGCACTCCGGGAGTGCGCAATTTTAAAGCATGACATGGTAGGTATCCATTGACTTGGTGTAACATCTTTCACATTATGCCAAAAAATTGGGCTTACTTAACTTTTTTTTTTTTTTAATTCATAAAAGTATTTTCTCAAATTGCCTATGAAGGACTGCTGAATACAGTTTAAAAAAAAAATTATTGCAAAGACAAGAGAATTTTTCCCTTGGGTGGACTTTTGATGTACCAAATAGTATCAATGTATAATAGGTACAGATTTTTATTTATAACTAGACATGATTAAAAATACGGTTAAACATGAAATATTAATTTTTTCTAGACCGAATCATCGGCTAATATCACCATACTGAAAGACCCTCCTAACAGACGCGTTTCGGAGTAGTAATTGAGTCCTTCTTCAGGGGTGCATGAAAAAGGGGAATTAATCTATGGCATAGAGAAGGGATATGCAATTAGCGGACCTCCAGCTGTTGCAAAACTACAAGTCCCATCATGCTTCTGCCTCTGGGTGTCATGCTTGTTCTTGCTATGCCTCATGGGACTTGTAGTTCTACAGCAGCTGGAGGTCCGCTAATTGCATATCCCTGGCATAGAGGATTGCAGTAATTGTACAAAATATACATACAATACCAAACATTTCAAGAGATTACTTGCATAGTATTGAATAGCAGGATGATTTTCAATATTTCATTGTTTTAAAATTATGGATACATAACCCAAAAATGAACATAGTTTTATTGTTACGCTGAGTTAGGAAGTAGATGGTCTATAGCAGAGTTATGAGCTTTCATCATAACTTGCTGCTTGGGTTTAGCCACTCACTTTTGTGGACCCAAAGCTTTACTATGTATTTCACCACTACAGTCTATAGCTGAGTTATGAGTTTTATCATAGCTCTTACGTTTTGGGCTCAGAACTTCTTGTTCAGTCTGAAGTCTCTTGCTCCTTGGTTGTGGGTTATTGTGGCATTCAGGAGCTTTGATGGAGTAGGGCAGGGCAATGCAACACTGCTTCACCCGAGTCTCCTGCCTCATTAACTTGCATCTTGTGCTTTACCCTGAAGGTCATCGGTTTCAAGGAGTTGGTTTCTTCAGGGCTGAGCAGGTATGTTGCTGATCCCTCTTGGGAAAGTCTACAGGGAGCCCTCCCCGCTCTCTGGAAGTAAAGGGTCAGCTGTTGCAAGACGGTCTTAAATCCCTATTGTGGGTTGTAGTTGGGCCTCTGGACTGGTTGCCGGGCTGTTCTGCAGTGGTGGGCTTGGGGACTGGGTCAATCTCAGCCCTTGCTGGATTGGGGGAGGAGTGCCCACTCCTCCGAGAAGGCCGGGGCTAGATCTGATTCAGTCTCCTTGTCCACTGCTCCCGTGCTTCCTGGCAGGTAGTCTAGACTCAACTATGGCTTACAATGGGAATGGCGGATTCTCTTATAACCGTTCATCCTTTCTTCCTGGGAATACGGAGTGTTGATCTTGGAATGGTTCTTAGTTTTTCTTGGTTCGAGTATGAGGGCACCATATTACAGTCAACAAACGCTCCGGCCAGGCCAAAATCAACGCTTCCTATTCTTAGTTCAGACTTAAGGTATGGAGTCAGGATGCCTTATTCCCGAAGGGGAAAAGGTATGACACATGCCGTTCCCACACAATAATGGGTTTAATCTTTCCGAAATTTACTTTATTGGAATAAGTTTGCGAGTTCACGACGGTCTGCAAGTACCTGTGTATTGTCTTGCGCATTGGTGTCAGGAAACTAGATGTTAAATAATTTTTGGAGAGGGTATAATCCCCAATCCTCATAAAATTGGTAGGGCGGGTGTGGAGATGCGACTCGGTGTACATCTTGCGGCATGTATGCGTTCCTTGATTATCTGATAGAGCAGAATTTAGATGGGGCCCACTGTAGCTTTGTTTGTGTACAAAGCTGGTAACTTCCCATTTGCTGCTCATTAATGCCCACCTTGGAGCAGTGTAGAATGTTGGTTGCAAATGATTTCCCATTGATTGTAGGTTTTGTGGTCCCAACAGAGCAGCGCTCATAGGCAATGCATATAGTGATTGGCTGCTTTACTGGAGCCATGTTTTCATTATGAAATTCAAAGGATGTGTTGCGCCGTCAAGCCCACTGTAGCGTTTTGTATACAATACAAGTAAATCCCCTTCGCTGCTGATTTATGCCCAGCCTGGCGCAGCATTTATAGCACTGCCATTGATTCCCCCCCCCCCCCCCTTGGTTCTTGGCTTTTTGTGGTTCAGACGCAATGCGCATAATTTGTTTTTTTCCAAGTATGTCATTTGATATTAAAATTATGTAAATGTTTACTGCTGAATGCTTTTTAAATTTGTTTTTTTTTTTGTAATCCATGAAAGCATTTTAAGGTTTTACAATGCCTTATTAGTTGATGATTTGTTTTAAGTTTATTTGGGGGCGGGGCTTAAAGCTCCATATTGGCCTCCTTGTGTTTAATGTTGCCTATATCTCATTGCAGATCATCAGGATGAGCGGGATGGTTGGGCTCTGGCTAGACATTGCTGTTAAAGTTCGGTAAATTGGTAAGCATCCTATATAGTTGCTAAAATATTGAACCTTTTGATTAGAGATTCCCAGGAAACTTGGGAGGATCACGGGATGTAAGTGAAGGGAACACTTTACACTTTTTTTTTTTTCCTGCAAAAAATGCTTTTTATTTTTTTATTTTTTTTATTCCCTCAAAGCTGAACTTATGCTTGTTTGCATTTCTTTGCTGTGGGGGAGGGGGCGGCACTTGAGGCCCCCCCCCCCCCCCGGTGTGCAAAAAGTTGACCGCCGCTTCCTTCATGTTCTCAAAAAGCAGCGTCCCTCCTAAATCACACAAAGCAGTTAACTGGCAATTTTCTAATTTTTACTTTTTTTTTTTTATGCTGTGTTAATGGGGAGCGTGTAACAAATTTATGGGGTATCCCAATTTGGCTGCCAAAGTGGGAAATATGCTTTTAAGGATTGCTTATCGATGTCTCATCTCTAAACTTATATCACTCTTCTTTTTAGCTCCTGCCTACATTTTCAATGAGTTTGCTCAACTGGACTTCTTCTTCTAGCAGTGTTGGTGTTGCCAGCAAGGTTGAGATGGAACGGCAATCAACCCAAAGATGTCTTCATCAATTTTTACCGGACTTCCTTCCCAATTTCCATCTGTGATGTGCATGAAGATGGAGCCTCTTTCTGATCACTTTAAGGACTGTCCTATTTTTATAATATGGAATTTTTATACATGGCTAAAAAAAATAAAGGTTGACCTGATTTTTAAACCTAAATCTTTTCTTTTTTGTTTTTAATCTAGATTGCTCTTAGTTTTGTTTGCACTTGTGTAGCCACGCCCCCCCCCCCCCCCCCCATAGGGGTTGGTGAATGTTTTTTGGTTTGCCTGGCATCCATCTCAAACCTAAAACGGGGGTCCACCTATCTATCGTTTTTTTTTTTTTTTTGGAGTTCATTCACAAACTTTTCTTCTCATGATTATCTACTCACATGTTCTGTGTAATAAGTCCGCCTGTGTCAGATTTCGTTGTAAAGAATAACTTATAAAATTCACTAAAGGCGGTTTCCATCTTCATTGTGGGCATTTGAAGCCCACAAGCATGTATTTCCTGGATGCGGTGAATGCTGTGCTCCCAGCATTCACCAAGATGTTGTGATGACGCTGTTGCACAATGCATGCTGGGAAGCCTGAGACTAGCTCCCTGGGGACTGTGGGAGGTCTGGGAGAGGCTAGAAACACGCCTACTCCCATGGGAGGAAAACCAGGAAGTGCTAAGAAGATTAGAAAAAAAAAGGTAATTAAGGCGATTTAAATTTTTTTACACAGCATGTCAGCATCTAGGCAAGGAAGAGAATGCAAAGAGATAATGTTCAAAATTTGGGTGGAACCCCGCTATAAGCTTTGTGTGGGTGTTTTTTTTTTTTTTTTGGGGGGGGGGGGGGGGATTAAACTTGGATGGGGAATTTTGGGATGCCCAGGGAATATTCAGTGCAACTTGCTTGGGACTTCTATATACACTCCAGTCTTCTCTCCAACATAAACTCCTCCTAAGACCTCGTATCCCTCACTCCTCCAGTACTTCACTTGCTGCAGACCATCACTTGGCGGTGAACTGTCCGGACGTTCTGTAGGACAGCCTGTGCCCCATTAGGAACCAGCTCTGTATTTACATGTAAGTACTGCTTTGGGTGGTTGATGTTCATACATACCTTCCGTTTTCAAGCTTGGCACTATTGGGCTGTTACAATTTCATCCCTTGTTTGTTTATTTACAGACTTGGTTACCATACGGGCTAATTCCCTGGTTTGACCCATGTTGCCCTCACATGGTGATATATTTCTTCCTCCTGTGTTGATGCAGCTTATCTGGCCGAATCTGTGGATACCCTGGTATGAATACAGCCTCTTTTATAAAAAAAACCCCTCTTTTTGCCTCCTGAGTTGTTGAATCGCATTGTTAGCTTTTGGCAATATTTAATTATACTGCATATATCTCTATATCGTAGATAATACAGCGTGTTCTAGTGTCTGCGATTTGGGTTCAACCTGTATGGTGGGACTGCGGGACGCCCCCTTGTGCCTGTGGGTTGGATCAGTGTGGATAGAGTGGGGCCAGCCAGTACACCTGGGTCTGTTACACCCTTCAGACCTGGGGCACTTGACGCCGTCATTGCTGCGATTCTGGCACAGATGCTCCGATACTGATATGTATGGGTAGGTTGTGCCTTTTTTTTTATGTTCACAATGACCCAAATGTTATATATGTGGTACTTGCAAATATTATTTGTATGCAATTGTTTTTTGTACTTATTTTGTTCATATTCCGTTACATAATAGGATTATGCTCCACGATCTGTCTCTGATGAAGGGACATTCTGCCTAGTCCCGAAACGCGTAAGGTTTCGTGGCAAGACTATTGAACATAGCTCTCAATCCTGCATAACAGTTTTTATTGATTGTATGATATTGTATTTGTCATTTTTTGTCAAATTTTCTCAATGTTTTTCATCATATATATATTTTTTTTCTATGGAATAAATTAAAATTTTAAAATCCTAATATGAGTTGCCGTTAAAGTCCCTCTATTCCTCTGGGGGTAATTTTTGATGTATCCTGACCCTGGGGATGTTGGCAACAATTATGATACAGTTGAATAGCACCTTCCTTCTTTTCCTCCAGACTAGCACCGCATGGTTATGCCTGACACCAACTAGGCCTCGGGGCCCCTGTGGTGCAAAATGGTTTAGGCGCTAGCTGTCCTCTGCTCAGCTACCAATCCCCAGATGGCTCTCAAGGCCCTGCCAGCCTGGCTGCAATGACCTCTGTCCACAGTCAACTCATCATCTGGTTCTGCACCCATCTCTCAAACTGCAATCTCCCCAGTTCTCTCAGGCGTTCCTCCCGACTGTGCTCCACTCACCATCCCTCCTCCTTGGAGTCTTAGCAGCGTTCTTTCCCGCTGTCCTCTCCTGGCTCCTCTCCCTGACCTCAATACGTGGCACAGCGTTTGTGCTGTTTAAGGATACTCGACTGGTGTCTGCGCATGCTCCTGAAGAAACTCGGGTTATGAGTGAAACGCGTCATCATGACACCGTTACGCTCTCTGTAGCGGGGGCGAGGACTCAGCCCCACCCACAAACCAACGAACCCCCTTCGGACATTTCTGTGACACTCGGTAGAGCCAGCGGGACTGTGACGGCCTTGCAGGCTCTTTTTTTTTTTTTTTACTTTCTGTGGGACCAGAGCACCAACAGCGGGAAGTGATCCTATGCTTCCGGCAAAACGCAGCGTCTGCCTTTTCATCCGTGCAGAGGTTGTTGGGAAAGCGGTGAGATCTACTACTGTTTTACACCGCCCGGCTGGGAGGATAGCATACATACATACATACTCGCCTGCACCCTAGACATGTACCAACCTGCCAGCATAGATGTAAAGGAACTTCCCACACTATATTACCTGTCCACTCTCCTACATAGTAATTTCCAGTGTCGAGATACCATGAACTGTTCATGAAAGTTCTGTCCATCAGTTATCCGCACTCACAATTCTCCAATATTATGGTTCTACATATTCATGGAAGGACTTTTTTGTTCCAGTTTGACTTTCATGCAACATTAACCACTTGCTTACCGGGCACTTAAGCCCCCCCCCCCCCCCCCCCTCCTGCCCAGACCAATTCTCAGCAAGATGACAACCAAAATCTGGAGTCAAACAGAAATTAGAATTTACAGTAACAAATGCTGGTGAAGAATGGGGGGGGAGATGTTTAACCCCTTCAATACCGGGCACTCTTATCCCCTTCCTGCCCCCCAGTTTTCAGCGCTGTCACACTTTGAATGACAATTATGCGGTCATACAACACTGTACCCAAATGAAATTTTGATCATTTTTCTTCCCACAAATAGAACTTTCTTTTGATGGTATTTAATCACTGCTGGGGTTTTTATTTTTTGCTACACAAACAAAAAAATTTTTGGGGAAAAAAAAAAAAATCATGTTTCATAGTTTGTGATAAAATTTTGCAAAAAGGTAATTTTTCTCCTTTATTGATATGCATTGATGGGTGCCACTGATGGGCCGCACGGTTTTTGAGGCACTGATGGGGTGGCGCTGGTGGGCACTGCTGCCTATTGCTAGGTGGCACTGAGGATCTGCAGAAGCTTGCCATGATCGGGACTGATGTCCCTCTCACGGCCGCTGCTGGAAGGCTTTTAATTTTTTTTTCCTCCTCATGCTACCAGCGTGAGGAGAAAAAATAGCCGATTACCGGCTCTGTTGACATCACATGATCAGCTGTCATTAGCTGACAGCTGATCACATGGTAAGGGGTCGGGATCGACCCACTTATTCTGATCAGGCGACTTTCATAGACTCGCTGATCACAAAGCGCGCGCCCTGCAGGGGGCGCGCAGGCCGCTCATGCACGGGACTACATCAATGAACGTAGTCCCGGCAAAGCAGGTCTGTGCTGTAGCCGTCATTCGGCTATAGTGCGGATCTGAAGTGTTTAATATAACATTTCCTGGAGGATTACTAATTTTCCCAAGAAAAATTGATGTTCAGGAACTATCAAAGCTAGTCTCGGTTGGTGTATGTGTGGCCATCTGAGTCTGTAGACAACGTCTAATTTTAATGAATTGTTGGTGGTATTTATTTATTTATTTTTTTTCTGCGGTGTGAGCATTCAGTGAACTTTTAGCATAGTGGTTCTCAACCCTCCTAGTGCTTTGACCCCTTGATAAAATTTTCCAAATTGTGGGGACCCCTAACAGTAGAGCTGCACGATTCTGGCTAAAATGAGAATCACGATTTTTTTTGCTTAGACGATAGATCACGATTCTCTCACGATTCTCGTGGCGTAACATCATCTTTCACATTAAAACAAAAAAAAATTGCGCTAACTTTACTGTTTTTTATTTTTTTTTATTTATTGAAGTGTATTTTTTTCCCAAAAAGAAAGACCGCTGGGCAAATACAGTGTGACATAAAATATTGCAGCAATTGCCATTTTATTCCCTAGGGTCTCTGCTAAAAAAAAAAAAAAAAAAAAATTATATATATATGTTTGGGGGTTCCAAGTAATTTTTTTAGCAAAAAATATTGATTTTAAATTAAAGTGTCAGAAAAAGATTTAGACTTTAAGTGGTTAAACATCCTGCATTTAGACGTTTAAAGCTTGGCAGATTGCCCAGGTTATTTGTTTACACAGAGAAGTTTATCCCTTTGATCTAAGAAGGAAGTTGGATAACGGAAAATTGTATACTCACCTTTCCGTAATTTTCCTTTCCTGTCGCATCTTCATGGCAGCATACACGTTGGGTTGTGACTCCGCCTCCACAACCTGAGAGGACCACATAACTATAAATTAGAGAGTAGACACCTGTCCCAGTATTCTCTGTAAATATATACACATGTCACCTCAGAGGGTGGGTGATTGTATGCTGCCATGAAGATGCGACAG
Organism: Lithobates septentrionalis; assembly: GCA_037952835.1. NCBI lineage: Eukaryota > Metazoa > Chordata > Amphibia > Anura > Ranidae > Lithobates > Lithobates septentrionalis. The sequence goes on along the minus strand of JBBDGP010001933.1, from coordinate 24,400 downwards.
GAAAGGAAAATTACGGAAAGGTGAGTATACAATTTTCCGTTTTCCTGTCGCATCATGGCAGCATACACGTTGGGGAGTAACTCGCCAAACTGGGTGGGCATGCAAAATAAATTTATTGACAAGAAACAGAAGAATTGGCCTGTATAACGGCCCTCCCGAATTCAACTGCTGCTAAACGCGCAGCAACTATTTTATAATGGGATATGAAGGTGTTTCTGGTAGACCAAGTGGCCGCTGTACAAATGGTTTCCGCTGAGACTCTGCAGTAAGCTGCCCATGAAGTCGCCATTGCCCTGGTGGAATGCGCCCTTAAACCTTCCGGAACTTGCGAGGTGCTTAAGGAGTAAGCCTTCTTGATGGCTTTCACGAGCCATGAGGCGATGGTACGGGCAGAAGCTGCCTGGCCCTTCCTGAACCCATGTGGAATGACTAGAAGGTTTTCACATTTTCTGAAAGGCTTGGTTACAGAGAGGTAATGCAGAATGTTGCCCTTGGCATCCAAAGGATGGGGAACGCCCTGATCCGTGACCAAGGCCGGGAGGTCAATCTCCTGGTTAAAGTGGAACGAGGAGGAGACCTTTGGGATGAATCTGTCTGAAGGCTTCAGGGTTAGCCTGTCTGGGTAAATCATCAGATATGGTTCCTTGATCTATAGAGCTTGCATCCCCCCCCCCCCCCTTTACCTAATAGGCTGGCGGTGATCTGCTGGGGCAGCGGTCTCCATGGTGAGCGGGCTGGAAACCTGCGGGGAGAAAAACAAGCAGCAATGCAGAGAGAGAGAGAGAAAGCAGGGATCCTGACACAGAGCTGAATAGGAGAAGGTCACCCACCTTTGTAGAGCGTTTTCCCTCTTTCCTTTGCAATGACAAGCGATCTGAGACATGCAGCAACCAGCAGCAGCACATACAGCTAGTGCTGGGTTTTTAAATTCGCCGCCATCAGCGTCGGACGCTCGCGCATGCGCAGTAGCACCGCGAGACACCCGGCGCCATCTTGGAAGCTGGAAAGCGGCATAGAGGCGCCCAGAGAGCCGTACTGCACATGCGCGAGGACGCCGAGAATGCTCGGCGGTCCCACACAGCAGCTGTGGAACAACAGAGCCCAGCAGAGAGCAGGAAAATGGTAGGAGAGGGGGGATGGAGACCGCTGCACACAACTAAGCCTGTTTAAGGCTTATTTCATGAGGCCATACTGAAGCTTCCCTGGCCAATCCTCCAGCAAGCCTGTTTAAGGCTTATATCGTGGCAAACAGTTGAGATGAGAGAGTGCCCCTGAGATCACCAGAGTGGGGCTCCTTCCATTTAGCTCGTTTAGAGGCTGTACAAGAAGGACTTCCACCCAGGAGAGGCTAGAACCTGGCTGGGGCGAAGCGGTAAGGGGGTGCTGATCCGTGCGGTCCTGACAGGTGAGGAAAAATAAGAGAATACTGGGACAGGTGTCTACTCTCTAATTTATAGTTATGTGGTCCTATCAGGTTGTGGAGGCGGAGTCACAACCCAACGTGTATGCTGCCATGATGCGACAGGAAACAATGTTTCAAGTTCTAAACTTGGCAGACTGCCTGGATGTTTTCTTTTGACAGCTGAGTGAGCAGATAATCTCTCCACTTGTTTATATGAAAGAATCGTCAAACTCAGCAGGAGAGATCGTCAGAGGAGGTGAATCGAGATCACGATTTTTTAACGATTAATTGTGCAGCTCTACCTAACAGTAAAATTTATTTTGTCAGTACCCAAGGCAAGACAAGTAATTTGCGCCCCTAATGGACATTTAGCACTCCCCGAGTCCCTTCCACCTAGTATTACTACAGTAAGGAACCCTTTATGGTACATTTTAGGATGTACCACTCTCCTTTCTTTCTGCTAATTTCTTTTTTTTTTGTTTTTTTTCCCCATCCCATTCTCTAGCTGCCTTTCTTGTTTTTTATATTCTTTCTCTCCCTTTTTTCTTCCTCCCCCTCTTTTCCTCTCCCTTCCATGTATTCTCTATTTTTATTCCTCCTCTTATTTCTTGGGATCAGTGGCAATACTGGCGGGGAGTTGGGATCAGCCAACTTAGGTGTTCTTGATCAAGGTCATCTGCTGGTCTGAGAACTGTAGTGGGGACTTTTTAATGGCAACTCTAATCACAGGCAGTGTTACTCACTGTGTCTCCGACTTTGTTGTGTCTCGTAACAGTGACACCTATGCCGAAATCAGGAGATTAGGTCTCCTCCAGCCCCTCAAACTTCACATTCCTCACCAGTCAGCTGATCTCTAGTCTCTGCCCCCAAGCCATGCCGTGAACTGAATGGGCGGCTGCGAAGAGGCTGAGTGGGTGGCCACAGGCTCCAGGGACAGCCCTGCTGAGCGGCCGCAAAAAGTCTGGGAGCGGTGCGGGCTTCAGGAACAACCCAAGATTTGGTGACCCCTGGAAAATCATCATTTGACCCCCCCTAGGTTGAGAACCACTGCTTTAGCAGGTGCTGTTCATTTCAGCTTCCTGCCTTGGGCCACGATTCATTACTAAGGGGTAGAGCTTCTCGATAGTCAATTTAACCTCATTTTCACTACCTCAAGATACTCCCAGGCAGCTCCACCTTTCTAGCACCTTCTAGAAAGAAGAGGGAGGTAACAGTGATGCTACCGGTGATTTCACCCAGCCCTACCCTGAGCCACTCCCAGCCCAGAATGAAAACAAACAGGCCTAGCCACCCAGCTAAGGCCTGCTTAAATTATCCTACGCTACAGAAAAATCCTCACTCTAGCACCTACTGTACTACACTTGGGTTACACACATCATGCAAAATCATACTTGTACTTTCATTTTGTTAAAGTGGTTGTACCAGGGTGATGCCTTCAGCTGCAGGCATCACCCCCCGGTACTGTGTTTTTTTTTTTTTTTTGCGCCAACATTCAGCTTTTTTGTAATAACCACCGATGCTGCTAAGCAGCCGCTCGGCTCTTCTTAGGAGACGTCCCTTCCGCCTCTCCGCTCGGAGACCTGAGCCACCGGCACCTGACCAAAGCTGGATTTGGCAATGAGGTTATGGGTGTAAAGGGACATTAATGAAGGTTGCCCAAGGTGCCCATATAGTTTCAAATTTCTCAGTGCGATCCAAGAGTATGCCTGCTGTGTTCTCTTGAGCCATGATCCAAGTAATTTTTTTTTCCTTTTGGCAGCCAAAACAGAAACTGTTGGCTTTTTCCAAGATTTGGCTAAGGTAAGTGTGGCTCCCAAAAAGATGAAGAATTTAAGACGTTGCATGCTTTTTTTTTTTAATACTCGCTTCAGTGAGACTAGTGTTAAACACGCCTTGATATGACTTAAAGAAGTTCCTATTCCATGTTGTTGGTTGCAAAATTTCCTCCTTCCTACAGCGATTTCCTCAACAGAGAGGCGCCTCCAGTTCCTCACACCCCCCTCAGCCGACAGGTAGGGGAGAGAGAGAGATCTCGGTGAGTTTGAGAGTCTCTGTAATCTACTTTTAGATGAATACAAGTCTAGGAAAGTTTCCATAACATCCCTGGAGGTGTCACTAATCTGGCCCTGTGTAGTCCATGATACGAGGAAGAGAGATTGGGGAGTTTTCTGGCCTAGTCAAGTAGGTGAAAAGGTGTCCCGCCTTTATTACCATGCTCATTTTGGGTAGAGTGCAGCATGCGTTGTGTATGGTCTAAGAGGCGGAGCTCATATCCTCTGCGGCACTGTAACCAAGTATCGCGTGTGGTAGGGCCATTGGCATAATTTGGTTTCTGCCGAGGTCACGGCTGTCTCCAATTCCACTGTATGTTGAGTAATTTTACGTAAAATACCAGTAATGCATTGGACATAAGTACCCCTCAACGTGGTCTTGAAGGCCTCCAAATTCTGTTGGTGGGTCAGAGGAACCTGAGTTCTCCTTTCAATATTCAACAATACCCTTCCGGCATTCCCCCCTGTTACCGCCTCATCTTCCAGCCAATGTGAATTTGGGCGCCACAGAATTCGTCTCGAACCCGGAAGAATATGGAGAGCAGAGCCCTAAACTCTGCACCCTGTATGCAGCGCACACTTGAATAATAAAAGTAGGTGCATAGTCTTAGATACCGTTTCCCCGAAAATAAAACATAGCGTGATTGTCGGTAATGGCTGCAATATAAGCCCTACCCCCCAAATAAGCCCTAGTTAAAGTCCTTGTAGGTCTTATTTTCAGGGTAGGGCCTATTTTAGTGGGAAACAGGGTAGGGCTTATATTGCAGCCATCACCGACAATCACGCTAGGTCTTTGGTTGCCCGGTTTCCCCAAAAATGACTGCTGATGCAGCCTCCAATGAAATTGTTTGATAGCCCTGGCCTAGGCCATTCAAGCCAAAGTTTGACCCCCCTCCCTTCCTTTGCCCGCATCCCTATGGGACATGTCCCAGGTGGCTGCGGGACCAAATACAAAGTACAGCGTGGCTCGTGCATGTAGGAAGCTGGCATTAAAAGCTTCAAGGAGTCATAGCCAACTTCCCACACTAAATATGGCGGCACTGGGGACCCGAAAACTGGCCCGGGTGAGGACAGCGCTAGATCCTTGGACAGGTAAGAGTCCTTTTATTAAAAGTCAGCAGCTACAGTGTACTCACTTTTGTGAGATATTGTATATATATATTTTTTTAATTTTGGCACAGTTTTCCTTTGATGATAAAATAAAAATCAGGAGATATCATTACCCATTTACCACCAAAATGAAAGCCCAATTTGTCATGTAAAAAAACTCGGTATAATCCACCTTAGAAGTAGTTGTGATGATTTGTACAGTTTTATTAACACATGTCAAAGTTGCAAAATTGTGCTCAGGCATTAAAAGGAGTTGCAAACCCTCCGGGTTTTTCACCTTAATGCATGCCCCCCCCCCCTTTTTTTTTTTCTTACCTGACCCCGATCTTTCCAGCAACGAGATCAGCTGTTCCACTGGATAGATTGATAGCACCGCACACAGGAGCCGGGGCCAAGTCCTGCTGTCTGTGTCAATGGACACAGCAGCAGGACTCGGGAGGGTGCCCCCCTGGGGAAAGCGTCTCTCCGTGGGGGGAACCCAATAAGGAGGAGGAGCCAGGAGCGCCGCCAGCCAACTCCAGAAAAGGAGGATTGGGGGCCGCTCTGTGCAAAACCGTTGCACAGAGCAGGTAAGTATAACATGATTTTTTTGTTTTTTTTTAAAATAACAAACGAACCTTTACAATCAATTTAAGATTTGTTTTACCATTAGGTGGGAAGGGGATAAGTAAAGCAGTACAGAAGTGACACGGAGGGTGCATTGTACCAATAACGACACACAACAGATTAACAAAAAATATGAACTTTATTGAAATTATTTGAGTCATTTATAAACAAATTGTTTCCAGAATATATACATTGTCTTACTTTTTATACGAATTCAACCGAGTCAGCATTATTGTAAGAGGGAAGTCTCCTGCCATTGAACCATAGCTGGGGGGGGGAGGGAAAGTAGATCTTATGCTCACCAACATCTGGGAGCTCCGGGCAGTGTTGCCAGCTATGACAAGAGGAAGGGGTAGTAAATATAAGGGGGATGGGGGAGAAGGGTGGCCTTTGTCATGGTATAGGTGATGAACTTGGAGCGCCGCTCGGGAGATAAAGAGGAGCCTCCTCCCTGGATCCACAGAGAAGAGGGTGGCGGTGTGCCAGGAAGTAACACACATATGAATAGAAAGGACGCCGCTCTCCCAACCAGCCCATGGCAAGGTAGAAGAAGCGGCCTCAGCCTACAATTCTTCGCCAGGCCACACCCAACGCGTTTCGTCCCCCCCCCCGGTGGGCAGGGCAAAATATGTCAAGAAGGGGGCGGGGGGGTCTAGCAGACAAATGTAGGCTGAGGCTGCTTCTTTACTCTACCTTGCACAGGCTGATTGGGAGAGCGGTGTCCTTTCTATTTATCTTTGCAGGGATATGGTTACCTTGCCCTGTCTGGGTCAGGTGACGATGAGATTGATTTACTAAAAGGCAAATAGACTACTAAGCTCTGGAACAACTGCAGAATGCACAAATGAGGAGACGCTTCACAAATAGTACCCGATCCAAATGCAAGGAAAAAAAAACAAACAAAACACAGCATCTTTGCTTGCACATGATTGGATGATAGTAAATGAGCAGAAGCTCCGTTGACTTCCAAGCTTTGCAGCAGCTGCACTTTGCAAAGTCTATTTGCCTTTAGTAAATCAACCCCCATAAATAGATAGAGTAGCGGTCCTCCCAACCAACCCGTGCAAAGTAAGACGCGGCTACAGCCTACATTTCTCCACCAGACCACACTCCCGACTAGGGCTGGGAGATTTTCTTAAAAAAAAAAAAATCTTCGATTCACGATTCGAATCGAGTTTTTCTTTTTTTTTTGGAAACCGCGCCGGTCCCGAAGCGCTGCAGGCATGAGCTTTTAGGCGTCCGGCCTCGCGGACTAGGCCGAAGTCGCGGCCTCACCTAAAAACTCCTTGCCCGCAGCTCTTCAGGCCCGGCGCGATGTCCACGCCGGTCCGGAGGCGCTGCGGGCATGAGTTTTTAGGCGCGGCTTCGGCCTAGTCCGCGGCGTCCTGCCGTAGCCGCGGACTAGGCCGAAGCCGCGGCCTCGCCTAAAAGCTCATGCCCGCAGCGCCTCGGGACCGGCGCGGTGTAAAAAAAAAAAAAAAATCTAAAAAAATTGATTTGCTTAAATCTTGAATCGATTTGACCTCTCAACTCGATTCAAGATTTAAATCGATTTTTTTCCCAGCCCTACTCCCGACATGTTTCGTCCTCCAGTGGGCAGAGGGAAAATGTGTCAGGAGATGTGGTCTGGCAGAGAAATGTAGGCTGAGGTCGCTTCTTAACCATGCCACGTTGGGAGAGCGGCGTTCTTTCTATTCATCTTCGCAGAGATAGTCACTTGGCCCAGGCGGGGGAATGTAACCCAATGGGGTTGATTTACTAAAGGCAAAAAGACTGTGCACTCTGCAAGTGCAGTTGCTCCAGAGCTTAGTAAATGAGGTAAAGCTTCACTTTGCAAATAGTACCCAATCACATGCAAGGAAAAAGAAAAAAAAAACAGCATTTTTGTTTGCACATGATTGGATGATGGAAGTCAGCAGAGCTTCCGCTCATTTACTAAACTCTGGAGTTTAGTAAATAAGAGCAGCTGCACTTTGCAAAGTGCACAGTCTATTTGCCTTTTAGTAAATCAACCCCAAGAATAGAAAGGACGCTGCTCTCCCAACCAGCCCCGTGCAAGGTAGAAGAAGCGGCCTCAGCCTACATTTCTCCACCAACGTGTTTCGTCCTCCTGGTGGGCAGGGCAAAACATGTCAGGGGGGTGTGTGGTCTGCCAGAGAAATGTAGGCTGGAGCTGCTTATTATAACTCTACCTTGCCCGGGCTGGTTGGGAGAGCGGCGTCCTTTCTATTCATCTTTGCGGAGATATGGTTTCCTTTGCCCCGGCCTGAGTCAGGTGACTATGGGGTGGATTTACTAAAAAGGGAAAATAGGCAGGAAATGAGGCCCATAAAAACATTTAAAGATATCCAAAGCCAACTAACATGCAGCCCAATGTGGTTTCGGTGTCAGAACAATCAAGCTCATGAATTTTACTTGATAAATTGGCTCGGGTCACCTATCTTCCACAATGCAGTGAAGGGAATCTTCTTCCATGTGGTCTACATCTGCATGGCTGCCAGTCCAGCCCCAGTCTCTTCTCTGTACCCGCCAGCCGCTGGACCACTTCACAGGCACCCCGTCCTCTTTATTCCAAGAGTTCCTTAGTCTTTGATGCCAACTGCTTGTCCATTTCCGCGACCGTGTCTTCTGTCATCTGCTGGATCTACAAACAACAGGCCGGGTTAGGTGTGCGATACCAGCAGTGATGAGCCCACTTGCTGACCAGGCCTTTTCTGGCACTTTTTGTTTGTAAAAATCTGTATTTTTTGCTAGAAAATCCCCCAAACATTATTATTTATTTTTTTTTTTTTAAGCAGAGAGACCCCTAGAGAATAAAATGGCGATTGTCGCAATATTTTATGTCGCGCGGTATTTGCGCAGCGGTCTTTCAAAACGCAATTGTTTTGGGAAAAAAATACACTTATGAATAAAATAAATAAATAGAATAAAAAAAAAAAACAAAAAAACAATAGTTACGCCATAGGTGTGTGCGCGCAGCCTATTGCATTAGGGTGTGCACCTCAACACACATATACGTGTGTGTGTGTGTGTATATATATATATATATATATATATATATATATATACACACACACACACACACACACTGTTGGTGTCACTAGAGCCGTGGACAATGTCAGCAAGGCAGAGGTACGTGTCAGTAGTTTTTTTTTATTTTATTAGTGGGAATGCTTTAGCAGTCCCACTATTGTTATTAGTGGGAATGCTTTAGCAGTCCCACTATTGTTATTCGATTTTATTTATTATTTTTAATAATCTTAATTTTATTCCGTACGTTTTTCGGTAATGCGTAACTTCTGCATACTTTCAGCTATTAAAACCATTCAACTATCAAAATGTTCGTCTCTTTTAGCTGAGGTGTGCTCTTTTTCAACTTTTTTTCTACCATTTATACTTTTTAAAATATTAAGCTTTTTATCACTTTTTTTTAACATTGAAGTCAATGGGAGCATGCTTGAAATCCTTAAATTTTTCTTCCGCTCCCAAAAGTTTCAGCTCCTTCATACTTTCACCTAGAGACACCAAACAAACTTTAAAATGTTCACAAAATATTCAGCTATCTGGCTATATCTTTTCAGTTTGATATCTTTTACAGTTTTTGAGAAAAAGCTTTTTGTTTAGAGGTCATTTCAAGAAATTTTAGCCATTAATCAGAGTGTACTGTGTGTGTTTTGTTGCCATGGTTACCAAAGCTTCTGTTATACACAGGGGGGGAGGTGGCTGGAGCATCTCAGCTCTGATTACAGAGCCCGGGGGGAGAGGACAAAAGCTGAAAAATCAGAACATGATTTCTAAACTGCCGCCACTCCCTCATTTTCAAGCCCACCTACACAAATCTTATATCAAAACGTTCAGCTATCCCTGCTGCCACTAAACATGTCCACGGCTAAGCCATAGTCCTGATAGTTTTCACAATATGACCATTTGTTTGCAACTCACACCGTCCATTGACATTCATTGAAACTACACTCTAGCCCCTTCAAATTTGAAGGGCAATTTCTAAACTGCGACCGTGCCTTCAATTTTAATATTTCAGAGACATACTATGTATCAAAATCTAGGTCTGGGTCTTGTGATTCTCAAAATATAAAGATCTTCGCTGTAGGATGTATAGTTTTTAAAATACGGCCATTTGTTTAGAGGTCATTTCAGGAAATTTTAGCCATTAATCAGAGTGTACTGTTAGTGTTTGTTTTGTTGCCATGGTTACCAAAGCTTCTGTTATACACAGGGGGGGAGGTGGCTGGAGCATCTCAGCTTTGATTACAGAGCCCGGGGGAGGGGACAGACACACCATGTACTGATTTATAATAGAGGAATATGATGGGGCTGTTTTGATAGGGCAATTCTGATGGGGCAGTTTTGATGGTGGCAATATGATGGGACAGTTTTGATGGCAATATGATGGGGGCAATTTTGCTGGGGGCCGTTTTAGCAATTCAGCATTCCCACGCATTTTCCCCAGGAAATGCATTTTCTAGTTCGATTTTATTTATTATTTTTAATTTTATTCCGTACGTTTTTCGGTAATGCGTAACTTCTGCATACTTTCAGCTATTAAAACCATTCAACTATCAAAATGTTCGTCTCTTTTAGCTGAGGTGTGCTCTTTTTCAACTTTTTTTCTACCATTTATACTTTTTAAAATATTAAGCTTTTTATCACTTTTTTTTAACATTGAAGTCAATGGGAGCATGCTTGAAATCCTTAAATTTTTCTTCCGCTCCCAAAAGTTTCAGCTCCTTCATACTTTCACCTAGAGACACCAAACAAACTTTAAAATGTTCACAAAATATTCAGCTATCTGGCTATATCTTTTCAGTTTGATATCTTTTACAGTTTTTGAGAAAAAGCTTTTTGTTTAGAGGTCATTTCAGGAAATTTTAGCCATTAATCAGAGTGTACTGTGTGTGTTTCGTTGCCATGGTTACCAAAGCTTCTGTTATACACAGAGGGGGGGGAGGTGGCTGGAGCATCTCAGCTTTAATTACAGAGCCCGGGGGGAGGGGACAGACACACCATGTACTGATTATAATAGAGGAATATGATGGGGCAGTTTTGATGGTGGCAATTCTGATGGGGCAGTTTTGATGGCGGTCATTTTAGCAATTTAGCTATTCAGCAATTATTTTTGAAAAAAAAAATATATTTTTGAAAAAAAAAAAATATTTCTGAAAAAAAATATTTTTGTAAAAAAAATATTTTTGAAAAAAAAATCATTTTTGAAAAAAAAAAAATATTTTTGAAAAAAAAAATATTTTTTGGGGCAGTTTTGATGGTGGCAATATGATGGTGCAGTTTTGATGAGGCAATTCTGATGGGGCAGTTTTGATGGTGGCAATATGATGGGACAGTTTTGATGGCAATATGATGGGGGCAATTTTGCTGGGGGCCGTTTTAGCAATTCAGCATTCCCACGCATTTTCCCCAGGAAATGCATTTTCTAGTTATTTTTAATAATTTTAATTTTATTCCGTACGTTTTTCGGTAATGCGTAACTTCTGCATACTTTCAGCTATTAAAACCATTCAGCTATCAAAATGTTTGTCTCTTTTAGCTGAGGTGTGCTCTTTTTCAACTTTTTTTCTACCATTTATACTTTTTAAAATATTAAGCTTTTTATCACTTTTTTTTAACATTGAAGTCAATGGGAGCATGCTTGAAATCCTTAAATTTTTCTTCCGCTCCCAAAAGTTTCAGCTCCTTCATACTTTCACCTAGAGACACCAAACAAACTTTAAAATGTTCACAAAATATTCAGCTATCTGGCTATATCTTTTCAGTTTGATATCTTTTACAGTTTTTGAGAAAAAGCTTTTTGTTTAGAGGTCATTTCAAGAAATTTTAGCCATTAATCAGAGTGTACTGTGTGTGTTTTGTTGCCATGGTTACCAAAGCTTCTGTTATACACAGGGGGGGAGGTGGCTGGAGCATCTCAGCTCTGATTACAGAGCCCGGGGGGAGAGGACAAAAGCTGAAAAATCAGAACATGATTTCTAAACTGCCACCACTCCCTCATTTTCAAGCCCACCTACACAAATCTTATATCAAAACGTTCAGCTATCCCTGCTGCCACTAAACATGTCCACGGCTAAGCCATAGTCCTGATAGTTTTCACAATATGACCATTTGTTTGCAACTCACACCGTCCATTGACATTCATTGAAACTACACTCTAGCCCCTTCAAATTTGAAGGGCAATTTCTAAACTGCGACCGTGCCTTCAATTTTAATATTTCAGAGACATACTATGTATCAAAATCTAGGTCTGGGTCTTGTGATTCTCACAATATAAAGATCTTTGCTGTAGGATGTATAGTTTTTAAAATACGGCCATTTGTTTAGAGGTCATTTCAGGAAATTTTAGCCATTAATCAGAGTGTACTGTTAGTGTTTGTTTTGTTGCCATGGTTACCAAAGCTTCTGTTATACACAGGGGGGGAGGTGGCTGGAGCATCTCAGCTTTGATTACAGAGCCCGGGGGAGGGGACAGACACACCATGTACTGATTTATAATAGAGGAATATGATGGGGCAGTTTTGATGGGGTAATTCTGATGGGGCAGTTTTGATGGTGGCAATATGATGGGGTAGTTTTGATGGTGGCAATATGATGGGGCTGTTTTGATAGGGCAATTCTGATGGGGCAGTTTTGATGGTGGCAATATGATGGGACAGTTTTGATGGCAATATGATGGGGGCAATTTTGCTGGGGGCCGTTTTAGCAATTCAGCATTCCCACGCATTTTCCCCAGGAAATGCATTTTCTAGTTATTTTTTAAAAGTTAATTTTTCTAAGTTATTTAACATTTTTTTAAAATTATTATTAACAATTTAAATTTTTTAACTATTATTTTTTTTTTTAGCAGGGAGCCTAGAGAAAAAAATGACGATATTTCTGCTATATTTTATGTTACGCAGTATTTGCGCAGCAGTCTTTCAAAACGCATTGTTTTGGGAAAAAAAAAAAATACACATTTATGAATAAAAAAAAAAAAAAAACGACAATAGTTACGCCATACACTGACTCTCATCATCTGCTGCTGGGCTGGCTGGCACAGCAGGCTGGAGATACAGCGTGAGCATCGTTAAGAAGGAAAGGAGCAAAAAAAGAAGGTTGGAACGGAGTGGGTGGGGTTTCTGAGGGAAGTGGGAGGGGTCAAAAACATTACCAACTGCCATTGATAGGCAGCCAAGCAGAACCAAAAGCTCGGCCTAATCCGCCACCTTACCTGTTTCTCTAGCAGTCTAATGGTGTCCTCGGATACCGTGTCCTTGGACCTCTTTACCTCCTGAACAGCCCCGGTGCGGATCTTCCGCAGAGAATCCTTCGATTTGTTGGTCAGCTGTTTGGCGAGCTTTGCCAAATTCTCTCGGTGCTCCCGCGTTACCCTGACAAATAAATCACGCAGAAGATTATCGGAGAGATAAAGAAAGAAAGAGATACATATTTACCGAGGAAGTGCACAACCCTTTTATCGCACAGACAGTCAACCGACTACAATAAACTGACATCTGATTGGCTGCTGTGGGGGCTTCTGTACTTTGCACAGTCTACCCGCGCTCTAACTTTTTTTACCACCTGATCTCCGGAAGATCTACCCCCCGAATTCATGACCAGGTAATTTTTTGCAATACGGCACTGCGGTATTTTAACTGACAATTGCGCGGCCGTGCGACGCTGTACCCAAATAAAATTGACGTCCTTTTTTTTTCCCACAAATAGAGCTTTCTTTTGGTGCCATTTGATCACCTTTGCGGTTTTTATTTTTTGCGCTATAAACAAAAAAAAGACTGACAATTTTGAAAAAAAAAAAAAAAAGTTTTTACTTTTTCCTATATTAAATATCCAAAAAAAAAAAGAAATTGAAAAAAAAATTCTTTATCGGTTTCAACCAATTTGGATTCTTCTACATATTTTTGGTAAAAAAAAAAAAAAGTTGCAATAAGCGCATAATGATTGGTTTGCGCAAATGTTACAGCATCCAAAAAATAGGGGATATATTTATGGCATTTTTATTATGAATTTTTTATTTTTATTTTTTTACTAGTAATGGCGGTGCACTATAAACCACAAAAAGACAGACAATTTTGAAAAAGAAAAAAACAATATTTTTTACTTTTTCCTATATTAAATATCCCCCCCCCCCCGCAAAAAAAAAAAAATTTAAAAAAAAAAAAGTCATCATCAGTTTATACATTTTTTTGGAAAAAGAAAAGTGCTTATTGGTGTGCGCAAAAGTTATAGCATCTAAAAAAATAGGGGATATATTTCTGGCATTATGAATTTTTAAAAAAAATTTTTTATACTAGTAATGGCGGTGCACTATAAGCAACAAAAAGACGGACAATTTTGAAAAAGAAAAAAAACAATATTTTTTACTTTCTGCTATAAAGCATATTCAATTAAAAAATAAAATCAAATTTCTTCTTCAATTTAGGCCAATATGTATTCCTCTACCTATTTTTAGTAAATAAAAATCCCAATAAGCGTATATTGATTGGTTTGTGCAAAAGTTACAGCGTCTACAAACTGGGATTTTTTTTTTAAATCTATTTATTGTACTAGTATTGGCGGTGATCAGCGACTTATAGCGGGACTGCGATATTGCGGCAGACATTCTGATACTTATTGGGGACCAGTGATACTAATACAGTGATCGGTGCTAAAAAAAAAAAAATTATAAATAAATATGCACTGTTACTGTACTAATGACACTGGCTAGGAAAGGGTTAAAAATCTAGGGGAGATTAAAGGGTTAACTGTGTGCCTAACCAGTGTTTTACAACAGTGGGGGGAGGTGCTTTTACTAGGGGGAAGACATGGATCCATACCCTTGCTCTGCAGAGACACAGGATCCATGCCTTCCCTCCTCTGTCAGAACGGTGATCTGCCTTTTTTTTTTTTTTACATAGGCAGACAGTCATTCTGCCCCCGTGCTGGCTGATCAGCAGGTGCCGGCGGACATCGAGTCCCTGGTACCCGGCCGTCGTTGCACGAGCTGAGCGGCTGCAGCTCTTCTAACACACGTCATTCCCCCCGCAGGAAACCACACATTCTTGCTGCTGGAACAGGCAGTTGGAGGCGTCTTACATTACATTCTACAGGAAAATCTAAAATGGACTTACTGTGGCACAGGTACCCGGATGAGAGCGCCATCCAGCTCTGGGTTGAGGTTCATTTGACTCTGCGTTAATGCGTTCACCACTGCAGGGGCGCTCTAAGACCAGTAGAAAACAGAAAATGCATTCATGAACGTGTGCAGATTTTTGAAAAAGTGTTATTATTGGTTCATTCAACCCATCAACTCTGAGAACTGATGATCCCGGACGAGCCCCCAATCTGGGACTTAAAAAGCAGCACAGCGATATAAGCTCATATCTCTGCCACTCTGCTTTCTCCTCCTACAGTCTCCTAGAAGACTGTACCCCATTTATGACCAGGACATTTTTTTTATTTTTTTTAACTTTTCGTCACTGCGCTACTTTAACTGGCAATCGCACAGTCATGCAACACTGTATCGAAATGAAATTTATATGATTTTTTTTCACATAAATAGAGCTTTCTTTTTGTGATATTTGATCACCACTGGGTTTTTTTATTATTTAAAACGAAAAAAAAAATATATATATATCTAATTTTTTTTTTTCGTTTTAAATAATAAAAAAACCCAGTGGTGATCAAATATCACAAAAAGAAAGCTCTATTTATGTGAAAAAAAAAAAAAAATCACATAAGTTTCATTTGGATACACACACACATATATATATATATATATATATATATATATATATATATATATATGCGCAACACTGTATCCAAATGAAATTTATGTGATTTTTTATTTTTCACATAGGAGCTTACTTTTTGTGGTATTTGATCACCACTGGGTTTTTTATTATTTAAAGCGGAAAAAAAAATGTGTGTGTATATATATATATTTTTTTTTAAATAATATATTTTTTTTTATTTATTATATAAATATATATAAAATTTAAAAAAAATATATATATTTTTTTTAATATATATATATATATATATAT
Organism: Lithobates septentrionalis; assembly: GCA_037952835.1. Taxonomy (NCBI): domain Eukaryota; kingdom Metazoa; phylum Chordata; class Amphibia; order Anura; family Ranidae; genus Lithobates; species Lithobates septentrionalis. The sequence goes on along the minus strand of JBBDGP010001933.1, from coordinate 9,185 downwards.
ATTTATTTCACCCCCTTCCTGCCCAGGCCAATTTTCACCTTTCAGCGCTGTCACACTTTGAATGACAATTGCGCGGTCGTGTAACACTGTACACAAATGAAATTTTTTATCATTTTGTTCACACAAACAGAGCTTTCTTTCGGTGGTGTTTAATCACCATTTGGGTTTTTAATTTGTTTTGCTACAATAAAAGGAAAAAAGACTAAACATTAAAAAAAAAATAAATAAAAAAAAAGTGCGTTCTGTTGCTCTTCGCAAATTTAGGCCAGAATGTATTCTGCTACATTTCTTTTGGTGAAAATGACCCGAAATCTGTGTATATTATTTGGTTCTGTAGGAAAGTTATAGAGTTCACAAACTACGGGATATGTATGTGAAAACTGAAGTTGTAATTTTTTTTGTCAAAATCATTTCTTTTTTTTCTTCACGCTGTCACCAGTGCACACATATGCCTGGTGTGGCAGTGATCAGCGACACTGACTGGTAAACAGTAAATTAAAAAAAAAAAAAAAAAAAAGAGAAAGAAAAAAAAAAACCTTTACTTTTTTTTACAATTTTTTTTTTTTTTTTTACATTCTGTCATCAGAGTAGCTCATAGTGACACTAAACTATCCTGGGGGGGGGGGGGCTGATCAGGGATTTTTTTTTTTAACACTTGATAATGTCTATCCAGGTAACTAACCTCGGGAAAGCTGGACATGTTGATAAGGAAGAGTCGTGGAGACTTCAGGGTGATCTGTCCCAGTTGATTTAATGGGAATTTTCCATCTTTTGTTGTGACCACAATATGATCAAAAGCACCTAGAAACAAAGTACAAATTCACTTGTAGCACGCAAGACACATACAAAAATGCAATAGCCCGTACCATCTAGAATAGGAAAAGTAAAAAATGTCTTTTCAAAAGGGGCTGAACTGTGGAAGCTGTGAGACGAGCTGGTGGGTTAATTGGCTCCGGTCTGAATTTGCCTCAGTAAAATGAGATACGCACCTTAGATTGCAAGCTCCTCGAAGGCAAGGACTGATGCTCCCAGCAGCGTTCCCGGCAAAAATTTACAGGGGCTGCTAAAGTTGTCAGAGGGAGCAATAAAAAAAAAAATAGTTTCTTACTACAGGAACGAAAAAATATATATATATATATAAATAATGCAGAAACATGATCTATAGGGGGGATCTAGGGTATATTTGGCTAATGCTGTCCCATGAGCTTTAATGGTGTCATCAGTGCCATGTTCTGCCTCAATAAGGCTCTATGTGGTAGCAGCTTCAGTGGCAACTGCAGGCATCACCCCCGCAACTGGGGTCAGCTTTCTTGTAAAAGCAATCCTAGCACCTAACTAGCCACTGGACTACTTTTACAGGCAGCTGGAGGGGACGTCTCCCGGCCCCCGGAGGCCAAAAATGGACCTTGTGGTCAAAAACAGCACTCTTTGGGCCCTTGGAGGCCAACAAAGTCCTCGGGTGACCAAAAACAGCATCCCCAGCCCTTGGAGGCCAAAAATGGTCCTTGTTGACCAAAAACAGCACTCCCGATGCTTGAATGCCAAAAATGGTCTTCAATAACCAAAACGCAGTCTCTCGGCCCCTGGAGGACAAAAATGGTCCTCGGTAACCAAAAACAGCACTATCGACCCTTGGAGGCCAAAAAAGGTCCTTGTGGCCAAAAATAGCACTATCGACCTTTGGAGGCCAAAAATGCACTCCTGGCCCTTGGAGGCCAAAAAAAGGTCCTCGGTGACCAAAAACAGCACTCCCAACCCTTAAATACCAAAAATGGTCCTTCCGCAGCTTGCTCGGGCTCTCCTGTCCCACCAGGATCGGCTCTCCGCTATGGTAACCTGGAAGGGCTGACCTGACATCACTTCTGGTTTACCTGGACATCAATGCGCCATTTAAAAAAAAAATTTTTTAAGTATTTAAAAATGCCAACCTTGGTGTTTTGAATGCTTTTAAGGGCAGAGGAGGGATTTGGGATCTTATAGACCCCCAGATCCATCCATAAAGAGTACCGCTCACATGCCCATTGCTGTCAACAGGGATGTCTATGTTCTATGTGGCAATAAAAGTGATAAAAATAAATAAAATAATAATGATTATTTAAAAAAAAAAAAAAAAAAGCTGATTTGCTTGTTTATTGTCTAATTTTATGTACATTGGTGGCGTTTTGTTTTTAATTTTCTTTAGATTTTTGGATAGAAAAAAAAATTCTTTAGATAAAAAATTCAATAAATGTATCCTTAAAAAATAAAAAAAAAACAAAAAAAAAACAAAAACGGAATATCCCCATTCGCATTTGCCTAGGGCAGCATAGTGTCTAAACCAGCCCTGACACCAACTATAGTTGGGGGCGGTGTTGTGCCCCCCCCCCCCTTGGGGTTGATTTACTAAAACAGGAGAGTGCAAAATCTGGTAGAATAAATACAAAGCAATTCTGCGCTGCCGTAACGACAAAAAGCAGCTAACACAACCAACAAAGCAAGACAGATAGAAAACACACAATAAGTGTAGCGCTAGTGGAGATGAAAAAACGTCCAATAGGGAAAACGTCAAAAACACAGTTCCAAGTATGAATGATGCAGAGGGAACATCGATATGTGTATGGAGGGAAAAGTCTTTAGGAAAACATTCCAACCAAAGCTGTATAAAATCTTGAGATGAAAAACAGACACACCACCACCAATTGTGAAAAGGCTTACCGGATGGAGTGGACCCAATGGGGCATACGCCGGACTGGGTCGGATGCGCTTAGGTGATGGGTGGCTGGAGATGGCCCGGGAAGGCGATGTTGATGGGTGGACCCACGCGTTACTCTGTCACTCTAGGTGATGCAGGAATCCAGGAGGATGCGTGGACCGGAACGCACATTGTAGTTTCACTCAAATTGATATTGAAGAAGGCGGGTAAAGGATGGCAAGAAAGAAAAAGGCCATATAGTGTAAATCCGTTTAAGAAAAAAATTATTAAACAAAAGGATATACACTCACTTGTAAAATGATGTAAAAACACCGCTGAAGATAAAATGTGGCGACAGTGGGGTCCTGCCCGACGCGTTTCGTCTTCATAGACGTCCCCCCAGGCGACGTCTATGAAGACGAAACGCGTCGGGCAGGACCCCACTGTCACCACATTTTATCTTCAGCGCTGTTTTTACATCATTTTACAAGTGAGTGTATATCCTTTTGTTTAATAATTTTTTTCTTAAACGGATTTACACTATATGGCCTTTTTCTTTCTTGCCATCCTTTACCCGCCTTCTTCAATATCAATTTGAGTGAAACTACAATGTGCGTTCCGGTCCACGCATCCTCCTGGATTCCTGCATCACCTAGAGTGACAGAGTAACGCGTGGGTCCACCCATCAACATCGCCTTCCCGGGCCATCTCCAGCCACCCATCACCTAAGCGTATCCGACCCAGTCCGGCGTATGCCCCATTGGGTCCACTCCATCCGGTAAGCCTTTTCACAATTGGTGGTGGTGTGTCTGTTTTTCATCTCAAGATTGTATACAGCTTTGGTTGGAATGTTTTCCTAAAGACTTTTCCCTCCATACACATATCGATGTTCCCTCTGCATCATTCATACGTGGAACTGTGTTTTTGACGTTTTCCCTATTGGACGTTTTTTCATCTCCACTAGCGCTACACTTATTGTGTGTTTTCAAAATCTGGTAGAGCTGTGCATGGCAGCCAGAAGTCTAACGTCGGCTTGTTCAAAAACCTGGAAAAAACAAAAAACAAAAAAAAAAAAAAAAAAAAAAAAACAGCAGGGGTCAAAGCCTATACCATTATTATAATTATAAAATAAGCAATGTGACTTTAAAGATTTTGCATATTTACCTAAAACAGAACCGAATTGTGGTATGTTATATTTTGTGATACGCATGCAATTGAATTACGTCTCTTTGTATAAAATTTAAAAAAAATAAAAAATAAAATATAGGATATAAAAAAAAAAAAAAAAAAAACTTGGAAGACGATTGGATTTTGTGCACCAGATTTTGCACTCTCCAGTTTTAGTAAATTGCCCCCCCCCTCCCCAATGTGTAATTACATTCCCGGAAGAACATCACCTACTTGGAGAGGTTCTGATATTCAGGTTTTTGTTGAAGTCTTCTTTCAGGTTGTCAAGGACGGTTTTCATGTCGTGCTCCACATCTTTCAGATTGATAATGTCTTCAACCAAAGACGCGTTGATGTTTAATCTTGCCGGAGCGTGTTTTTGGCTTTTGCCTATATGCAAAAAAATAAATAAATAAAATAAAATGAAAATAGTTAAAAAAAAAAAAAAAAAAAAAGGAGTTTTTATTACACCGGCTCTCCTACGTACCTTCCTGCCAAGGTGACAACCGAAATAAAACTGGAGTCAAACAGAAATTAGAATTTACAGTAACAAGTGCTGGTGAAGAATTGGGGGGGGGGGGGGGGGGGCATGTTTAACCCCTTCAATACCGGGCACTCATCCCCTTCCTGCCCCCCAGTTTTCAGCGCTGTCACACTGAATGACAATTGTGTGGTCATGCCACACTGTACCCAAATGAAATATTAATTTTTTTTTTTTTTTTTTTTTTTTACACAACTAGAGCTTGCTTTTGGTGGCATTTAATCGCTGTTGGGTTTTTTTTTTTTGTTTTTTTATGTTTAGCAAAAAAATTTACAGAAATTTTTTTGTTACTATTATAAAAATTTGCAAATAAATAATCTTTCTTCATGAATTTAAGCCAAACTGTATTCTGCTCCATTATTTTGGTGAAAATAACCCAAATCCGTGTATAATATTTAGTCTGTAGGAAAGTTAACTGGTTATTGTGCGGTCATGCAAAGCTGTACCCAAATTAAAAACTAAAATTTATATATATATTTTTTTACACTTTCTTTTTGTGGTATTTGATGGCCACTGGGTTTTTTTTTTTAAATAAATTAAATATAAAATGAAATAAAAACGAAAATTTTGAAGAAAAAAAAACCCCATAGAGATGGTCAGAGACTGCAGACATGATACAAGAAATGGTCAGAGACTGCAGACATGATACAAGAGATGGTCAGAGACTGCAGACATGATACAAGAGATGGTCAGAGACTGCAGACATGATACAAAAGATGGTCAGAGACTGCAGACATGATACAAGAGATGGTCAGAGACTGCAGACATGATACAAGAAATGGTCAGAGACTGCAGACATGATACAAGAAATGGTCAGAGACTGCAGACATGATAAGGGAGATCAATGCAGCCTCACCAGTGCCTGTGCCCATTAGATGCAGCAGCCTGCCTGTACCTGAATCATAGTGGCGATCTCCGTGTGTCACGGAGCTGGATTTTCAATTGCCCGGGCCGCAGTAACAATGTCCCGCCTCCTACGGCCCGGACAATTCAGCTCCCTGACACAGGGAGATCGCCGCCCTGCAATGAGGGGTGGAGGGAGAGGAGGACAGGACCCTGATCAGCATGACACTCCGCAATGGGCTGCACAAGGCGGCGCGGCCACCGCTACTGCGCATGCGCAATTGTCGGCACACAATTTTTGGGAGGTTTTTTTTCGGCCGCCGAAATTTCGATGCATCATTAAAATAATTATATATATATATAATATATATATATATATATATATATATATACATACACACACACATTATATATATATATATATATATATATATATATACATACATATATACATATACACATACACACACACGCATATATATATACATACATACATACATATATATATATATTTTATATTTATGTATTATGTTTAGGGGTTCTAAGCAATTTTGTAGCAAAAAAAAAATTACTGATTGTTATGCCGCGTACACACGGTCGGACTTTACGGCGGACTTTTTGACAGACTTTACGACGGACTTTCTGAATGAACAGACTTGCCTACACACAATCCACCAAAGTCCGTTGAATTCGTACGTGATGACGTACGACCGGACTAAAACAAGGAAGTTCATAGCCAGTAGCCAATAGCTGCCCTAGCGTGGCTTTTTGTCCGTCAAAATAGCATACAGACGAGCGGACTTTTCGACCGGACTCGATTTCGACGGATTGATTTAAAACATGTTTCAAATCTAAGTCCGTCCAACTTTTGAGAAAACAAAGTCCGCTGGAGCCCACACACGATCGAATTGTCCGACGAAATCCCGTCCGCCGGGCAAAGTCTGCCGTAAAGTCCGCTCGTGTGTACGCGGCATTACATGTAAACAAAAAGTGAAAAGCGACTTACCTTTGCTGCTTTTGGCAGCCAGCTGTCTACTCAGACAGGCCCCAGGAAGCTGCTGCTGCTGGCGGACGAGGAGTGCCGCGTTCCATGAGCACGCCGCTGCCGTGGATCTCAGCTGCTGCAGCACTGGCCTGAACCTTCCCAAACTCATCAGTGCCATGGCAGGATCTCAGCTGTAATGATTAAAGTGAAGAAAAAAAGTCAGCACAACCCAGAGGATCGGATTTTTTTTATAGATTAAACCACGCGAAGACCGCGCCTTTTTTCTGGCAATTTTTCTTTACAAGTTTAAATTAGTATTTTTTTGTTGCTAGAAAATTTACTTAGAGCCAAACATTATATATTATTTTTTACGCAGAGACACTGGGGAATAAAATGGTGACCGTTGCAGTTTTTTTTTATATGCTGCATGCTTTTAGGTAAAACCGAAAAAACGACACTTTATAATAATAATAATAATAATAATAATAATAAAAAAAAACACAATATTTACATGGTTGTATGGTATTTACACAACGGTTTTACAAACCGAAAATAAAATACACTTAATAATAATAATAATAAAAAAAAAAAACAATAAAAAAAAAGAAAAAAAAACACAATATTTACATGGTTGCATAGTATTTGCACAACAGTTTTGCAACCCAAAAAAATACACTTTATAATAATAATAAAAAAAAAAAAACAAAAAAAACACAATATTTACCCGAATTCTTTAGGGAAAAAACAAAAGATGATTTTACGGCAAGTAAATAGATACCCAACATGTCACGCTTTAAAATTGTGCACGCTTGTGGAATGGCAGCAAACGACAGTACTTAAAAATCTCCATTGGCGACACTTTAACACCTTTACCAGTTTAGAGTTACAGAGGGGTCTAACGCTAGAATTATCGCTCTCGCTCCAACGATCGCGGTGATACCTCACATGTCTGGTGCGAACACCGTTTACATATGCGGGCGCTTCTGCGCACAAGCACGGAGGAATTGGGGTGCTTTAAATTGTGTTTTTCTTAATTTTTTTTTTTTTTAATTAATCACTTTTATTCCTATTACAAGGAATGTAAACATCCCTTTGTAATAGAAATAGGAGATGACAGGTCCCTCTTTATGGAGAGATCTGGGGGTCAAAAAGACCCCAAATCTCTCCTTTACTATTTAAAGAAAAAGATCAAAAATAAATAACTTGATTTTTTTTCTCTTAAAAAAAAACAAAAACAACAAACAAAAAAAATATGTAAATTGACTTCTAACCCTCCTCCAAGGCCATAGAGTCCATCAAAGTGGATCTATGGGAGCAGCCGGCCGCATTGTCGGATCGATGGTAATCCAGGTAGACTACTTTAAAGCCGCACTGTATAGATAAGTATTGTGGTCTTGAAGCGGTTAATCGTGGCTAAATAAGGCCTGACCGCAGAATTACACCGGGGTGCTGAAGGTCCCGAAGAGGATAATGAGCGGGGGAAAGTACCCCCCAAGGCAGTAAACACGGCTTACGACAAGAGCTTTGAAACAGCTGATGGCGGGTTGGGTTGGGTTGGGGTTGGAGGGGGTGAGAGAGGTAATCCTTGGGTTTGGGGGCTTTAAATCTGCAGCTTTGACTAAAATAACCCCCCCCCCCCCCCCGGTGATCCTGCCAAGAAGGCACTTCCTGTTATGGGTTGACAACGGTTTCCCAATTGTGCCACCAGTGCGTGGTCACCCCAAACCCCCCCCCCCCCCCCCCGGTCTCCTACATCCCTGGTGGGCACTTCAAATAGGTCACCACACAGTTGTAGGCACGACCCGCCCGTTGTCTCTATCAGGAAGCCGGTCCAGAGCAACGATGGGCAGGCGCTGCTGGAGACAGGAAGTGGCTGAAAGAGGCTGCAGGAGATCAGCAACACTGACACACACACACACACATACATATATACATATTATACAGTTGTGCTCATAAGTTTACATACCCTGGCAGAATTTATGATTTCTTGGCCATTATTCAGAGAATATGAATGATAACACAAATAACTTTTCCTTTCACTCACGGTTAGTGTTTGGCTGAAGCCATTTATTATCAATCAACTGTGTTTTACTCTTTTTATATCATCATCACAACAGAAACTACCCAAATGACCCTGATCAAAAGTTTACATACCCCCAGTTCTTAATACCGTGTATTGCCCCCTTTAACATCAATGACAGCTTGAAGTCTTTTGTGGTATTTGTGGATGAGGCTCTTTATCTTCTCGGATGGTAAAGCTGCCCATTCCTCTTGGCAAAAAGTCCTCCGGTTCCTGTAAATTCTTGGGCTGTCTTACATGAAACGGCACGTTTTGAGATCTCCCCAGAGTGGTCCAATGATATTGAGGTCAGGAGACTGAGATGGCCACTCCACAACCTTCACTTTATTCTCCTGTAGCCAATGACAGGTGGACTTGGCCTTGTGTTTTGGATCATTGTCATGTTGGAATGTCCAAGTACGTCCCATGCGCAGCTTCCTGGCCAATGAATGCAAATGTTCCTCCAGTATTTTTTGATAACATATTGCATTCAGCTTGCCAACAATTCTGACCAAATTTCCTGTGCCTTTTTAGCTCACACATCCGCAAAACATCAGCGACCCACCTCCGTGTTTCACAGTAGGGATGGTGGACCTTTCATCATAGGCCTTGTTGACTCCTCTCCAAATGTAGTGTTTATGGTTGTGGCCAAAAGGTTACATTTTGTTCTCATCACTCCGAATGACTTTGTGCCAGAAGGTTTGAGGCTTGTCTCTGTGCTGTTTGGCGTATTGTAAGCCGGATACTTTGTGACATTTGCGTAGTAATGACTTTCTTCTGGTGACCATGCAGCCCATCTTTCTTCAAGTGCCTCCTTATTGTTCATCTTGAAACAGCCACACCACATATTTTCAGAGAGTCCTGTATTTCACCTGAAGGTATTTGTGGGGGGTTTTTTTTTGCATCCCGAACAATTTTC
>JBBDGP010001932.1:730000-1022380 GCA_037952835.1 Lithobates septentrionalis | reverse complement strand
CCACGGGAAAAGGACTTTTTATTAGTACAACAATGGCAAATATACGAGATCGAGATGAATTCTTGTGGCCCCATTATGTAATTGGGGTCATTCTATCGGTTTGTATGATAGCCTTCATAAGAAAACACTCATCCTCCATACACCTTCAGGATGAGGATGATGATGAGGTAAAATACACTGTTTTTATTCATGGACTACCACATAATGCAGATGAGGAAACTATCATGAAGCACTTCAATGAAGCCTATCCTTCCTGTAAAGTGGAGAGAATTCATCTGTGCAGGGATGAATATCAAAATGAACTAAAAGACACCTGCCAGTCACATATTGGATCAGCCTATGTGACATTTTCTAAGAACTCAATGGCCAACTTGGTTCTTAAAGACTTTGACATTTTACATCACAGAAGACCCCAATCAAGTGTAAGTGGCCAGCTGAAAATCTCCCGCTGGTCTCTGTTTCGTGCACACTACCCAGAAGACATATTATGGAGAAACATGTCTGTCTGTGGCTGGAAGTGGTGGGCCCGATTCCTGTGTATTAACGGAATGCTTTTTGCCCTGCTATTATACCTGACAACTCCAGAAATGATCGTCACTAATCTGGAGACGTGGCAAATAACAAAACCATTCTCTCTTTTGGATAAGGCTTTCAAATATTTCCCAGCTGTGTCGCTTTGGATATTTTCTGCAATACTTGAGAGCATGGTTCATTATTCCACTCCATATGAGGCACATTGGTATAAATCTGCGGAGAACAGAATGATGATGTACAAAATGTTCTCCTACCTTATTTTTATAGTCCTCATATCACCATCACTGGGCCTCAACAGCTTATATGCATTCTTCCAGTGGTTGTTTACAGAACTGCAAGATCCTAATAACGTCGCCAGACTGGAATGTCTATTTTGGCCTAGCCGAGGAGCCGTTGTTATCCATTATGTGATCATTGCCACTTTTGTTGGCAATGCAAAGGACTTGGTGCGAATTCCAGAATTCCTATGGTATATCACACGCATGGCTTCTGCAAAATCCACCCCAGACAGACTACGCAAAATGCAGACTCAGGCTGATGATTTTTCATATGGAGAGACGTATGCCAATATACTGTGTGTTATCACAGTTGTTATGGCATATAGTAACATTTCCCCATTGGTGGTACCCTGTGGTTTACTTTACATGTTAGTAAAACATTTTATAGACATAAACAACCTCTATTATGTGCATCTTCCAACCAAACAGGACAGAAGTATACATGATGCCGCAGTGGGATTGTCCATGGCAGCTCCAATCTTCTCCCTAATGTGGCAGTTCTTCTTCTGTGTCCTGCGGAGAGGTTGGATTCCGCTGACTGTAATCCAGGCAGCTGTTCTGCTGATTTTGATCATGTATTCCCTGATCAAAGCTTTTAGTGGTGTTCTCAATTCCAGCGCATGCTTGTATAAGACCGAGGAATCAAATCTAGCACCACAGACTAGCATAAGCAGAGGGGATGTTTCTCAGAAGTCACCTGTGCACAGCCCAAGTGTCGTCATAAACATTGAGATGGAAGAGGAGCAACAGAACAGAAATGCAAGTGAACCACAGGGGGATTTGTGCAACTTCTATAAGAACTATCCTTAAAAAATGGAAGCAAAAGACTTGCTCCATGAGCTCTGAATACAACTAATGGGACCATGAAACACTGGTTGAAATGTTAGTAGGAACAATCCTTGAAGATGGTAGCCGACTACAGTGCAAGATCAGAACAAAGGACAAAAAAAATATAGCAGTGATGCACAATCTTTCCCAGAAAACTTAATTTGAGTCCTGGGACCATGGAGGATCAAGTACAAAGAGCGTGTGAGGAGAGAAAGGAGAGAAAAGACAGAAAAGGAAGAGGGATGGCAGAGAGAGGGATGGGAGAGAGCAGGTGAGAGGGAGAGAGGGGAGGGGGAGAGGGGAGGGGGAGAGGGGAGGGGGAGAGGGGAGAGGGAGAGAGGGGAGGGGGGAGGGAGAGAAGGGAGGGAGAGAGGGAGAGAGAGAGGGGGAGGAAGGGGGAGAGAGAGTAAGGGGGAGAGAGAGTAAGGGGGAGCGAGAAGGGGAGGGAGAGAGAGAAGGGGAGGAAGGGGGAGAGAGAGAGAGAGTGTAAGGGAGGGGATGGGGAGGGGGGAGTGATAGAGGGGAGGGAGATAGAGGGGGGGGAGTGATAGGGGGGAGGGGGGAGTGATAGGGGGGAGGGGGAGGGAGATAGGGGGGAGGGGGGAGAGAGAGAGAAGGGGAGGGGAGAGAGAGAGAGAAAGTGGGAGAGAGAAGGGGATGGAGAGAGAGAAGGGAAGGAAGGGGAGAGAGAGAGAGAAGGGAAGGAAGGGGGGAGAGAGAGAGAAGGGGAGGGGATGGGGGGGAGGGGGAGTGATAGAGGGGAGGGGGGAGGGAGATGGAGGGGAGGGGGAGGGAGATAGAGGGGAGGGGGAGGGAGATGGAGGGGAGGGGGAGGGAGAGAGAGAAGGGGAGGGAGCGAGAGAGAGAAGGGGAGGGAGAGAGAGAGAGAGAGAGAGAGAGAGAGAGAAGGGGAGGGAGACAGAAAGGAAGGGGGAAGAGAGAGAGAGAGAGAGAGGGGGGGAGAATGATAGAGGGGAGGGGGGAGAGTGATAGAGGGGAGGGGGAGAGAGATTGAGGGGAGGGAGAGAGAGATTGAGGGGAGGGAGGGGGAAAAGAGATTGAGGGGAGGGAGGGGGAGAGAGATTGAGGGGAGGGAGGGGGGGAGAGAGAGAGAGGGTGGGAGAGAGGAGAGATGAGAGAGAGGAGAGAGAGAGAGATGAGAGAGAGGAGAGATGAGAGAGAGGAGAGATGAGAGAGAGGAGAGATGAGAGAGAGGAGAGATGAGAGAGAGGAGAGATGAGAGAGAGGAGAGATGAGAGAGAGGAGAGATGAGAGAGAGGAGAGATGAGAGAGAGGAGAGAGGAGATGAGAGAGAGGGAGAGATGAGGGAGAGAGGGAGAGAGGAGTGTGAGAGAGAGAGGAGAGAGGAGTGTGAGAGAGAGAGGAGAGATGAGTGTGTGAGAGAGAGGAGAGATGAGTGTGTGAGAGAGAGGAGAGATGAGTGTGTGAGAGAGAGGAGAGATGAGTATGTGAGAGAGAGAGAGAGATGGTTGGAGGAGAGGAGAGATGAGCGTGTGTGAGAGAGAGGAGAGATGAGTATGTGGAGAGAGCGGGAATTGGGGGTAAAGGAGATTGTGGAGACAGAAAGTTAAAGCGGTTGTATGGCTCCTGAACATCAGCCACCAACCAATCATCATTATCATAGTACAGCAAATCAAAGTGTGTTAAAACAAAAACAAAATGAATGATAAGACACTTTCCAGCTCAGGGATCCAGTTCTCCACTGTTCTTAGGGTCCCTGGCACCACCATATTGAGTGTGGGATGCCGACACTGACTTCCCGCAGCTTCAAAGCTGGCTCCCCTGTCATAGCTGTCACACAATATTTGCGCAACCATTTTAAAAAAGCAAATTTTTGGAAGAAATACACTAACTACTTAAGGACCGGAAGGATTTGCCCCCCTAATGACCAGGCCATTTTTTGCGATATGGCACTGAGTCGCTTTAATTGACAATTGTGTGGTCGTTCGCCATTGTACACAAACAAAATGTACATCCTTTTTTTCCCACAAAGAGAGCTTTCTTTTGGTGGTATTTGATCACCTCTGCGTTTTTTATTTTTTGCGCTATAAAGAAAGAGCGACAATTTTGGAAAAAAAACAACAAATTTATTCATCAGTTTAGGCCGATATATATTCTTATATCACATCTACAAACTATGGGATAGATTTAGGAAATGTTATTTATTTATTTTTATTGTTTTTACTAGTAATGTCTGCGATTTTGGTGGTGGGACTGCGACATTAAGGCAGATAAATCTGACCCCAAATGACACTTTTTGGGGACCAGTGACACTTTTGGGGACCAGTGACATTATTACATTGATCAGTGTATAAAAATGCACTGATCAATGTAAAAATGACACTGGAAAGGTAGGGGTTAACACTAGGGGGCGATCAAGGGGTTAAGCGTGTTCCCTCAGCGTGTTCTAACAGTAGGGGGGATGGGCTGCCATGACAGAGATCACTGTTCCCAATCACTGGGGAACAGTAGATCTCTGTCATGTCTCCTGTGAGAACGAGGGATCCACTTGTTTACACTGGCAGATCCCCGTTCTGACTTTGTGCTAGGCGATCGTGGGTCAGCGCGCCTGCCCGCAACTGCGTGAGCCGCCGTACAGCTAAATCTATTCGTGCAGGAAAGCTGACCTGCTCCCGTATAATGACGGCGGCTGGTCAACAAAAGGTTAATGCATGTTAGTGCACATAAACACAAAATAATGCTAAATTTGTTTGGTAAAAGATGATGCGCCGTGTAAATAGATACCTATGAAGTCATGTGTCATTTGTCTATAGGCCGGGCAGGACATCATTCATCTTTCCAGGTGGGCAACCTCCCGGGAACGCGCCACAGGCCACGCTGTGATCTGTCACCTGCGATCTGTGCTCCACCGGACGCAGTGGATGACTGATCAGTGTGCCAGCCGCTGCCAGTGCCATGTGATTATACCAGATCACACGCCACTGGCAATTGTACACAAAGAATAGCTTTGATTCATGCCATTCATTGTAGGGCTGGGGAAAAAATCGATTTAAATATTGAATCGAGTTGAGAGGTCAAATCGATTCAAAATTTAAGCAAATAGCTTTTTTTAGATTTTTTTACCGCACCGGTCCCGAGGAGCTGCGGGCAGGAGTTTTTAGGCGAGGCCGCGGCTTCGGCCTAGTCCGCAAGGCCGGACGCCGCGGACGAGGCCGAAGCAGTGGCCTCCCTAAAAACTCCTGCCTGCAGCTCCCCAGGACCGGCGCTGACACCGCACCGGTCCTGAGGAGCTGCGGGCAGGAGTTTTTAGGTGAGGCCGTGGCTTCGGCCTAGTCCGCGAGGCCGGACGCCGCGGACTAGGCCTCGGCCTCGTCTAAGAACTCCTGCCCGCAGCTCCTCAGGACCGGCGCGGTGGAAAAAAATAAACAAATAAATAACTTGATTCGAATCGTGAATCAAGTTTTTTTAAAGAAAATCTCCCAGCCCTAATTCATTGTGTACAATTGTGTTGATCTTGGTGGTCAGAGTGATCGCATGGTGCTGACAGGGCAAATCACAGCCCATCTGTACCATGTGATTAGCTGTGGCCAATCACAGATAACCACAATAGTAAACACTGAATGAATCAAATTTCATTTAGCAAAAAACGGCTGTGGATACAACTGTGAAATTCACTGGTATAAGCAATAAAGTGCTATTGCTCTGGTCCCATTGTTTTAGAAAAAAAAAAAAAATTACTAAAAAAGAAAAAACATCTTAGCCACCTCTGAAAGATTTACCCCCCTTCATGACCAGGCAATTTTTGCGATACAGCACTGTGTTACTTTAACTGACAATTGCGCGGTCATGCAACGATGTACCCAAATAAATGTATGTCTCTTTCCCCCCCACAAATGAAGCTTTTTTGGTGGCATTTGATCACCACTGTGTTTTTTTTTGTGCTGTAAACAAGAATTTTGAGAGAAAAAAAAACTTTTACTTTCTGCTATCAAACATATCTAAAAATAAAATAAAATTGAAAAAAACCCCATCAAATTTCTTCATAAATTTAGGCCAATTAGTATTCTGCTATATATTTTTGGTAAATAAGCGTATATTGATTGGTTAGCACAAAAGTTATAGCATCTACAAGCTAAGTAATATATATGGGAATTTTTATTTATTTATTTTATACCAGTAATGGTGGCGATCAGCGACTTACAGGGAGGCTGTGATATTGCGGTGGACAATCGGATACTAACTGACACTTTGTGGGAACTAGTGACACCAATACAGTGACCAGTACTAAAAATATGCACTGTTACTGTACTGACATTGGCTGGGAAGAGGTTAAACATCTAGAGTGATCAAAGGGTTAACTGTGTGCCTAGTGTTTATGTGTACTGTGTTAGGTGATTTTACTAAGAGCCCTTTCACACTGAAAGTGCCCGGGTGTCGGTGGTAAAGTGGCCGCTTTAACGTCATTTTAGCGGCGTTATTCGTCCACTAGCGGGGTGGTTTTAGCCCCTGCTAGCGGACGAAAAAGGGTTAAATCTGCCCGCAAAACGCCACTGCATCGGCGCTTTGCCGGCGGTGCTGTCCTTTGATTTCAATGGGCAGGAGCGGTGGAGGAGCGTTGTATTCACCGCTCCTCCACCGCTGCAAAAAAGAAGCTGCTGGCAGGACTTTTTGTGACGGCCTGCCAGCGCAGTGCTTTAGTGTGAAAGCACTTGGGCTTTCACACTGGGTTTGCAGCTTAGGCTTTTTTCAGGCGCTATGCAGGCGCTATTTTTAGTTAGTTAGTTTTTCACCTGAAAAACGCCTCCAGTTTGAAAGGGGTCTCAGTGAAACAATAGATTTTTATTCCCTGCTTTGCAGGGACACAAAAACCATCACTTTTCCCCTGTCAGAAAGAAGCTCTGCCTTGTTTTACATAGGCAGAACTCCGTTCTATGACTCTGCCCAACGACTCCTAGACGAAAAATGCAGAATCACATATATAGGTGATTCTGCGCAGGAGGGCTGCCCTGTAGCAGAATATCTACTATTGTGTGGTCCGCAAATGGTTAAAAAAATATAAATAAAATTATTAAAAAATGTTTATTATTTTTTTTAACCACTTGCCACCCAGGCCAATTCTGACATTTCTCTCCTACATGTAAAACTACATAGAACCCTCAAAGACCCTAGAGAATATGATGGCGGTCGTTGCAACTTTTTATCTCACACGGTTTTGAAAAAAAAAAACCACACAGTAAAGTTAGTCCAATATTTTTGCATAACGTGAAAGATGAATTTACGCCGAGTAAATAGATACCCAACATGTCACGCTTCAAAATTGCACACGCTTGTGGAATGGTGCCAAACTTCGGTACTTAAAAATCCCCATAGGCGATAAGCTTTACAATTTTTTACTAGTTACATGTTTTGAGTTACAGAGGATGTCTAGGGCTACAATTATTGCTCTCGTTCTAATGTAAGCGGCAATACCTCACATGTGTGGTTTGAACACCGTTTTCATGTGTTCGCTTCTGCGTGCGAGCACACAGGGACAGGGGCGCTTTAAATATTTTTTTTTTATTGTTAATTTTACTTTTTTTTTTTTTTTTTTTTTTTAAAGCTTGACACTTTAAAAAAAAATAAAAAAATTTGATCACTTTTATTGCTATTACAAGGAATGTAAATATACCTTGTAATAGGAATATGGCATGATCGGTCCTCTTTACAGTGAGATATGGGGTCAATAAGACCCCAAATCTCACCTCTAGGCTGGGAAGCTGTTTGAATGCAGAGGCCGGGCGTGACGTCATAACATCATGCCCGGGCCTCCAAACGATCATAGAGACTCCGGCGACCATCTGGTCCGCCAGAAATCTCTAAGGTAAACATCCGGGGCCGGCGGATCCTGTCTCCGTTTACCGATGGAAGCAGTGTGTCGGTAGAAGCACCGGAGGGTGGCGGGAGGGAGGGGACGTCCCCTCTCGCCACCCGTAAGAATGATCAAGCGGTGGAACAGCCGCTATAATCATTCTTATGGTGTAGGGAATCGCCGGCTGAAAAAGCCGATATCTGAATGATGTCTGTAGCTAAAGGCATCATTCAGATATACCTGCACAAAGTCAAGGACGTCATATGACGGCCGGCGGGCGGGAAGTGGTTAAATACTGTCACCAATCAGTGTCCCTGATCACTGACACACCAGTTATATGATGACTCTGTACTGTACTGGTAACAGTAGGTGTAAAAAATTAATAAAAAATAAAAATTGTGAAAAAATTTATTTTAATTTCTTTATTTTCCAAAAAATTGTGACCAAAATTACAATTTCAAAAAACTTGCCATGCCTATTACTAAATACCTTGGGAATGCCTACTTTCCAAAAAGGGGTTGTTTGGGGGATATTTTTACTGTCCTGCTATTTTTGGGCCTTAAAGTGGAGTTCCACCCACTTTTACAACTCTTCAGTATCCCTCACTAAACTGTGCACGGTAAACAAATTGGATATTTTTTTATTTTTTTTCTCAGCACCTACTGTATATCTGCTGTATTCATTTTTCACTTCCTCCTCCCTGGCCGCGGCCCATCGCATCATTTCCTGTTTGCAATGCCTTCTGGGAAGGGGCGGCAACTTCCTCTGAAACTGCCGTTGCTATGGAAACCTGACCTGAAACCTATTACACTGCTTGTGCTGCACTGAGCACGTGGGGCGGCAACTTCCTCTGAAACTGCCGTTTCTATGGAAACCTGACCTGAAACCTATTACACTGCTTGTGCTGCGCTGAGCATGTGCGAGATCTGCAAGGATGAGATCCAGGAAGAAATACAGTCTGGCTTCAGATGCCCACACTTAAGATGGCCACGGCCTGCTGTAAGTTTATAAAATAACAAACTACTGCTATAAACTAACAAAACAGACCTTAGTTTACAGACTAACTTTACTAGAATACATTAAGCTTGTGTATTATAGGGGTATTTTTATTTTAAAAAGTAGAATTTCGACCGGAACACCACTTTAAGAAATGAGATGTCCGTACATCAGGATTGATTGATATTCAATTATACAGTATACCATAGTTTGTGGACTCTATAACTTTCCTACAGACTAAATAACAATAATTAATAATAATGATTTGGGTAATTTTCACCAAAGAAATGTAGCAGAATACAGTTTTGCCTAAATTTATGAAAAAATATTTTTTTTCAAAATTTGTTTATCAAAGAAAGAAAAAAAAAAACAAGTGGAGATGATAAAATACCACAAAAGAAAGATCTATTTGTGTGGAATATTAAAACATTTCATATGCATACAGTGTTGCATGACCACGCAATTGTAATTCAAAGTGTGACAGCGCTGAGAGCTGAAAATTGGCTTGGGCAGGAATGGGGTGAAAGTGCCGGTATTGAAGTGGTTAATACTGCACTTGCCCATGGAATGGCAATAAACAATGGAACATTAAATTATCCATAGATGATACTTTAAAAGCCTTTACAGGCTACCAGTTTAGAGTTATGCAGGAGGTCTGGTGATATTATGATTGTACTCACTGTGACATTCACGGCGTTATCTCACATCTGTGGTGTGATTGCCGTTTACATATGTGTGTGGGACTTATGTAGGTTTCGCATTTTTGCATGAGCATGGGGGACGGGGTACTTCAAACTTTTTTCTTAATTTTATAAAAAAAATTTCACAGTCCCTTTTTTGATCAACTTTATTGCATGGGAGCAAGAGTCATGGCAGGAAAAAATACATTTTACCACTTAAAGAGGAGGGCCCAAAAAAAAAAAAAAAATTAAAAGTCAGCAGCTACAAATACTGCAGCTGCTGACTTTTAATTGGACACTTACCTGTCCCAGGGTCCAGCGATGCGGGGGATCGAAGCCCCGCTCGTCTCCCCCCCTGTTCGGCGGCGCCAGCATTGCAACTGTGGGCGCCGGGCTGTGGCTTCACAGCCGGGCACCCAGTGCGCACTTACCGGTAAGCGTAACTGTAATTTTCCCTCCCCGTCTTTCAGGACAGCCACAATGAGAGGATAAGTGAGCACTTGCCACTTAGGGCAGGACAACGGCTTGCAGAACCTTTCGCCGTAAGGCCTGCTAATTTGCCGATACCAGGTCCACGCTGTAATGTTTCACAAAGGTGGTAAAACTGGGCCATACTGCTGCCTTGGAAATCTGCTCTGGCGCTGCTCCAGCTCTTTCCGCGTGCAAAGCTGCCATAGCCCTAGTAGAGTGTGCTTTAATTCCCATAGGAGCCTCTTTCCCTGCCAGTTTGTAGGCCTGGTTAATGACTACCTTAAGCCATCTGGCAATGGTGCGTCGAGACGCCTTCTGCCCCTTCCTTGCTCCACCAAACAAAATAAACAGAGAGTCTGACTTCCTAAAAGTGTTCGTCAGCCCTAAATATAGTAGGATACATCTCCTTACGTCTAAAGTATGGAACCTAAATTCCCTTTCACTTGAGGGATTAGGGCAAAAAGCGGGCAAAATTAACTCCTGGCTTCTATGGTATTTTGAAGCCACTTTTGGTAAAAAAGCCAGATCTGTCTTAAAAACGACGCGATCAGAAAAAATAACACAAAAGGGGGGTCTAACTTAAAGAGCCTGCATCTCGCTGACCCTCCTAGCAGTGGTCACTGCCACCAAAAAAACAGTTTTGAAAGTTAAGTCCTTTAGAGTACAATCTTTTAAAGGCTCAAATGGAGGCTCCGTTAGGGCCTGTAAGACCAGGGAAAGTTCCCACTTAGAGAAGTATGGACCCTGCACTGGTCTCAGACTTGCTAGAGATTTGAAAATCTGACCACCCAGGGGTTGGTGGCCAGGGATTTCTCTAAATACGCGCTGAGACTTGGCTTTTAAAGGGTACTGGTGGCTAGCCCTTATCTGCCCCGCATTGCAAAAACTCCAAGACTGCTATAGGGCTCTGCACCTTAAAGGAGTTCTCTATGCACCACTACCTAAAGCGCCCCCAACCTTCTTCTTACTATTGAGGAGGGTGGCTACTAGTTGTTTAGAAAAGCCCTTGGTTTTTAGCATTTCCTCCTCAGAAGCCAGGTTGCTAAGTTCTGGCGGTGTACCTGGGGAAAGAGAACTGGGCCCCGTGAGAGGAGATCCTTTTGAAGCGGAAGGAGCCGGGGGGTTCCACTGCCAACTGCCTGTGGATCGAAAACCAAGCCCTTTTGGGCCAGTGTGGAGCCACTAAGAGAGGTGTTTTCTAACAGAAATTTTCTTAGTACAGCTGGAAGAAGAACCGGAGGTGGGAAGGCATAGCAAGTTTTGAAGTGCCAACTTTGTGTTAGCGCATCTACCCCTAGAGCGTTTTCTATCTGTTTAGTGAGAAGAAGCATGGGGTCTTTGCGTTGCTCCTTGAAGCAAATAGGTCCACCTCTGGGGGCCCCATCTCCTGACTTTAGGTCGAAAACCTCCTGATTGAGGACCCAATCGCCTTCTCTCAGTCGGCCACTACATTTTCTTCCCCCTTAAGAAACACTGCTGAAAGGGAAAGTGCATTGGTTTTTACCCAGTTCAGAATCTCTGTTGCTAGACCCAACAGGACTCCGCTCCTCGTGCCACCCTGCTTGTTTATATAAGCAATGACCGAGGAGTTGTCCGAACGCACCTGGATATGTTGGGCCCAGAAGCTCCCCTCTGAAAGCTTTGAGTGCCAATCCGACTGATTTTAGTTCTTCCAGTTGGATGACCTCTGAGTTCCTCTGTCTTCCACGTCCACTGTGCCAGCCAAGATCCCAAGTGTGCTCCCCAGCGTCTGCCATTTGCGTCTGTGGTAATCACTCTGGACACTGGAATGAGCCACAAGTGCCCCTATGACAGATTTATCCGCTTCCTCCACCACCAGAGGGATCTTTTTACCCAAGGAGGAACTGAAATTAAGGTGTCTAATGACTGTGATCCCACACTTTTAGAACAAAGGCTTGCAGGGGATGGAAATGTAGGCCTGCTCATTGGACCCTGGGATGGCAGAGGTCAGTAATCCCAGGGTTGACATGACTGCTCTTATTGATACCTGCTGGTTGTTTTGGAGGGATGCTACTGCTCTGTCCATCTTCAGAATCTTCTCTGCTGGAAGGAAAACTCTCAGCTGTGTTGAGTCCAGCAGGTACCCCAGATAGGAAATTCGCTGAGCTGGAATTAAGCTGGACTTTTCCAGATCATCAGCCACCCTAGTCCTGTCAGGGTTTCTTTTGTTAGTTCCAGATCCCTGATTAGCTGCTCTGGAGATACTGCAAAGATGAGTAAACCGTCCAAGTATGCAATAATTGATACTCAGAAAAGGAAAAAAAGCTCAAACTGCACTACGGTAAATAGTAAGCTAACCCTTACGAATTAACAAATAAAAGACAAAATACTGTAAATAAATGCGTAAAGAACAGCAGCAATTCTCCTGTATAACATAAGCACAGTGTACAATTAGAAAACCTAGAATCGCGCTAAACAAGTGAGTAAATATGTGTCAGCATATAACGACCAATCAAATGAACAGTCATATGCCTGGTGAGTAGAAAATAGAACAAAGTGTACCAATTAAAAATGATATATTATTGGGCACCCCACCTAATCATGTGGGAATGTCACACCAATATTCAAATAGCAGTGTAATAAACAAAAAATTGTGAATAATAACCACAAGTAAGTGCCAAAGATAGCCTGAAGGCGTTATCTCCCGTGATAGAAAGTCCATCCATACAAAAGTGTCTTTTAGAGATGATTAGAAAAAACTTGTGTAGGAAATCCACCACCAGTGAGTAAGGGGTAACTGCTTACCAGAAGCCCACGATCCCCCACTACAGAGGATCACGGGAAGCCTGTATACAGAGAAACCTTGCAGGCACATCAAGGGATCAGCTGTTATCAGTGGAGTGGGAATGATGCTGCGATCTCCAAAGCTCCTCAATAGGCCTTCTAATCATTCAAATTCTCCTCATACCATTGTGGGGTTAGAATGGATATACATGGCGGAAAGAGAAATGAGACGCTCCATAGTGTAAAATCTTCTAGTTTATTGAGATAAAAAAGTAATGCACTTACATAAAAAGCAGAGTAGCAAGCCTTGTTGTCTGGTGCGCCGGCCGGTAGCACACAAACCAACCCGTCCTGCTGAATGATCAGTTGCAACACGAGGTGACGTCAGCGCGTCGCTCCGCCCTACGCGACGTTTCGTGATAGGTCACGTCGTCCATGGGGCCACGTGACGACGTGACCTATCACGAAACGCTGTGTTATTTAGAAGGGAATAGATTCTCTTGTCCATGACGTCTGTCAGAGCCCCAAATCTCTAAGGCCAGATCTGTGTGTCTGGGAAACCTGCGAGAAGGCTGCATCCAGTTTGGGGTTTTTGTATTCCAGACTGACGCTGGGTCATCCGAAAATGGGAGCGTTCTTTTTAGGGACCTGGAAAAAAGGTTTTCCGCTCAGGATCCTGCCATTCCTTTTTAAACTGTCTCTACCAGGACCTCGTGAACTGGGAAGACTTTCTTTTTCTGTTCTCCCAAGCCCTTATACATCTGGTCGTGGAGAGACAGGGGTTTCTTGTCCGCCTGAATACCCAGTGTGGTATAGACTGCCCCTAAAAGGACCTCTACCTCATCAAGGGACATTTTGTATCTTGAGGGTTTCCTTGACTCCCCGTCCCGATTCTCTACCTCCGATTCTTTCTGAGAGCCGGAGATAGCACTGTCTGGTTCCTCCTAGCCTCCTCTCTGGAAGCCCCCCCAGTTTCCTCTGCCGAAGCAGTGGCCATAGGTTGGGAAGATGCAGAGCCCTGTGCAAGAGGCGGGGTTGTACTCTGTGATGCAGGTGAGGGATTAGCGGGCAATTGTAAACCCCTCAAACAAGGTTTTGAAGGACTAAAAAGTTGAGAATAGCGCCTTAACCGATGCCGCTAACCCTGTCTCCTGCTCTGACGCCCTTTCACTAACCAGTGCATCAATACAATCTTTACATAACGCCCTTTTCCAAGCCTCCCCTAGGGTGTCCCTACAAGAGGCACACTTTCTCTTAGAGCTATGTGTGGCTTTTTTCTCAGTAGCTTTCTGAAATACATGCAAAAAAAACACCAATTAATATCTCCATAAGACATCACACAGAGATACAATCATGGGGAGTACCTAGCCCCCTGGTCTCCCTCCCCCCCTGACTACCTAGAGGGTTTCCTTCCCCCACTACAGGAACCATGGTGGGGAAGGGAAATCCCAGGCAGAGAGGACCCTTCCCCAGGGTGCCCTTACCTTGGGATGGCTGGAGCTGGCATCGCTGAGCTCTGTCTGAGCATCGGTTTCTGACATGCTGGTGGTGCTGCCTGTGGAGTCTTCTCACCGCCTGCGCTGTGTTCTGACTCATCTCCAGCCTCTGCCCAGCCCCCTATTAGCCCCGCGACCCGGAAGTCGCGGGTTAAAGGCAAGCATCCCCCCCACCGGAAATTACTTTGCCCGTCGTCCGGCCCCTACAGGGGGAACTCAGATGCCTCCCTGCCAACAGCCCTGTGGCTGTGATAGCGGGCCCCCGGCAAAGCTGGGGAGGCAAAAAAGACGCGGCAGGTGAGTACCATGCCGCTGCCCTGGGAGAACCCGTCTCTTAAACAGGGACTAAAAATAAAGCCCCCAGTCTCTCTGACTGTCTTAGGCCTGGTTCCTGCGCAGTGTCTCCCCACCGGGGAAACACAAATAACTGAGGCTGGCAGGGGGAGGTGGAAATTTATGGGGGCTGGCGCAGTCTTTCCAAAGGAAGAGGAGGAGCCAAGGTCTCTCATTGTGGCTGTCCTGAAAGACGGGGAGGGAAAATTACTTAGAACCACCAAGCAAAATATATATATATATATATATATATATATATATATATATATTTATTTTATTCTTTTTGACACCCTAGAGAATAAAATGGAGATCCTTGCAATACTTTATGTCACACCGTATTTGCGCAATTTTTTATAAATTAGCGCAAAAAATTAAAACCGCAGAGGTGATGAAATACCACCAAAAGAAAGCTTTGTGGGAAAAAAAAGGACATCAATTTTGTTTGGGTACAACTTCGCAGGACCGCGCAATTGTCAGTTAAAGCGACGCAGTGCCGTATCACAAAAAATGGTCTGGTCATTAAGGGGGCAAATCCTTCCGGGGCTGAAGTGGTTAAATACTGTCACCAGATCACCACCACACCCGTTGTATGACGACTCTGTACTGCACTGTATGTAAAAAAAGAAAAAAAATTTGGGAATTTCTATTTCTATATTTCTAGAAAGTGTGACAAAAATTACAAAGTCAAAAAACTCGTCAGGCCTCTTAATAAGTACCTTGGAATGTCTACTTTCCAGAAAGGGGTCATTTGGGGGATATTTGTACTGTCCTGCTGTTTTCGGACCTCAAGAAATGAGAATTAACTTTCCTACAGACTAAATAATAAACACTGATTTGGGTTATTTTCAGCAATGTAGCAAAATACAGTTTTGCCTAAATTTATGAAAAGATTTGCAAAATTGCAAATTGCAGAATTAGGAAAAACTATTTTTTTGAATTTTTTGAATTTGGTCTTTTTCATTTATCAAAAAAATAAACCCAGTGGTGATTAAAGTGTGTTTCACCAAAAAAAAAAAAAATTAGATGTCAGCAGCTGCAAATACTGCAGCTGCTGACTTTTAAAATAAGGACACTTACCTGTCCCGGGGTCCAGCGATGTCGGCACCCGAGACCGAGCCGTCCCTCGATCCTCGGGTGCTGCCGCCGCCATTCACACTGAGGGAATCAGGAAGCGAAGCGTTGCAGCTTCACTGCCCGGTTCCCTACTGCGCATGCGCGAGTCGCGCTGCGCGTCTTCACTGGTCCCCGTTGTGTTGTGGGAACTGTGTATTTCCCACAACACAACGGGGTGGGCGGGGAGTCTGCGGCTAGCTGCGGCTAGCTGTACCCGGAAGTGGGTGCAGATACCTGTATTATACAGGTATCTGCACCCCCCTCCCCCCTGAAAGGTGCCAATTGTGACACCGGAGGGGGGAGGAATCCGATGAGCGGAAGTTCACTTTAGGGTGGAACTCCGCTTTAAAAACAATGACAAGAAAGCTCTATTTGTGTGAAAAAAAAATGATAAAAATGTAATATGGGTACAGTGTTGCATGACTGCGCAATTGTCATTCAAAGGGTGACAGCGCTGAAAGCTGAAAATTGGCCTGGGCAGGAAGGAGGGGGGGGATGAAAGTGGCCAGTACTGAAGTGGTTAATATTGCATTTGTCCATGGCAATAAACTACGGAACAATAAATTATCCAAAGATGATACTTTAAAAGCCTTTACTGCTTTAGACTTATGCAGGAGGTCTGGTACTAGAATTAAGTGGTCACTGTGATGTTCACGGCAATACCTCACATCCGTGGTGCCATCACCATTTACATATGTGTGTGGGACTTCAGTATGTTTCACATTTTTTGCATGAGCCATGGGGGACGGGGCACTTTATAAAAAAAATTAAATTGTATTACTTTTTTTTATACTGTCCCTTTTTTGTAATCAATTTTATTGCAAGGGAACATGGCCATGGCAGTTCCTCTTTAGGGAGAGATCCAGAGTCAGTTTGATCAGTTACTTCACCAGCCAGTAACACTTACCAGGCCAGGGATCCAGGGCTGTCTTCATCAGTCTCCGGGTCCCGAATGCCGCCAATGTGACTTCATGGTCAAGCCGCGCCGTGCTATCTGAATGGTTCTGTCTCCTGTGACCTGTGGCATGTCCCAGGAGGTTGTGGGGGGGGGGGGGGGTTGAATTTGAACTTCTGCACAGATCGCCTAGGTCAGTGGTTCTCAACTCCAGTCCTCAGGACCCACCAACAGGCCAGGTTTGCAAGATAACTGAAATACATCACAGGTGATATCACTTGCTGCTCAGTGATTGCAGTATTCTAGTCTGCAACTCCCCAAGGTAATACTTAAAATCTGACCTGTTGGTGGGTCCCGAGGACTGGAGTTGAGAACCACTGGCCTAGGTGATCCCAACGGAAGTGAAAGCGGGTACCTGTCAAAACTAGGTAATTTGACCCCCCCCCCCAAAAAAAAAACATTGGCTCCCGCTGCTGTCAATAACAGCCAGTTAGTAGGGAACTGGGGCGGTGCCGAGGCCCATTCTGTGTGTTTCATGGACACACAGAGCGAGGCTAGGAAGCGAGCCCACATAGCAAGTGGCTTGCTATGGGGGCACTCAGCAGGGGGTGAGCCCAGATCGCTGGCAGAGGACCCGAGAAGAGGCAGATCGAGACTGCTCTGTGCAAATCCACTGCGCAAAGAAGTAAAGTATAACATGTTTGTTATTTAAAAAAAAAAAAAAGGCTTTAGTATCACTTTAACCCCTTCCAGACCGCCCATCATAGCAATATGGTGTGACCAAATCCCCATATTTTTTGATAATGTTTTTTGAAAATGTCTAGGTGTTTTAAATAGCCCTGCAGGAGGTAAATGTCTTTTTTGCATGTGTGCGCTGTAATATTTTGTTCAGATAAAGACTATGGCGCATGTGCGGCTCCGCCACGTGCGCCATGACCGCCTATTTGAGTACAACAGCGCTCTTGCGAATGCACGTGCACCATGGCAAACCAAGAGGTGAAATGGCGCACCGTCAAGCGCCATCATAGCCATCATACAGGTAAGAAACAGCCAGACATAAGCAAAAAAGGTACACCTTGCAAACACCCACAGCTAGCCCAAAACTCCCCCGTATCGTCACCGCACACAGCTGTCCAGCCTCTAGCTAGCTTGACTGATTGTTAAACTGGGACACCCCACAATAAGTAAATAATAGGATTTTTATAACAGCTTACCTGTAAAATCCTTTTCTTGGAGTACATCATGGGACACAGAGCACCACAGTAATTACTATGTGGGTATACAGTTGTATGCAAAAGTTTAGGAACCCCTGACAATTTCCATGATTGTCATTTATAAATATTTGGGTGTTTGGATCAGCAATTTCATTTTGATCTATCAAATAACTGAAGGAGTAATATTTCAGTAGTAAAATGAGGTTTATTGGATTAACAGAAAATGCGCAATATGCATCAAAACGAAATTAGACAGGTACAAAAATTCGGGCACCCCAACAGAAAAATCACATTAATATTTAATAGAGCCACCTTTAGCAGAAATAACAGCCTCTAGACGCTTCCTATAGCCTGTAATGAATGGCTGTATTTTGGATGAATGTATTACAAAACATCTCCAGTCCAGTTCATCATAGACAGCTCGCTTCAAATCACCCCACAGATGTTCAATGATATTCAGGTCTGGGGACTGGGATGGTTATTCCAGAACATTGTACTTGTTCCTCTGCATAAATGCCCAAGTAGAATTTGAGCAGTGTTTTGGGTCGTTGTCTTGTTGAAATATCCAGCCCCGGCGTAATTTCAACTTTGTGACTGATTCCTCAACATTATTCCCAAGAATCTGCTGATATTGAGTGGAATCCATGCGGCCCTCAACTTTAACCAGATTCCCAGTACGGGCACTAGCCACACAGCCCCGCAGTATGATGGAACCTCCACCGATTTTTACTGTGGGTATCAAGTGTTTTTCTTGGAAACCTGTGTTCTTTTGCCACCATGCAATCTTTGTTTCATCAGTCCACAGCACCTTATTCCAAAATGAAGCTGGCTCATCGAAATGTGCGTTTGCAGACCTCAAGCGACTCAGTTTGTGGTGTGTGTGCAGAAAAGGCTTCTTTCGCATCACTCTTCCATACAGCTTCTCCCTGTGCAAAGTGCGCTGAATTGTTGAAGGATGCACAGTGACACCATCTGCAGCAATTTGATGTTTTAGGTCTTTGGAGGTGGTCCGTGGGCTGTTTTTGACCGTTCTCACCATCCTTCGCCTTTGCCTCTCCAATATTTTATGTGGCCTGCCACTTCTGGCCTTAACAAGAACTGTGCCTGTGGTCTTCCATTTCCTCACTATGTTTCTCACAGTGGGCACTGACAGCTTATATCTCTGCGATAACTTTTTGTAGCCTACCCCTAAACCATAATGTAGAACAATCTTTGTTTTCAGGTCATTTGAGAGTTTTTTTGAGGCCCCCATGTTGCCACTCTTCAGAGGAGAGTCAAAGAGAACAACAATTTGCAATTAGCCACCTTAAATACCTTTTCTTATGATTGGATGCACCTGTCTATGAAGTTCAAGGCTTAATGAGCTCCCCAAAGCAATTGTGTGTTCCAATTAATCAGTGCTAAGTAGTTACAGATATTCAAATCAACAAAATGACAAGGGTGCCCAAATTTATGCACCTGTCTAATTTTGTTTTGATGCATATTGCGCATTTTCTGTTAATCCAATAAACCTCATTTCACTACTGAAATATTACTGTGTCCTTCAGTTATTTGATAATGTAGACAAAAACTCACCCAAGCTCTACCGCATGTTTATAATATGATGAGCTGAATAACGGTGCTCAGGCTATTGTGTCCCATACATCAAAATTGCAAAAAGAATGCCAGCAACTCGATTGCTTCTTCTTAAATCTTTATTGAGCACAAACAGCAGTGCGACATCAAAACGCTAACATGTTTCGGCAAAAAGCCTTCCTCATAGCATACAGATTTACAATAAAATCAAGTTTTTATAGGAAAAGAAGGTGTCCATTCCTCCAAAAAAAGTTCATTTATTTGATAGATCAAAAATAAATTGCCGATCCAAACACCCAAATAAATATTTATAAATGACAATCATGGAAATTGTCAGGGGTTCCTAAACTTTTGCATACAACTGTATAGGCACCTTCAGGTGATGGACACTGGTATACCCAATACAGGAAGTCCACTCCCTATATAACCCCTCTTCCTACCAGGAGTACCTCAGTATTTATAGCAAAGCAATATACCTAAACCCCAAAAAGAGGGGAGGGACCTCTGTGTCCCATGATGTACTCCAAGAAAAGGATTTTACAGGTAACCAGTTATAAAAATCCTATTTTCTTTATCGTACATCATGGGACACAGAGCACCATAGTAATTACTAGAGGTCGACTGATATGGGGTTTTCTCTGGCCGATGCCGATATTTAGAAATCGCGGTGGCCGATATATGATGCCGATGTTTTTGGCCGATTTTTTTTTTTTCCCTTCATCTCATAAAAGCTAACAGTTAAACCCCTTTCACAATGGGGCGTTTTTCAGGCACTTTTGGGTTAAAAATAGCGCCCGTAAAGTGCCTGCAGTCACTCGGGCTTTCACACTGAGGCGATGCGCTGGCAGGATGTTAAAAAAAAAGTCCTGCAAGCGGCATCTTTGGAGCGGTGTATAGCACTCCTCCACCACTCCTGCCCATTAAAATGAATGCGCACCGCTGTCAAAGCGCCTGCAAAGCGTTTCGGCAACGGTGCTTCAGGGGCGCATTTAACCCCTACCTCGGCCGCTAGCTGGGTTATAAGCGCCCCGCTAACAGCCGAATAGCTCCGCTAAAATGACGGTAAAGCGCTACTAAAATTAGCAGCAATTTACAATCAACGCATCCCTGCTCCAGTGTGAAAGCAACCTTAAGGGCCCTTTCACACTGGGGTGGGGGCGGCGGCGGTGGTAAAGCGCCGCTATTGTAAGCGGCGCTTTACCGTCAGTATTCGTCTGCTAGCGGGGCGGTTTTACCCCTGCTAGCGGCTGAGAAAGGGTTAAAAACCACCGCAAAGCGCCTCAGCAGAGGCGCTTTACGGCGGTATAACCGCACTGTCCCATTGATTTCAATGGGCAGGAGCGGTATTATACTCTGCTCCTTCACCGCTCCAAACATGCTGCTTGCAGGACTTTTTTTCCCCGTACTGCTAGCGCACCACTCCAGTGTGAAAGCCCTCGGGCTTTGGAGACAAAGCAGCGGCACTTTCGGGTCAGGTTTGCAGGCGCTATTAGCGCAATAGCGCCTGCAAACCGCCCCATTGTGAAAGGGCCCTAAGTAATAAGTGATACAGAAAATTTCTTACATTTATTAAACAAAACAAACCTCCAATCAGTTCACTTGTATGTATAATTTAGATAACAAAAAAAAAACTATATCTTAAATATTAAATACACAAAAACAGGTAATCAAAACTTTTGGACGAAAAAAAAATGGGCTAACTTTACTGCTTAGTTTTTTTTAAAAATTTCATTAGTGTATTTTTTAAAAAAAAATTGCGTTTGAAAGACCGCTGCGCAAATACCGTGTGACATAAAATATTGCAACAACCGCTTTTTTTATTCCCTAGGGTCTCTGCTAAAAAAAATATATATAATGTTTGGGTGTTCTAAGTGATTTTCTAGCAGAAAATACAGGATTTTTACTTGTAAGCAACAAGTGTCAGAAAAGATTTAGTCTTTAAATGGTTAAACTGAGAACTTCTACACACGGAGTTCAGCTCATTGATAAAACAACACACGCTGAAGTTATAATCAGCCTTTTTTATCAGCACAATCGGCCGATGCCGATTAAGTAAAAAACGCCAAATATCGGCCGGCCGATATATCGGTCGACCTCTAGTAATAACAATGTGGGACGTCCCATAGCAATGCTAATTGAGGGGAGGGAGAGACAACCCGTAGGGCACCTCCAGACTTGAGGACCTATACTGCTGCCTGCAGCACACTGCGCCCAAAAGCAATATCTTCATGCCTTCTTTCATCCACCTGATAAAATTTGGTGAATGTATGTACTGAAGACCAAGTTGCGGCCTTACAGATCTGAGGCATGGAGGCTTGGTGACGCACTGCCCAAGAGGCACTAACTGACCTGGTAGAGTGCGCCTTAACTTGAAACGGGGGAATCTTACCCCTTAGATCATAAGTCTTCCCGAATCCACTTAGCGACAGTGGATTTCGACGCAGCCTGCGCTTTCTTAGGACTCTCCGGCAGTACAAATAAGACATCAGTCTTCCGAATCTGAGCAGTTATCTTTAAACAGACTTTGTCCGCTCTCACCACATCAAGACAACGTAGTGACTTCTCTTCCCTGTAACATGGTTTTGGAAAAAACGATGGCAGGACAATATCTTGGTTCAGGTGAAAACCTGAGACCACTTTTGGCAAAAAATCTGGACGAGGGCGCAACACCACTCTGTCCTCATGAATAATCAAGTACGGCTCTTTACAAAGAGCAGCCAATTCCAAAACCCTCCTTGCTAAGGA
Organism: Lithobates septentrionalis; assembly: GCA_037952835.1. Taxonomy (NCBI): domain Eukaryota; kingdom Metazoa; phylum Chordata; class Amphibia; order Anura; family Ranidae; genus Lithobates; species Lithobates septentrionalis. The sequence continues at coordinate 1,000,647 of JBBDGP010001932.1, read as the reverse complement.
TATAGCAACCAAGAACACCAGCTTCCTTCTCAGAAGGACTAAGGGAATATGCTGTATCGGTTCAGATGGCTGTTTTTGTAACACTGACAAAACTAAGTTCAAGCCCCAAGGGCTCAAAGGTAATTTAACTGGCAGATTAATCCGCATCACCCCTTGCATAAAACCCCGAACTAAAGAATGTGTAGCAAGCGGTCTTTGAAATAAGACCGATAAAGCTGAGACTTGGCCTTTAATAGTACTCAAGGCCAACTTCATCTCTACCCCTAATTGTAGAAAGGCAAGAATTCTGCCTGATATAACTCTGAGGGTGCCAACCCTTGGATTCACACCAGGAAACATAAGCCCTCCAGACTCTATAATATATAGTACTGAAAGCTGGCTTCCTTGCATTAATCAAAGTAGAGATAACTGACTCGGAAAGCCCACGTTTCTTCATAATGTGGGTTTCAATAGCCAAGCCGTTAAATTTAGCGTTCGTAAGGTAGGATGGAATATCGGCCCCTGTGAGAGTAGGTCTGGCCGTAGTGGAAGGGACAATGGATCCTCCACCGCCATCTTTACAATTTCTGCATACCATGACCTTCTGGGCCACGCTGGGGCTACCAGAATTACCGGCTTTCTTTCCAGCTTGATCCTGCAAAGAAGTCGTGGCAGCAACTGAATAGGGGGGAATGCATAGATCAGTGAGAACTGATCCCACGAGGTCACCAACGCATCTGTTCCGCATGCAAGTGGATCCCTTGTTCTGGACACAAAGTTGACCAACTTCGTGTTGAATCTGGATGCCAGAAGATCTACGTCCGGAGTCCCCCATCTTTGGCAAGAGCCCGAAAAATGTCGGGTGAAGGGACCATTCCCCCGGGAATAACTGCTGGTGACTCAAGTAGTCCGCCTGCCAATTCTCTACTCCCGGAATGAAGACTGGGCGAGTCATTAGAACCAATTGGTGGTGCTGCTGCTTCCCACATCTCAGCCCCTGTATTCGTGACTGAAGATACATTTTACTCCGCCCTGCAGGGCCTAGAAGGAAGACTAACCACTAACCCGCCCCTCTCCTTGTTTTAAATTGACAGCATTCGGTCTGTGCAGACCCATAGAAGAGGCGGCTTGTCCTCATATGGACAGGGCTGGGAATAAACTTTATGGCCATGTGGGGGATTTAAAAAAAAAAACACACACACACACACACACACACACAGGTCAGCCGCCACTGCACCACCCGATGGGGGGGGGGTTCAACCGTTGTTTGTACCTCCCAACCCCATTAGTTTCCTCAGGGGGGAGAAGAACATGTGCTTTGACCTGAAAAAAAGGTGCTGCAAACTTTGTTCCTGATTAAAAAATTTGCCCTGCTGCTGAGACCACACACCTGCTTTTTAGCTGGACACTGAGCTGCTGAGAAGCGACGTATCAAGGTATGTGCATTTAATCCCTCTAGTGGAGATTTTAAGGCATAACAACATTTTACTCATGGAACAAACAACCATTGGTGAACTTTTTACAGTTCCTAGGCTTCTTCCCTTACCTTATCCTCGCGGCAGGATACTGCTGTAACAGACAGATCCAAACTTCACCCATCACGGCGGGCTGCGTTTAGCAAACCTTCAAGGTCCCTTTTATAGGGGTTCTACTCCCTTGGACCTGTATTAGAACCCCGCCAGGAAAAACTTTAGGTAATGTAGCATGACCAAAGTCCTGGGTCCCGGGGCCCAGCCCTGCAGAGAGGCATTATAGGCAAAACCTTGTGCTTCGTATGCGAGGCCTGGATACCATCCACCTTGGCCTCAGTGGCACTTTGGATGGATCCGGTCTGTGGAGGGAGAGAAGGGAGGGTTTAGGTGGCCACGTCGCTGGATTGTGGAACAGGTGAGTGTCTTTTTATTAAAAGTCAGAAGATACACTTTTTTTGTAGCTGCTGACTTTTAATAAACAAAAAATTGACTGGAACTCTGCTTTGAATTAAAAATAAACTCACTCCCTTAAAAAGTGCACTAATCTGGTGCACTATACGGTACAGACATTCACATACATTGCTGCTGGGAGGTCAGGAGGGATTACAATCCATAGCAAACAAACAGCCCTGTGAAGTTTTCTGTACTGTCTCTGTGCTGACTAGTGGCAGCTGGTGCTCAAAATTTTTAGGGGGGCGCAAACAAACTGAAAAATACTGAACCTCCCCCAAATGCAGCCACTGTGCCCGTCAAACGCAGCCACTGTGCCCGTCAAACGCAGCCACTTGTGCGCGTCAAACGCAGCCACTTGTGCGCGTCAAACGCAGCCACTTGTGCGCGTCAAACGCAGCCACTTGTGCGCGTCAAACGCAGCCACTTCCAAATATGGAACTTCATACCGAATTTCACAGTACAATACATCCCGCTCATGTGACTGCCCTCCCGGCCCGCCTCTCTCCTCTCACGTCTCTCCTGACGTCAGCAGGAAATTTTCAGCCCCGCCCACCTCTCTTCGGATATGATAGCCATAGTCAGCGGGCGGGGCTGAAAATTCCCTGATGACGTCAGGACTCAGGAGAGACGTGAGACGAGAGAGGTGGGCAGGGCAGTCACATGAGCGGGATGTATTGTACTGTAAAATTTGGTATGAAGTTCCATATTTTTTTTAAAAAGCACATACAGCGGGGCACTTCATTCATTGTAACACAGCATTTATTAAAACACAGTAATTTTAAAAATACGCCCAGAGTGCTCTCCCGGGAGGGGCGGGGCAAGTCGGGATGACGTCACCCAGCAATCGATTTTCCGGTCGTATGCATCGATGCTGCATCGGAGATACCCGAATCGCGATGCATCGATGCAACAATTAATTTCAGCACCCCTAGTATGGGAGGGGTTATATAGGGGATCACTTTCTGTCTAAGACTTTGTCTACCAGTGTCCATTCACCTGGGGATGGAACCGCAGAGGTGATCAAATAGCCCCAAAAGAAAGCTCTATTTGTTGGAAAAAAGCAGAGCTCCACCCAAAAAGGGAAGCTGTGCTTATCTTCCTCCTCTCCCCCGCCCACTTCCAGTGCCGCATTGGACACGTTTCGAGGGGGAACGGGTACCTGGTTTTGATAAATGTGCTTCCTGTAAGAGCATTTAAAAAAAAAAGGGGGGGGGGGGGAGTGTGTTCTACATATTAAAATGTTAAGATGGAATTACGCTGTGTGCATCTAGATGGGAGGACTATCTTGCACATAGAGGACCCCTTATGAGAGAAAAGAACTACATGACAGGCGAGTTATACACAGAGATCTGGTGAGTTCAATACCCTAAGGGATAGGTTCTCACGAGGTGCGCTGAAGGAACTCGTGAATGGAATCTGACATTTGATACTTATGAACTTTTTTTAGTACACTTATGGTTTTTATATTGAATTGTATAGCCACTTAGGGTGGAACATACCCGTGGAGCGCTGCTAGTGTGGTGATGTCTGTTTTTTAAGCATATATTATGAAAGCAAGCATACACAGGGTGCCGTGAAGAGGCCTTGCAGCTTATGCATGCGTTTGCAAATGCGTGCTAACTAAACCACTGTTTTTATCGCAGACTGTTGGACAGGTTAATTTAGTCAGTTGCCAGACTGGTTGGTGAGTTGAGCTATGGAATGTTCTGTTTTTGTCTTTCATGTGATAGCCCTTCCATGTGCTCCTTGCTGTGAAGGCCAGTTATAGGTGGGGGCAGGTGCCATTTGTTTGTTACTGGTGTAAATATGGTCCGGGGACACACTGTACACCTTTGCTGCCACTGTGCACTTGCTGGGTGTCCAGTGTGCTCCTGTTCCTTAAAGGGGAATTGGGCTGCCTCCAGGCCCACCTGCCCCTCATCCATCTATTTAATGCATGTGCTTCCATTGTGGAGACGCTTATAAATTAAGTAGCGTTAGGACTACAAGCATACACAGGGTGCCGTGAAAAGGCCTTGCAGCTTATGCATGCGTTTGCAAATGCATGCTAACTAAACCCCTGTTTAACGCAGACTGTTGGACAGGTTAATTTGGTCAGTTGGCAGACTGGTTGGTGAGTTGAGCTATGGAATGTTCTGTTTTTGTCTTTTATATTATGAAAGAGCAATTACCGTATTTATCGTCGAATAACACGTACATTCATTTTAAGAGGGAAGTTTCAGGAAAAAAACCTACATTTTAAATAAGGAACTTTTGAAGCAAAATAAGGGTCAGTGCCCATCTGCAGCCTCACCACTGCCTCAATGCAGCCTGATCAATGCCCATCTGCAACCTCACAAGTGCCATCAATGCAGCAGCCTCACCATAGCCATCAATGCAGCAGCCTCACCATTGCCATCAATGCAGCAGCCTCACCATTGCCATCAATGCAGCAGCCTCACCATTGCCATCAATGCAGCAGCCTCCCCATTGCCATCAATGCAGCAGCCTCACCATTGCCATCAATGCAGCAGCCTCACCATTGCCATCAGTGCAGCCTGATCGATGCCCATCTGCAGCCTAGAGGGGACAGGGAGGGGGGAGGGACGAGTGCCGACAGATTACATACAGTGAGAATCTCCTATGATAGACAGAACAGTGGTCCAATGGTGGCCCAGGAGGCAGGACTTCCTATTACAGAGGTCGCCAAGTAAACAGGAGATTCTCACTGTAATCTGACGGCGCTCGTCCCTCCCCCCTCATTGTCCCCTCCCTGGCAGCAAAAATTGAAGTATGGGCGTATAACACGCACACGCTATTTGCACCCAATTATCATGGTGAAAAAGTGAGTGTTATACGCCAATAAATACAGTAATAATTTCAGCAGTAAGTATAGTTTAGCACCAGGCTTTCATTGATTTTCACTGCCCACAGACTATCCCGTGCCATTCATGCCTGGTCCACTCCACAGTAACTAAATTCTAATGAGCAAAGTGTGTACCTGAGCAGGAGAATGGGATGCGCCACAGCAAGCTTGCGACAAGCCAAATTGGCTTCGGACATTCGACTATCCTTCGCATCATTAGTTTCAGCCAGCAGGGTAATGAAACGGTGTATTAGGCCATCCATCTGATGCAATAAATTTGGAAATAAAGGATGTGATTTTCTTCGGGAAATTACACTCATTTCATAAATGTTAAAAGCAAATTACATTTTGAAGTACTGTTGAATAACATTCATCAAGTCATCGAATGTACTAAGAATTTTTGTACAAAAATGTATGACAACATACTAGTGTATGACCAGCTTAAAGCAGAAGGAACACATGCTATAGAATATCACCAGCAGGCAGAAGGGTGAGAGAGCAATGAAAGAAATCTAGAGGTGGAGAAGAAGGGGTAGCACTAGCAGCCAGTCTGGCTTTACTGCTTGCCACAGTACTGTCAGGACTGATCAGGGGGATGCTCTTTCATTGTACTACTCCTTTATTGTACAATCACAGGATAGGTAATTCTGGCCCTGGCTGTATTGTTTATCAGCAGTGCAAAGGACCAGCTGCGACATACTGAGATGTCTCAGTACTACAAACTTTCGAAAGAGTTCACATAGTGAAAAGCATATATTTAAAATGTATCAAAACTCAAGAAAAAATTGTTAGGCTGCTTTCACACTGAGGCGCTTTACAGGCGCTATAGCGCTAAAAATAGCGCCTGCAAAGCGCCTGTAAAGAGCCTCTCCTCTCACTCCAGTGTGAAAGCCTAAGGCTCCTTTCACACTTATACGACTTCAAAGTCGCACGATTTTACCGCGATTTTGCTGCGATTTTAACGCGATTTGCCGCGATTTTACCGCGATTTGGGAGCAGTACTACTTTGCCACGTTTTTGGCATTAACAAATGAAAACATACAGTAGTTGGTATGAATCATAAGGGGGAACGCCACGCCAAGTTTTAAATAAAAAAACTGGCGTGGGTTCCCCCCCAGGGGCATACCAGGCCCTTAGGTCTGGTATGGATTGTAAGGGGAACCCCCTACGCCGAAAAATCGGCGTGGGGGTCCCCCCAAAATCCATACCAGACCCTTATCCGAGCACGCAGCCCGGCCGGCCAGGAATGGGGGTGGGGACGAGCTAGCGGCCCCCCCTCCTGGACCGTGCCAGGCCGCATGCCCTCAACATGGGGGGGTGGGTGCTTTAGGGCATGGGGGGCACCCTGCCGGCCCCCCCACCCCAAAGCACCTTGTCCCCATGTTGATGAGGACAAGGGCCTCTTCCCGACAACCCTGGCCGTTGGTTGTCGGGGTCTGCGGGCAGGGGGCTTATCGGAATCTGGGAGCCCCCTTTAATAAGGGGGCCCCCAGATCCCGGCTCCCCACCCTATGTGAATAAATATGGGGTACATGGTACCCCTACCCATTCACCTAGGGAAAAAAGCGTCAATAAAAAACACAGTACACAGGTTTTTAAAATAATTTATTAGGCAGCTCCGGAATCTTCTTCCGACTTCGGGGGTCCTCTTCCGACTTCGGGGGTCTCTCCGGCGTCTTCACCCGGTGTCCGCATCTTCTGCCGGCTCCACCGCTATCTTCTGGCGCTCTTTTGCCAGCGGTGGTCCGGACTTCTGGATCGTCTTCTTCCCTCTTCTCTTCCAGAGATGTTGACACGACGCTCTCTCCAGCCAGAATGGTCTCTGTGCGCTCCGCAACGGACTTATATAGGCGGTGACCCCGCCCCCTTATGCCGTCACAGTCCCATGGCATGCTGGGACTGTGACGTTTTAGGAGGCGTGGTCACCGGGTGATGACCACGCCCCCTTATGACGGCACAGTCCCAGCATGCCCCGGGACAGTGACCTCATAGGGGGGCGGGGTCACCGCCTATAAAAGTCTGTTGCGGAGCGTTCAGAGACCATTCCAGCTGGAGAGAGCGTCGTGTCAACATCTCTGGAAGAAAAGAAGAAGGCAGAAGGCAGAAGTCCGGACCACCGCTAGCAATTGAGCTGCAGAAGATAGCGGAGGAGCCGGCAGAAGATGCGGACACCGGGAGTAGACGGCGGAGAGACCCCCGAAGTCGGAAGAGGACCCCCGAAGTCGGAAGAAGATCCCGGAGCTGCCTAATAAATTATTTTAAAAACCTGTGTACTGTGTTTTTTATTGACGCTTTTTTCTCTAGGTGAATGGGTAAGGGTACCATGTACCCCATACTCATTCACATAGGGTGGGGGGCCGGGATCTGGGGGCTCCCTTATTAAAGGGGGCTCCCGGATTCCGATAAGCCCCCGCCCGCAGACCCCGACAACCAACGGCCAGGGTTGTCGGGAAGAGGCCCTTGTCCTCATCAACATGGGGACAAGGTGCTTTGGGGTGGGGGGGCCGGCAGGGTGCCCCCCATGCCCTAAAGCACCCACCCCCCTATGTTGAGGGCATGCGGCCTGGTACGGTCCAGGAGGGGGGGGGGCGCTCGCTCGTCCCCACCCCCATTCCTGACCGGCCGGGCTGCATGCTCGGATAAGGGTCTGGTATGGATTTTGGGGGGGACCCCACGCTGATTTTTCGGCGTAGGGGGTTCCCCTTAGATCCATACCAGACCTAAGGGCCTGGTATGCCCCTGGGGGGAACCCACGCCGTTTTTTTCATTTAAAACTTGGCGTGGAGTTCCCCCTCTGGATTCATACCAGACAGCTGTCAGCACTGCCTGTCGCTCATCGGGAAAGGAAAAAAAAGTTTTCCTTTCCCGATCAGGGAGCCAGGCTTGTGCTTACAAAGTCGTGCTGAAGTCGTGTCTATATATTTTTCAGGCACGACTTGCATGCTACTTCAGGGTTTAACATTGAGGTCTATGGAGTACAACTCGCACAGAAGTTGGACCAAAGTAGTGCAGGGACTACTTTCAAGTCGGCACGACTTAAAGTCGTGCCAATATGAATGGTAGTCATTGAAAATCATGGAGAATGACTTGTCATACGATTTTGCAGTACAAAATCGTGGGACAAGTCGTATAAGTGTGAAAGGGGCCTAAGTGCTTTCACACTGGAGCGGTGCGCTGGCAGGACGCTAAAAAAAAAAAAAAGTCCTGCAAGCCGCATCTTTGAGGCACTGTTGGAACGGTGTATAAACCGCTCCAACATCGTCCCTGCCCATTGAAATCAATGGGCAGCTCCGAAGTGCAGGTGCTTTTAACCCTTTTTCGGCCGTTAGCGGGGGTTAAAATCGCCCGCTAGCGGTTGAAAAGCACCGCAAAAACTATTCTAAAGCGCCGCTAAAAAATAGCGGCGCTTTGCCGTCAGCACCCCAGTGTGAAAGTAGCCTTAGTATTGCAGCTCACCAGTCCTTACAGTTGTGCTCATAAGTTTACATACCCTGGCAGAATTTATGATTTCTTGCCCATTTATGAATGTTAACACAAACTTTTCTTTCACTCATGGTTAGTGTTTGGCTGAAACCATTGATTATCAATCAACTGTGTTTACTCTTTTTAAATCATAATCACAACAGAAACTACCCAAATGAAACTGATCAAAAGTTTACATACCCTGGTGAATTTGGCTTGATAACATGCACACAAGTTGCCACAAAGGGGTTTAAATGGCTATTAAAGGTAACCGTCCTCACCTGTCATCTGTTTGCTTGTAATTAGTGTGTCTGTGTGTATAAAAGGTTAATGAGTTTCTGGACTCCTGACAGACCCTTGCATCTTTAATCCAGTGCTGCACTGACATTTCTGGATTCTGAGTGATGGGGAAAGCAAAAGAATTGTCAAAGGATCTGTGGGAAAAGGTAGTTGAACTGTATAAAACAGGACAGGGATATATAAAGATATCCAAGGAATTGAGAATGCCAATCAGCAGTGTTCAAACTCTAATCGAGAAGAAGAAAATGACGGGTTCTGTTGAAAACAAACCAGTCAGGTAGACCAACTAAAATTTCAGCCACAACTGCCAGAAAAATTGTTCAGGATGCAAAGAAAACCCCACAAATAACTTCAGGTGAAATACAGGACTCCCTGAAAACATGTGGTGTGGCCGTTTCAAGATGCACAATAAGGAGGCACTTGAGGAAAGATGGGCTGCATGGTCGAGTCGCCAGAAGAAAGCCATTACTATGCAAATGACACAAAGTATCCCATTTACAACACGCCAAACAGCATAGAGACAAGCCTCAAACCTTTTGGCACAAAGTAATTTAGAGTAATGAGACAAAAATGTTGCTTTTTGGCCACAACCATAAATGCTATATTTGGAGAGGAGTCAACAAGTCCTAAGATGAAAGGTACACCATTCCTACTTTGAAACACGGAGGTGGATCGTTGATGTTTTGGGGATGTGTGAGCTACAAAGCCAGGGGAAATTTGGTCAAAATTGATGGCAAGATGAATGCAGTAGGTTATCAAAAAATACTGGAGGAACATTTGCATTCTTCAGCCAGGAAGCTGCGCGTGGGACATACTTGGACATTCCAACATGACAATGATCCAAAACACAAGGCCAAGTCAACCTGTTATTGGCTATAGCAAAATAAAGTGAAGGTTCTGGAGTGGCCATCTCAGTCTCCTGACCTCAATATCAAGGAGCCACTCAGGGGAGATCTCAAACATGCATTTCATGCAAGACAGCCCAAGAATTTACAGGAACTGGTGGCTTTTTGCCAAGAGGAATGGGTAGCTTTACATCTGAGAAGATAAAGAGCCTCATATACAAATACCACGAAAGACTTCAAGCTGTCATTGATGTTAAAGGGTGCTATACACGGTATTAAGAACTGGGGTATGTAAACTTTTGATCAGGGTCATTTGGCTAGTTTCTTTCGTGATTATGATATAAAGAGAGTAAACACAGTTGACTGATAATAAATGGCTTCAGCCAAACATTAACCATGAGTGAAACGTTTTTGATTTATCATTCGTATTCTGAAAAATGACCAAGAAGTCATAAATTTTGCCAGGGTATGTAAACTTATGAGCACAACTGTAGATGTGGAGACTGCATTTGTTTTTGTTTCCCCCCCCCCCCCCCCCCCCCTATCTATGTCCTTTACGTTAAAAAGCCTGCCATTAACAAACTGCTGTTCTAAGCTGACAAACGTACAGAGCAGCGTTGTCACCCCAGGAAAGGGAGTGTGTTAGGACTGAACAACACCGATAAGAGTTCAGAACACCTCCCTCTCTTTTCTATGTTTTGTAGTCTACAGCAGGGAACAATAACTGGTAACAGGTCAGAGGCAGAGAGCACAGGAAGTTATTGGCTCACAGGATTTCTGGTTAGAGTAACAGCTATTTTATTTTTGGTCAAACAGATAACAAAAAAAAGCTTTCGTTGATTTAACAGACAATAATGAGAAAATAAGAGAAACTTTTTGTTGGAGTTTATAGTTTGAACTGTTTTACCTGACAGGAAATGTTCAGTTTTGCTCAGCTACTCATACATACCAAATTTTCTCCCTTGCAGTTAAAGGGGAAGTATGGGTTTATGAAAAATCAAACATCTATATTCATCGTATGGGACATGATTAGTGCTCGCAGCTGTCAGTTCATCACTGAGAGATGGGGGAGATTTTATTAGGTAGCTCGCAGGATCTTTACATTTGTTTGATCCATATTCACCCCCATTCAGAAGCATCTCTGATGCGGCAGCTGCCTCATGTCAGCTCTAGGACCAAGAACTGAAGGATCACATGACTGATGATCACTCCGCTCTCAGTCTGCTAGGAGTGGAAAGCAGTGACTATCAGTCAGCACTCTCCGCTCTGCCCTTCCAGCATGCCCGCTGAGAAGGGGGTGGGTGCAGCTGGTTCTGCCTCTCAGCCACATGTTGAAAGGAGGAGACAGCTGTCATATAGGCAACCAGGTGGATTCCAACACCACTGCAAAGATCCTTCCAGAGCCAGGAGTGGCTCTGCTCTGTTAGCTGATAACGAGCAGTAGCTCACTATCAGCGCACTCTGGGGCACAGGAGTACAAAAGTGTGTGCTCCTATGGCCCACAAGAGAAGTATGAACAAAAATGCTTTGGCCATACTTCTATTTTAAGTAACAGAATCTAGTAAACACCTCACTCCTTGCCTGCTGCTTAGTTATATGCCTCATATCCCTTCCTGTAAGTGGTCTCTGTTAGAACAGTAGAGATGTGCAATGCAATAGAACCCCAACTGGCTCACAATGCTGCCCTCTTCCAGCTCTCATGTTCAAGGGTTTATGGGGTGCCTATATATAAAAGATAAACTTCAGGCACTTATATTAGTGTTATATAATCAGTTGTACCGATTTATTTTTTATAGGAACACATTAATGGATTAAATGGAGGCTTTTAAAGCAATGCCCCCCCCCTGAAAAATTAAAAGTCTAGGACACTTACCTGTCCTGGATTCCAGCGATGTCGGCACCACAGCCGATGCTGTCGGATGCTGCCTCTGCCATTGTCGGTAAGGGAACCCGGCAGTGAAGCCTTGCGGTTTCACCATCGGGTCCCTATTGCGCATGCGTGAAGCGAGCTGCACTCTCTTACTGGCCTGGAAGCAGTAGGAGGAGGAGGGGGACGGACTTCTGACGTACCTCCGATGGAAGTAGGGACAGGGTACCTGTAACAGGTACCCCCCCTCCGAAAGGTGCCAAATGTCCACCGGAGGGGGGAAGGAATCAGATAAGCAAAAGTTCCACTTTTGGGTGGAACTCCGCTTTAAGCTGAACACCTGTCAGTTGAAAAAATTCACTTTGCAGTGCCCCCCCCAAATACCACTGAAACTGTTATATGCTCATTATGTGTGGGGGGAGAGGAATAAGGTGAAAATAGTTATGTTAGTCCTTACTCCAGCAGGATTTCCCTTTGTGGTACAAACACTTTCCTGTAGGTGCTTCTCTTTGCAGTTTGACAGGTTATAGATCTTTGGCGTGATCACACACAAAGCAGGTCCTGCATTGTACCTAAAGATGTGAAGGTCCCACCCATGGGTTTAATACTGCTTTAAGTATATAAATTAAAGCGGATCATTGCAACTACTCGTGTTAAATGTGTTTAATCCTAACCCTCTAACTTCCACTATTTCTGAGGGGGAACAAGGAGGAAAGAAGGGTGAAGAAGAGTTGGGTTTTCAAATCCCTGGACAGCTAATCACCCATAGAGATAAGTGCAGAGGGGACTGGGAGAAAGGGAGGGCGAATGATGTTAGTTCACCTTTTGTGAAAAGGTGAACTTACACTTTAATAAATATTAGAACTCACTGCTGTGTGCAGGTTTTGCATAATATTCACCAAGAGTGAAAGCAGACGGGAGCCTCTGTTGAGCACTATCATGACTCTTGTTGACCGTTAGGGTAGAGTAGGTGTATTCATTGGGTAAGCTGCAGGATAATACATTTTAGTTCTTGTGTTTAGATATGTTTTAAGCGTTTTTCCATACTGGCAAAAAAGCCAACCTAACCAAACCAAATATTTTCTGACCCATTTTATGGTATTTATAGTAGTTACAGGAGGCTGGATATAGTACAGACTTCTAACAGATGCACAGCTATATTCAGTTATTACTTTAAATAACCAGTGAACAAATCACATGACCCTCCTTTCAAGATGTCACTGTATTTACTACTGAACTACAAGTGTGTATGAAGTTTGCTTGATATTGCAGTTCAGTGGGGGAGATAGAAGAGGGATCCCTTACCTTACAGGTGTTACTGTCTGTGGCTCCCTCGCTGGTCAGTAAGATTTCTGGAACAGGATTGATCATTTCAGGAAGCTGCAGATACAACTGCAGAAGAAAGTCTCGGCAGTGCTTCCCCAAAGAGCTAGAGAGATAAACGCTGCATTAGAGGATTTATTCTGACCTTTCAGATCATGCACTTAAAGTCTAAAAATCTATTGAGAGGATCAGGAAACAAATGTGTTTGTTTAACTCGACAATCCAAGTAAAGCCATGTTGCATATAGTAAAGCTCGCAGTGACAGCAAACAAAGTCAAACTGAGCAGCATAACAACACACAGGTACAGAAAGCAGCAATATTTTGAAGAACTTTCGGGTATACTTAAAAGCCTCACCTGTTTCCCCAGCGTTTTACACAGTTAGTTAAATGCTCTGTCACTTTTCTGATGCTTTCCTGGTTCCCATGACAACAGTTAATTAGTAAGGGCAGACGAGACTGGATCAGTGGAAAGGAGGCCTCGTCGGGCCCCTGACTCCTAGTTTCAGCCTCTGTGATAATAAGATCCACAAGACAGATGAGCTCTGATGGTTTCAGATGCAGTACAAACTCCTCACGCCCTTTCTGGATTAAAAACAAGAGCAAAATGCTTCTAATACAAATCACAGGGTAGTTTGGGAAGAAACAGCAGCTAGATAACACTGTACCTGTGGTGTGCGCTGGTCTCTCCCTTGCCATATACGAGGAATGTGAACACATGCCCACAAGAAGTCTAATGAAGCAGAGGGGTCAAACCTACCAACAAAAAATGTCAAAATTACTTTTTTTTTTTCCATACTGCAATGGTAATTTTTTTATGCATCTGATCATGTTGGGGCCTATTTTCTTGTTTTTAGAACAAAAGTCTTCTTTTTGATTGATCATCAGTCAGGCAACAGATAATTATTTAAAATGATGCTCAAATCTCTGACATTGGAATAATAGCAGTTCTAAGTATGCTGAGCACAAGAAGCAATCCAGTAGTAGAAAAATTCCTGGAGCCTGGTAGCCAATCTACCATAAACAACGCCGAAACACAACATCCAACACACACAAAGAAAAAACGAATTTCACCGAGAATTGCATAAACTGTAGGGCAGACCAAAGTATAAGCTCTACTGCCAGAATGCCTCTGTTTTTTAGTAGGCCACTGTGGGAATTCAGGGAGGTTGAAATATGCACAATTGTGATAAATTGTGTACGTGATTCTGCGCAAACAATAAATTAGTAACCATGTGAAGAAACTGCACTCCTTAAAAATGAAAATACAATCCCTAATGGGATACCACAATATAAACAAGTGCAAGTCAAAAAGTGAAAGTCCTTAGATAACATAAAACGTGCATCAAAGTGACTAAGTGTTGTTCAATCACATAAATCGCTAAATAAGCATATAAAACATATCAACTGTGACTGGTAGGTGAACATGCGTTGCTAGGTGATCTGGTGACTGTTTAGTGCACGCAACCGGAAATACGTTAGTGCGGACCGGAAGTGACGTAGCGAGTACCGCTAACACGCTGTTCCCACTGTTGTTTGGCGCTTTTTCGTTTACCTTCATGTAAGCAGCTATTTTATTGTAATAAATTCCTTGGCTTAACTTTATTACACTATCGGAGTCCTTTGCTTTTAATTACCCCTATATGGAGCCTATCCATCATGGATGGACACCTCCCCTAAGAAGGACTAGGACGCCACCACCATCACCGTACCAGAGCGACTACAGACCCATTGGAAGCATACAGGCACTTTTATTGTGCCATTGAGGTGAGAGTTCTGGGAGCCCCGAGTGGGTATCCATTGCCACGAACAGTCACCAGATCACCTAGCAACGCATGTTCACCTACCAGTCACAGTTGATATGTTTTATATGCTTATTTAGCGATTTATGTGATTGAACAACACTTAGTCACTTTGATGCACGTTTTATGTTATCTAAGGACTTTCACTTTTTGACTTGCACTTGTTTATATTGTGGTATCCCATTAGGGATTGTATTTTCATTTTTAAGGAGTGCAGTTTCTTCACATGGTTACTAATTTATTGTTTGCGCAGAATCACGTACACAATTTATCACAATTGTGCATATTTCAGTTTACTAGTAGTGAGGGGTGTTCGCTATATTTGATTTTGCAGCATCAATAAGAATCACCATCACAGTTATTTTCTACACAGCTTCATGTAGTAGCGCAGAAGTTTTTCTTTCAGATTTTTTACACAATTCAGGGAGGTTAGACATCACCACTTGCACACAGGCATGGAGAATGCAAGGTATACTGGAGGCTGAAAAGGTTAACAGACAACCCCTCACTTTGAAAAATGGCAAGAAGAGCTAATAGATTTTGCAGTTTTGGAATGCCAGATCTTGTGGCCAGATGGGGGCTACAATGTAAAAGCAGAGATTGAGCTAAAACTAAAGAAACCTTCCTTGGCAAAGACAGATGGAGATGACTTAGTAATCTGCTTGTTCAGCTTCTTCTACTGTGTTAGGGGAGTGCTTTTACCCCAGTAACTTCCTTGGTAATAGCATCCAGAGCTAGTCCTAAGAGGCAATGTCACTTGAAGGCCATGTGAATAAACCACTTCTTGCAGTCCACAACTGCAACTAGCTCCCAGTACAAACTTGGAGTTTACTACATTAAAGATTAACATTAAAAGATAAGTTCACCTTTTGGAATGATGTGGCCCAAGCGGGACTCCACTCGCTGGGCCACATCATTCATTCACAGTCCTCTGTAAATGGAAAACTACAAGTCCTGACAGCCTTTGTGGTAGTCGGCTTGTAGTTTCAATGAACTACCAGGGCGCTGTTGAGCACTCTAGTAATTCATTCTTCCTCTCAGTGTGTATCTGCCTGGCTGTACAAGCCGACAGAAGTCGAGAAGTCTGCAGTAGTCCTGTATGTCACCCATGATCTGCTACTCTCCAGGCTCCAAATAAAAATTTTTTTTTTTTACCTGCAAAAAGATGTACATTTATATATTTTTTTTAAAAGGGTGAACTGATCCTTTAAATATAAGCAGAAAACAAGTATGAGATGACCTGAATTCAAATGAAAAGACCATAAATGAAAGCAGGACGTTTCACCTCTGTTCTCGATGTTTGCTTAGTAAAATACCAATGCACTGGTGCAATGTGCTCCAATTTGATTGATGAGTTAGAAGAGCCAGTAGATAGGGTCGGAAAGAAAGTGATTGGGGCCCAGTTGAACCTTTGACCTGGGGAAACATAACATAAACAGTATGTGCGCAATATCAATACCAACAGCTGAAATCCTCAATGGAACCACATATGAAGCCTATTCGTGCCCTTTCCTGAATCAACTTAAAAGTCTAAGTTTCGTTAGTTTTACTCATACCTAATAAGGCACAAAGGATGGTACTTATATTTAATAAGTGTCGCTTGTGCTGATGGCTGCTGTGCTAGTTGACATTTTCCATCCTCTTACGATGGGGCTTTCACTTACAGGCCTGCCATGTAAGACAAGTCATTACCTAGAAGTTTCTCCTTTCAGAGAAGATGATCTGCACACATTTCCAGTGAAACACTGCCTGGAAGCCTCCCAATGTGTAGTGAAATTTCTCCCATGGTGCAGCACCACATGCTGACCAGAAACACCAGCCATTGCCAACGAAGCTGAGTTGGCTGAAACAATACAGTGCACACAGATGTCCTGGTTTTACAAATGCCATTTGACAGCTCTGAAGGGTGAAACCACTGAAAACAAATATTTAATTATTTGGTAAAGGTCCGAGATTTAAAACACCTGACAGTTTAATCTCTTGGGGATTCCATTGATGGGATATTTGTGTTCAGGTCCTGAGTCTGCATACATATTGTGGACATTATTAGGGGGTCCTCATTCTCCAAGTTTAGGATTCTTTACTTATTTTCTGTTATAGAGAATGCAACAGGATGTGCTGGTAAAAACAAAGGTGGGCAGAAAAAACCCAAACCTTCTACATCCTTAAAGTGTTACTAAACCCAGGACCCTGAAATCATTATATCTGGTCTCCCACAGTACATGGAAATACAATTATTTTAGTAAATACAAACTGCTAAATACCTTTTCTCATGAGCAGTCTTGTGACCTCTATCAGTGTCTGGATAAAGCTTGTAGGAGGAGTTTTCATTCTTCCACAATTGTCCTATGAGGATGCAGGACACTTGACCCTCTGTCTGGACAGTGCTGATTGGCCCTGTGCTGATCACATGCACTCTCCAAAAGAAAAAAACAACTCTCTAGCAATACACACCAAACTGAGCATGTGCAGCTTTGTCCCCTAGCTCTTTAAATAGCGGGAGGTATTTTGGGGACAGTGGAAGGAGGAGAGGATCAGAGGAGACAGGATCAAACAGCCTTTTTTACACCATGCAGATGATTAACCCAGTTGGGTTCCATGGTGAGTATAACAAGCATGCTTTACTGCATATACAGACTGATTTTACTGTTGTAGGTTTAGTATCACTTTAACTGGATCAAAGCCAGGGATTATTTCCAAGGGTTCTCATAGTTGGGAGTTTTCAAAACATATAAAAGTCTGGGGCTGAGTCAGACTACTAGGCTCCTCCTATTACTAAAACATACCACTTTTGAGTTGACTCCAATTATTTACTTACAATCAAGTAATGTAAAAATTACACGAGTGGGAAGTTCTTGATCCCTTTGAAGGTTATTTGTATACATTACCCAGGGGTATTGCCTGAAAGCACTTGTTGGTACTTCACAAGATTAGTTTAGAGATGCAAATAGCTCCAAGAGAATCTATGAAAGGGCAATTTTTATGTTTAGTTTATTGGGAGACACAGCAGACCTTAGGGTATACTGTATGCACTACTCTTAGGAGGGTATGTGGCCTTCTTTAAATATCTAGAGTGAAATTGGACAAAACCTTAAAAATAGACTGAGTACTGTTTCTATTTCAAAGGGCAATAAGTTAATTCTTTTTATGTATTTTTGTTTAAAGGTAAAGTTTAAGCAAAAAAATATTTCCTTTTTGTCCAGTCTTTATCTTAAAGGGCAGGACAATATCCAGAGACCTGCTGTGCTTCTCAATGAATTGAGAAAAACTGGATTTTTGTACTTAAAACCTTAGAAGCTGACGTATTCAATTTTAAAGCATGGCATATTTGACAACTATGTACTCGGCATAACATCCTTTTTAATAGTTTACCAAACAAATGGGAATTATATTGTGTTGTGAGCATTAAAATTCATTAAAGTGCATTTTTTGTTTAAAGTTTGCATTTAAAAAAATGCTATGCAAATATTGTGCAACATAAAAATATTCAACAACCACCATTTTATTCTCTAGGACCTCTGCAAAAAAATTGTAATGTTTGGGGATTCTATGTAGTTTTCTAGCAAAACAATGCCTTTTTTGCCTTTTTTAGGAGAGGAATGTCCAAACTGGCCTGGACTGGAAATAGTTACGTTTTTACAATAAAGCATTTATTTGTCCATCATACCCTACTCCAATACTATCTCTTCATCAATAGTTTATATTTGTGAAGCTGCCACATACCTTGTTCCATGAGAATAACAACTTCTGCTGTAGATCTGGACAGCTGCTTATGACTTCTGGATCTAACAAATCCAGCCAGTCAATGAGGAGACCAGAAGAAGGATTAGCACGAGATGCTTCAGTGCTGTAATGATACATTCAAAAATTTTTATATCAAAGAGTGAGCAGATCAGTACTGACATCACCAAATCACACTATAATTCTCCTGAAACTAGTGGTCAGAAGCAGAGTGCCTTAGATAGCATACTGTAAATATACAACTATAAAGCTGTGTGCATGCAGGAGTGCATATAAACCCTTGCATACCAGGAAGCACACTGCTATTTTTCAGGAGGCATTCAAGACAAAAAAGTACAGGGTATAGACAAAATGTAAAATTAATTTAAATGTCAAAACACAGAAAATGGACATTTTATACCTTAAAGTGGTTGTATACCCATTTTTTTGCATTTTTACCTACAGGTAAGCTTATAATAAGGCTTACCTGTAGGTAAAATGAATATCTCCTAAACCTACACGGTTTAGGAGATATTCACTCTGCATACAGCCGCTGACGTCATCGGCGCATGCGCGGTGAAGGTCCGGCGTATCGTGCCGGACATTATCTTGGAACTGAGGACTCACGAGCGCATGCCAGCTCCTTCAGCGTTGACTGGGATGCAATGTGGGGACCTCATTCTAAGGTAAGTATTTCATAATGAGCTAGTATGTGGTGCATACTAGCTCATTATGCCTTTGCCTTACAGGGTTTTTTTTTCCGCTTGCGGTTATACAACCGCTTTAACCACTTTGCCTCTCTGGACTTGCTACATATGAGTCTGAAGAGTTTAAAACAAGCACATGGTTGCAGTAGAAGTTTGACCAGTTGGTGCAATTAGAATCACTATTTTTCTCCCTAACTTGATTTTGTGGCGCAGACGAGGCAAAATTCACAGTGGAGGGAAGACATAAATTAGCCTGAACTGAGAGACGGGATAATTAGGGCATTTGAGTCTAGGGCTAGAGGTTCTGACAACAGATAGCTTGTTCTTGTATCAAGAAGGCTAGGATGTCTACATCCGGAATCTCCCATGTTTGGCATATCAGATTGAACACATCCGGATGAAGTGACCATTTCCCTTGGTCCAATTGGTGGCAGCTGAGATAAACCACCTGCCAATTTTCCACTACTACCTTTCCCCTGGATTACATATAGCAGAAGGTGAAATCACATCCTGCTAACGAGATCCCAGGGAATGATAAACACAAATCTAATGAAAAGACATTGCAGCAGAATACAGGACAATCTTCTCATGAGATTTGGGCTAATTGACATTCCTTAGGGGAAAAGCCCACTTTAAAACGATATTACAGACAAATACGAAAGACTGATATTAAAAAATGAAGGAAGGAAGCAGCAATACTGCATTACACACTGCTGTCAATAAAATATAGACAGCTTAAAGTCAGGTGTACAAAGGACAAGGACCTCATAAGTAAGGGGGGTAGGTCTATGACCAAAGTTCAATTGCTCTGACTGCAGTGGTGAAACCAGAGATCAGGGAAATAGCTATGCTCTCAAAGGAATAAGTGGTCCCAGGAATGTCTTAACACAGGTTGGCAGGTAAAGCAGTTCACAGCTTTGTTTTCAATGTATTACCTTAATTTAGCCATTTGCCTATAGTTTGGCTTTACAGCGAATGGGGAGTGCAACACCACCTACGGAATACTTCAACTAAAGTGCTTAACACAATAAACAAAAAAAAAGATCTACCTGCAGCCCTCTTTCTTCACTGGTGTCTCTTCTCTGTCCTGCAGTAGTAAAGAACTTACAACAGCAGCCGGACCTGTGGCAGTAAACCGTGATGTGGTTTCTACAGTGACTGAGAGCAAGATAGTCAGGAACTCTTCAAGGTAAGGAGATTTTGCTTCAATCAGACCTTGAAGAACTAGGGATTAAAGGAGAATAACATTTAAAACACAGAAATGAAATGACATGAAAATATAGAGAAATTACTATAAAAATAGGATTTTTATAACAGCTTACCTGTAAAATTCTTTTCTTGGAGTACATCATGGGACACAGAGCACCATAGTAATCACTATGTGGGTATATAAGCACCTTCAGGTGATGGACACTGGTATACCCAATACAGAAAGTTCACTCCCTATATAACCCCTCCTCCTACCAGGAGTACCTCAGTTTTTGTACCAAAGCAATATACCTAAACCCCAAAAGAGGGGAGGGACCTCTGTGCCTATGATGTACTCCAAGAAAATTATTTTACAGGTAAGCTGTTATAAAAATCCTATTTTCTTTATCGTACATCATGGGACACAGAGCACCATAGTAATCACTATGTGGGACGTCCCATAGCAATGCTATTTGAGGGGAGGGAGACACAACCCGTAGGGCACCCCCAGACTTGAGGACATATACTGCTGCCTGCAGCACACTGCGCCCAATGGCGATATCCTCATGCCTTCTTACATCCACCTGATAAAACTTGGTGAATGTATGTACTGAAGACCAGGTTGCGGCCTTACAGATCTGAGCCATGGAGGCCTGGTGACTCACAGCAGAAACACCAGCTGCCCTGGTAGAGTGCGCCTTGACTTGAAAAGGTGGAAACTTACCCCTTAAATCATAAGTCTGAATTATAACCTGCCGAATCCACTTAGCGACAGTGGATTTCGATGCTGCCTGTCCTTTCTTAGGACCCTCTGGCAGTACAAATAAGTCATCAGTCTTCCGAATCTGAGCAGTCGTCTTTAAACAGACTTTGATCGCTCTCACCACATCAAGACAATGTAGTGACTTGGCAGCGATGGCAGGACAATATCTTGGTTCAGGTGGAAACCTGAGACCACTTTTGGCAAAAAATCTGGACAAGGGCGTAACACCACTCTGTCCTCATGAATAATCAAGTATGGCTCTTTACAAGAAAGAGCAGCCAATTCCGAAACCCTCCTTGCTGAGGATATAGCGACCAAAAATACTAACTTTCTTGCCAGACGGACTAAGGGAATGTGCTGTAACCGTTCAAATGACTGTTTTTGTAACACTGACAAAACTAAGTTCAAGTCCCAAGGGTTCAAAGGAGGTCTGACTGGTGTATTAAGCCGCATCACCCCTTGCATAAAACCCCGGACTAAAGAATGTGTAGCAAGCGGTCTTTGAGAAAAGACCGATAAGGCTGAGACTTGGCCCTTAATAGTACTCAAGGCCAACTTCTTTTCCACCCTTAATTGTAGAAAGGCAAGAATTCTGCCTATGATATACTTCCGATGGTGCCAACCCTTGGATTCACAACACCAGGAAACATAAGCCCTCCAGACTCTACAATATAACATTTTGGAAGTTGGCTTCCTTGCATTAATCAAGGTAGAGACAACTGACCCGGGAAGCCCACGTTTTTTTAAAATGTGGGTTTCAATAGCCAAGCCATTAAATTTAGCGTTCGTAAGGTAGAATGGAATATCGGCCCCTGTGAAAGTAGGTCTGGCCGTAGTGGAAGGGACCATGGATCCTCCAGCGCCATCTTTACGATCTCTGCATACCAAGACCTTCTGGGCCATGCTGGGGCTACCAGAATTACCGGCTTTCTTTCCAGCTTGATCCTGCAATGAAGACATGGCAGCAACTGAATGGGGGGGGGGGGGGGGACGACGACGCATAAAATCAGTGAAAACACAGGGTTACCAACGCATCTGTTCCGCATGCGAGTGGATCCCTCGTCCTGGACACAAAGTTGACTAACTTTTTGTTGAATCTGGACACCAGAAGATCTACGTCTGGTGTCCCCCATTTCTGGCAAATAGCCCGAAAGATGTCGGGGTGAAGGGACCATTTCACCCGGGAATAACTGCTGGCGACTCAAGTAGTCCGCCTGCCAATTCTCTACTCCCGGAATGAAGACTGCCGATAGGCACGGAACATTCCTTTCTGCCCAAGTTAGAATATGGTTCACCTCTGTCCAAGCTGCGAGACTCTTGGTGCCCCCTTGGTGATTGATATAGGCCACAGCTGTGGTATTGTCAGATTGAATCCTGACAGGAGAATCCTGTAACCTGAAAGTACTGCCCGAATCTCTAGGATATAGATGGGCAAGATTCTTTCGGTTCCTGACCACTGTCCTTGGACAGCTGTCTTTTCTAGTACTGCTCACCAGCCTAAAAGGCTGGCATTCGTTGTTACCACTTTCCAGATAACTGGTCTGAAGGATTTTTCCTTTCAGCAGATTTTGGGTTAATAACCACCAACTGAGGCTTTGGGCCACTCTTGGGGACAGCTGCATTGGCAAGTCTAAAGCTTGAATTATTTTGTTCCATGCAGACAGGATACTGTCTTGAATGGAACTGGGCATAGGGAACTGCTTCGAATGAAGCCACCATGGTCCCTAGCAGCCTCATGCAGAGGCGAATGGAGGGATTGCCATTTGACCTGACCCTCCGCACCAGTTCTCTTATGGTATTGATCTTTGCTTGAGGCAAGAACACCCTTTCCTGGGCTGTGTCTTGATCAGACCCAAGTACTCCAGCCTTTTTAGCGGTATTAAGGAAGATTTCTCTAGGTTGAGAATCCAACCCAAACTTTTCAGATTGTTGGTTGTAGTGCGTATGCTTTGCTCCAAACGAGTCACTGATTGATCTATAAGTAATAGTTTGTCTAGGTACGCTATGACTGTTATGCCCTGTGCCCTTAACCTGGCTAGAGGTGGGGCCAGCACCTTGGTGAACACCCGAGGTGCTGTGGCTAGCCCAAAGGGCAGGGCTACAGACTGGAAATGCTGCTGTTCTAACTCGAACCGCAGAAACTTTTGATGAGCAGGAAATAAAGGGACATGCAGATATGCATCCCTGATGTTGATTCACGCCAGAAGTTCTCTTCCTAGAAGGATAGAAAACTACCAACCTGATTATCTCAATGCGAAAGGAGCGGATCTTTAGGAATTGATTTAGCTTTCTTAGATCTAGAACGGGTCTGACGTCTCCATTTGGTTTTTGTACCATGAAAAGATTTGACTAAAACCCCAGACCTTGCTCTTTCGTGGGGATCTGTATGATCACCCCTTTCGATATTAATCAGTCTAGTGCCTGAAACAGAGATTGTTTCTTCTCTGGATCTTTGGGAATGCTTGACCTCAGGAAGCGAGACGGTGGAAAGTCCCGAAATTCTAGCTTGTACCCCAGCGTTACCATGGAGATGACCCATCTGTCCTGAATTTCCCTTTTCCAGACTTCTGAAAATTGCAGAAGTCTTCCCCCCACCTTGGTGAGGGGGGGTTGCCTCTTCATGATGAGGCTTTAGGATTCTGTTTTGCAGATTTCCTACCCCAGGGCTTCTTTTGAGCCTGGGTCTGACCCTGAAGTTTTCCTCTAGAGTCTGACGGCGGAGGCAGTCACCACTGCCTAGAGGCGGAAGCCCCTGGCGAAGGGGAAAGAGCCAGTTTAAATGAAGGGCGTTTATACTTTCTTTAGACTGGTAAAAGAGTACTTTTTCCACTAGAAATTGTCTTGATATATTTATCCAAGTCTTCTCCAAATAGTCGTTCCCCATGAAAGGTGAACCCAGTTAGGAGGTTTTTACATGGTGTTTCAGCTGACCAATTTTTCAACCACAGGATACTACGCATATGTACAAGCATAACCGTAAGGCCAGCATCGACGACTTATCGAGGACGGAAAGGACAAACACAGTGTCCCTCGGCACTTTGCCGAGTACCACAAAAAATCTACTGTTGGTCTCTCAGTTTGGGTCATCGAGCAAATTCCGAAATCAATGTCCGAAGCTGAACGTTTTAAAAAGTTGTGCGCAAGAGAGACTTTTTGGATATATTGTCTTGACGTACTCTTGCCTGGCGGCCTCAATGAAGGGATAAAGATATCCACTATTTTATAATTACTCTCCCAATGCTCTACAATAATTGTGCGAGTTGATATATCCTTTAAATGTGTGTGCATATATATATATATATATATATATATATATATATATATATATATATATATACACACATACATACACACACACTTATCTTTTATGGTATTATCCATATATATATATATTTTTGCTATTATCTTTTACTGCAGGTTTCTTTATATTTATTTCCCTTTTTATATATGGGGGGGGGGGGGTTTATATATGGTGCTTCAGTAAGTATTGCCTAACCCTATAGATAACATCTTAGCCCCTCCCCCCTATTTGATCCTGTATTTATTTATTTTTTTCTTCCCCCTCCCCTTTATTTCCCCTATTGTGTTTTTTTTTTTTTTTTATCTATTCATCTGTAGCAATAACTCTCGGTGGAGCTGCTGGTTAAAGCGGGCTTGTTACCTTCACTCTCCTTCCCTTTGTTTCACCGGCACCGGGTCTCGGGTTCCATTGAGTTTACCTCTGGACGACACACGCACCAACACTTGAGTATGTTTTCAATGCTTTATTAAACCATAAACGAAGGAAGTAGCAGGAAAGAGGCAGAAGGAGAACTGCAGAGGAAAACTCAAACTCCTTTTTTGTAAGATTCTTGACAAATGTCCCTGGGGTTGAATATTTCAGTAGAATGCACTCCCTTGGTGGAACACACTCCTTGCACGCCTGGATTGGCCTCTCTCACTAGCCTAGCAGCCAGTACGTAACACGAACCAATGGCTAGCCGATTCTGAAACGCGTCGCATACGTGACGTCATTGCCGGGCGCCGTGCTGTTTTGCTCCCCAAGCCTCGTTTCGATTCTACACACGGTCGTGTCATCTTTCCACATTACCGAGGCACAACCACCATCTGTAGAGCCGCAGCGCGGCAAGCCAGCAGCTCTGGCGTCATACCTCCTCCTTTGGAACCCATATCCTTGTATAATGGACACCATCCGTCCCCATCTGACCAGGATATGAATTAGACTGGATTGCTGAAGGAGACTGCACCGTGCTGAGCCATCCCACCCCTCTCCCTCTGGATTCTATGTGGAGCCAGCCTTACAGGAACTGCTGTGACCTGTAGTCCTACTGCATCTTTCCAGCCCAGCTAACAGACCAGAACACTATTCTTCTTGCCTTAATGTGAGTGGATATTGCCGTTTTAATAAATTGATTTTATGATACATACTCAGAGGCGCCCCTCTCCTTGTTTTTGCTATTCTGTACTCCTACTTCTGGACCTCTCTGCTGCCTTCGATACGGTTAACCACCCCCTCCTCCTCAAAAAACTCCATGCCTTTGGCCTCTGTGACTGTATTCTTTGCTGAAATAAAGAAAAAAGAATTCCAAAAAAGGAAAACCTGTGGTCGGACTTTAAAGGCACTTCAAAGAGTGTCCTGCTCTCTCCCAGGGGATTTTCGTTACATTGCCGTATCTTTATCTATCTTGGATGATAACAGCCCAGATCTGGATTCATTACTTTTGATATATGGGCAAATTTCTTAGTCTGTGGCTACCTCTGACTGAAGGATTCCTATATTTTCTGATATGAACTATCTATGATTATATCCGGTCTTCTATGAATATTCACTTTGATACGGCATCCCCTGTTTGAAAGTATCATACCTAGACACTCGTGATCATTGATTCACCTTGCTTTTTTTCCCTTACTTTGTCAATCACTGATTAATATGTGATTCCTTTTGCAAGATAGTGAAACCCATTTCTCTCCTTTGCAATTACTGAACCCCAAATGTGTCCTGAAGTAGTGTACAACGAAATGCGTAGACGCATTAGGACTCATATCATATACAGATTGTTTTTTGTATATATGATTTTTATCAATGTTTCTTTCATGTTCCTGTTTGTATTAAATATACATTTCAATAAATGCTAATATTTTTGTATATTTCCACTGTTTGTTGTGCCTTTAACCAGTTGCCGACCGCCGCACACAGATGTACGTCGACAGAGCGGCACGGGCAGGCAAAAGGGCTTACCTGTACGTCCCTGCCTGCCCGCGGGTGGGGGGTCCGATCGGACCCCCCCCCGGTGCCTGCGGCGGTCGGCAAATCTTCCCCGGCGATCGGTGGTGAGGGGGAGGCCATCCATTCGTGGCCCCCCCCTCGCGATCGCTCCCAGCCAATGGGATCATTTCCCTGCCTCTGTATTGTACACAGAGGCAGAGGAAATGATGTCATCTCTCCTCGGCTCGGTATTTTCCGTTCCGGGCCGAGGAGAGAAGACTGGAATGTAAGTGCACAAACACAACACAACACAGTAGAACATGCCAGGCATACAAAACACCCCGATCCCCCCCCCCAATCACCCCCCCCTGTCACAAACTGACACCAAGCAGGTTTTTTTTTTTTTTTTTTTCCTGATTACTGCATAGTGTCAGTTTGTGACAGTTACTGTGTTGGGACAGTTAGTATTACCCCCCTTTAGGTCTAGGGTACCCCACTAACCCCCCCTAATAAAGTTTTAACCCCTTGATCACCCCCCGTCACCAGTGTCACTAAGCGATCATTTTTCTGATCGCTGTATTAGTGTCGCTGGTGACGCTAGTTAGAGACGTAAATATTTAGGTTCGCCATCAGCGTTTTATAGCGACAGGGACCCCCATATACTATCTAATAAATGTTTTAACCCCTTGATTGCCCCCTAGTTAACCCTTTCACCACTGATCACCGTATAACCATTACGGGTGACGCTGGTTAGTTCGTTTATTTTTTATAGTGTCAGGGCACCCGCCGTTTATTACCGAATAAAGGTTTAGCCCCCTGATTGCCCGGCGGTGATATGCGTCGCCCCAGACAGCGTCAGATTAGCGCCAGTACTGCTAACACCCACGCACGCATCATACGCCTCCCTTAGTGGTATAGTATCTGTACGGATCAATATCTGATCCAATCAGATCTATACTAGCGTCCCCAGCAGTTTAGGGTTCCCAAAAACGCAGTGTTAGCGGGATCAGCCCAGATACCTGCTAGCACCTGCGTTTTTCCCCTCCGCCCAGCCCACCCAAGTGCAGTATCGATCGATCACTGTCGCTTACTAAACGCATAACTGAAGCGTTCAGAGTCAGGCCTGATCCCTGCGATCGCTAACAGTTTTCTTGGTAGCGTTTTGGTGAACTGGCAAGCACCAGCCCCAGGCAGTGTCAGGTTAGCGCCAGTACCGCTAACACCCACGCACGCACCGTACACCTCCCTTAGTGGTATAGTATCTGATCGGATCAATATCTGATCCGATCAGATCTATACTAGCGTCCCCAGCAGTTTAGGGTTCCCAAAAACGCAGTGTTAGCGGGATCAGCCCAGATACCTGCTAGCACCTGCGTTTTGCCCCTCCGCCCGGCCCAGCCCAGCCCACCCAAGTGCAGTATCGATCGATCACTGACACTTACAAAACACTAAACTAAAGAGTCAGGCCTGATCCTGCGATCGCTAACAGTTTTTTTGGTAGCGTTTTGGTGAACTGGCAAGCACCAGCGGCCTAGTACACCCCGGTCGTAGTCAAACCAGCACTGCAGTAACACCTGGTGACGTGGCGAGTCCCATAAGTGCAGTTCAAGCTGGTGAGGTGGCAAGCACAAGTAGTGTCCCGCTGCCACCAAAAAGACAAACACAGGCCCGTCGTGCCCATAGTGCCCTTCCTGCTGCATTCGCCAATCCTAATTGGGAACCCACTGCTTCTGCAGCGCCCGTACTTCCCCCATTCACATCCCCAACCAAATGCAGTCGGCTGCATGAGAGGCATTTTCTTTATGTCCTCCCGAGTACCCCTACCCAACGAACCCCCCCAAAAAAGATGTTGTGTCTGCAGCAAGCGCGGATATAGGCGTGACACCCGCTATTATTGTCCCTCCTGTCCTGACAATCCTGGTCTTTGCATTGGTGAATGTTTTGAACGCTACCATTCACTAGTTGAGTATTAGCGTAGGGTACAGCATTCCACAGACTAGGCACACTTTCACAGGGTCTCCCAAGATGCCATCGCATTTTGAGAGACCCGAACCTGGAACCGGTTACAGTTATAAAAGTTACAGTTACAAAAAAAAGTGTAAAAAAAAAAAATACAAAAATATAAAATAAAAAAAAATAGTTGTCGTTTTATTGTTCTCTCTCTCTCTCTATTCTCTCTATTGTTCTGCTCTTTTTTACTGTATTCTATTCTGCAATGTTTTATTGTTGTTATGTTTTATCATGTTTGCTTTTCAGGTATGCAATTTTTTATACTTTACCGTTTACTGTGCTTTATTGTTAACCATTTTTTTGTCTTAAGGTACGCCATTCACGACTTTGAGTGGTTATACCAGAATGATGCCTGCAGGTTTAGGTATCATCTTGGTATCATTCTTTTCAGCCAGCGGTCGGCTTTCATGTAAAAGCAATCCTAGCGGCTAATTAGCCTCTAGACTGCTTTTACAAGCCGTGGGAGGGAATGCCCCCCCCCAACGTCTTCTGTGTTTTTCTCTGGCTCTCCTGTCTCAACAGGGAACCTGAAAATGCAGCCGGTGATTCAGCCAGCTGACCATAGAGCTGATCAGAGACCAGAGTGGCTCCAAACATCTCTATGGCCTAAGAAACCGGAAGCTACGAGCATTTTATGACTTAGATTTCGCCGGATGTAAACAGCGCCATTGGGAAATTGGGAAAGCATTTTATCACACCGATCTTGGTGTGGTCTGATGCTTTGAGGGCAGAGGAGAAATCTAGGGTCTAATAGACCCCAATTTTTTCAAAAAAGAGTACCTGTCACTACCTATTGCTATGATAGGGGATATTTACATTCCCTGAGATAACAATAAAAATGATTTAAAAAAAAAAAATGAAAGGAACAGTTTAAAAATAAGATAAAAAAAAATAAGAATAATAAAGAAAAAAAAAAAAAAAAAAGCACCCCTGTCCCCCCTGCTCTCGCGCTAAGGCGAACGCAAGCGTCGGTCTGGCGTCAAATGTAAACAGCAATTGCACCATGCATGTGAGGCATCACCGCGAACGTCAGATCGAGGGCAGTAATTTTAGCAGTAGACCTCCTCTGTAAATCTAAAGTGGTAACCTGTAAAGGCTTTTAAAGGCTTTTAAAAATGTATTTAGTTTGTCGCCACTGCACGTTTGTGCGCAATTTTAAAGCATGTCATGTTTGGTATCCATGTACTCGGCCTAAGATCATCTTTTTTATTTCATCAAACATTTGGGCAATATAGTGTGTTTTAGTGCATTAAAATTTAAAAAAGTGTGTTTTTTCCCCAAAAAATGCGTTTGAAAAATCGCTGCGCAAATACTGTGTGAAAAAAAAAAAATGAAACACCCACCATTTTAATCTGTAGGGCATTTGCTTTAAAAAAATATATAATGTTTGGGGGTTCAAAGTAATTTTCTTGCAAAAAAAAATTATTTTTTTATGTTATCAAAAAGTGTCAGAAAGGGCTTTGTCTTCAAGTGGTTAGAAGAGTGGGTGATGTGTGACATAAGCTTCTAAATGTTGTGCATAAAATGCCAGGACAGTTCAAAACCCCTCCAAATGACCCCATTTTGGAAAGTAGACACCCCAAGCTATTTGCTGAGAGGCATGTCGAGTCCATGGAATATTTTATATTGTGATACAAGTTGCGGGAAAGAGACAATTTTTTATTTTTTTTATTTTTTTTTGCGCAAAGTTGTCACTAAATGATATATTGCTCAAACATGCCATGGGAATATGTGAAATTACACCCCAAAATACATTCTGTTGCTTCTCCTGAGTACGGGGATACCACATGTTTAGGACTTTTTGGGAGCCTAGCCGCGTACGGGGCCCCGAAAACCAAGCACCGCCTTCAGGATTTCTAAGGGCATAAATTTTTGATTTCACTCTTCACTGCCTATCACAGTTTCGGAGGCCATGGAATGCCCAGGTGGCAAACCCCCCCCCCCCCCAAATGACCCCATTTTGGAAAGTAGACACCCCAAGCTATTTGCTGAGAGGTATAGTGAGTATTTTGCAGACCTCACTTTTTGTCACAAAGTTTTGAAAATGGAAAAAAGAAAACAAAATTTTTTTTTTCTTGTCTTTCTTTATTTTCAAAAACAAATGAGAGCTGCAAAATACTCACCATGCCTCTCAGCAAATAGCTTGGGGTGTCTACTTTCCAAAATGGGGTCATTTGGGGGGGTTTATGCCATCTGGGCATTTTATGGCCTTCAAAACTGTGATAGGTAGTGAGGAGTAAAATCAAAAATGTACGCCCTTAGAAATCCAGAAGGCAGTGATTGGTTTTCGCGGCCCCGTACGCGGCTAGGCTCCCAAAAAGTCCCACACATGTGGTATCCCCATACTCAGGAGAAGCAGCTAAATGTATTTTGGGGTGCAATTCCACATATGCCCATGGCCTGTGTGAGCAATATATCATTTAGTGACAACTTTTTGTAATTTTTTTTTTTTTTTAGTCATTATTCAATCACTTGGGACAAAAAAAATGAATATTCAATGGGCTCAACATGCCTCTCAGCAATTTCCTTGGGGTGTCTACTTTCCAAAATGGGGTCATTTGGGGGGGTTTTGTACTGCCCTGCCATTTTAGCACCTCAAGAAACGACATAGGCAGTCATAAATTAAAGGCTGTGTAAATTCCAGAAAATGTACCCTAGTTTGTAGGCGCTATAACTTTTGCGCAAACCAATAAATATACACTTATTGACATTTTTTTTACCAAAGACATGTGGCCGAATACATTTTGGCCTAAATGTATGACTAAAATTGAGTTTATTGGATTTTTTTTAGAACAAAAAGTAGAAAATATCATTTTTTTTCAAAATTTTCGGTCTTTTTCCGTGTATAGCGCAAAAAATAAAAACGGCAGAGGTGATCAAATACCATCAAAAGAAAGCTCTATTTGTGGGAAGAAAAGGACGCAAATTTCGTTTGGGTACAGCATTGCATGACCGCGCAATTAGCAGTTAAAGCGACGCAGTGCCAAATTGTAAAAAGTGCTCTGGTCAGGAAGGGGGTAAATCCTTCCGGGGCTGAAGTGGTTAAAGTCCGACCACAATTCTTTCTTCTTTATTTCTTCACAAATTTCCGGATGAGGCATTTTGAGTGCTATTTCTTTTCTGTATTCTGTACTCTTCGCTGGTTTTCTACCTACTTATTTAACCACACCTTTAGCATTACCTACAATTCTACTGCCTCCTCTCCTCTTCCTTTTTCTGTTGGGATCCCCCGAGGTTCTGTTCTTGGACCTCTCCTATTTTTAATATACGCCTCCTCCCTGGGTCAGCGGCTTCCAATGCCATCTCTACGCTATCGACACTCAAATCTATTTCTCTACCCCTCAACTCACTCCTTCAGTCTCCTCACGTATCACTATTTTACTATCAGATATATGAGTCTGGATGTCACACCACTTCCTCAAACTTAATCTATCCAAAACCGAACTTCTCATTTTTCCTCCCCCACGTGCCTCTTCCCCTGATCTCTCGGTCAAAATTGATTGCACAACTATCAGCCCATCCCCACATGCCAAGGTACTAGGAGTAGTCCGGGACTCTAAACTCTCCTTTAAGCCCCATGTCCAATCACTGTCCACTGTATCTTGTCGCCTCAACCTCCGGAACATCTCCAAAATACACCCTCTTCTAACCAATGACACAACAAAGCTCTTAATTCACTCCCTGGTCATCTCTCGCTTCGATTACTCCAACTCCCTCCTCATTGGCCTACCTCTGCATACTCTATCCCCCCTTCAGTTCATCAAGAATGCTGCTGCCAGACTCATTAACCTTACCAACCGCTCTGTCTCTGATACTCCTCTCTGTCAATCCCTCCACTGGCTTCCGCTCACCCAGCAAATTAAATTCAAAATACTAACAACTACCTACAAAGCAATCCAAAACTCTTCCCCCAGCTACATCACTGACCTAGTCTCAAAATACCAACCTAATCATTCTCTTCGTTCTTCTCAAGACCTCCTGCTCTCTAGCACTCTCATCACCTCCTCCCATGCTCGTCTCCAGGACTTTTCCAGAGCCTCTCCAAGCCTATGGAACTCCTTACCCCAATCTGTCCGTCTATCTCCTACTCTATTAGCTTTTAGACGATCCCTGAAAATCCTCCTCTTCAGAGAAGCCTATCCTACCCACAACCTAACAACTGTATTTACATTTTGTCCATCTGATCATCCCCCCACAGCTACTACCCTTTGTTCCACTTGACCCTCCCTTCTAGATTGTAAGCTCTAACGAACAGGGCCCTCTGATCCCTCCTGTATTGAATTGTATTGTAATTGTACTGTCTGCCCTAATGTTGTAAAGCGCTGCGTAAACTGTCGGCGCTATATAAAACCTGTATAATAATAATTTCTGTAAGAGATTGTATCAGCAATTTCTCAGATTGAGAATCTGAAAAAGGTTCATCTACCGTTGTTTCCTCTGCAGAGGAATCATCGGTTTGCTTTTCTTCCTGATCGATTGAGGGTAACACCTCATCGTGTGCCCACTGTTCCCCTTGCAAAGCTGAAGTGGGGGAAAGGGGACCTAGTATGCTTCGTATCCATTTGAATGGAGGATGCGATTAAAGCCGCTAATCTTTCTTCCAGACCCTGGAGGGAGGAGGAAAGGGCATCTTTAGTCATGTATACAGGTGCTGAGATGTGAGAGGCAGCTGCACCATCAATTTGTTCCAATGGCTCACCCTGAGATGCCATAACTGGTAATTCAGGCAAGGATGACAGCGTGGAAATACAGCTCGAGATCCCAAAGCCTGGGGGATGAAACCTTTACTTTTTTGGCTTTTGTGGTGTCTTTTTTGGCAGGCATAGTCCTGTACAAAAACAGAGGCGCTATACAAATTGCACTAAATCGCTAAAAATAGTAATGACTTTTTTAAAGCCGCTATAAAGTTCAGTCTAGTGCTGGAAAAAGAGTGTCCTTCCTGAATCAGGAATGCCAGTTTTGCAACCCATACCTGTCCCACAGCTCGTGTGTCCCTGTGTGCAGGCAGCTTGTTTCCTCCTCATCAGCAGAGGAGAGACTGTCACAGCTGTATTTATCTGCTTTTAGCCTGCCGTGCGTCCTCGTGGACGTTCATGGCACCTGCATTTAGGCCCCGCCCCCTCCAAAACAATCCTGCCCCCTTTATTAAAAATGTTTCCCTCACCTGAGCACAGCGTTTTTGGGGTCCCAGACCCAACACGGGGGGGGGGGGGGTTGGGATTGGGGAGAGGGGCGACAGAGACTACTGCAGTGAGGCACAGACATGTGAAAAAATACAGCCACAGTAACAAACTTTTAGCGGTAAAATAGCGTGACCTCCGCATCCCCCGCGGCGAGGGGGGGGGGGGTAATGTAAGGGGGGGTGCAGTGCTGCTGTCCCCCTAACCTTCTGGTCCCATGAGGAGGAGAAAAAATAAATTTTTTGCAGATTTCTTTACGTTGCAAATCTCCCTCCACACGCTGTGCAGCCAGGCACAGACTGAGCTAATCAGTGAAGACAACAGTAAGTAAGAGTAAGGTATGTGCATAGACTCCATCTAGTGGAGATTTTAAGGCATGACAACATTTGTTTCTTTAATGGAAGAAATACAAAGATGTTTTTAATGCCCAAGTTTCTTCCCTTACCTTATCCTCGCCACAGGATTTTGCTGAACAGAAAATCCAACCTTCACCCATCACGGCGGGCTGCGTTTAGCAAACCTTCAAGGACTGGGTTCCTAAAACGGGGTTCCAACTGCCTTGGGCCATGTACGAGCACCTGATCAGGAAGTTTAGATAATGTAGCAAGACCTAAGCCCTGCGTTCCTGGGGTCCAGCCCTACAAAGAGAGGCGTTACAGGCAAAACCTCGTGCTTCGGATACGAGGCCCCAGGTACCATCCTTTTAGGCCTCAGTGGCACTTTGGATGGATTTGGCTTCTTTTTATGGAGAAATTTAAATCCAGCATGGATCCCTCCTGGAGCTCCTCAGAGCACTTCTTCACTCATGACCAACACCTTAGACACTGGCGAAAAAAACTGATGTGTCCCTGGAAGGAGGAGGGGTTATACAGGGAGTAAACTTCCTTTAATTGGGTTTACCAGTGTCAACACCTAAGGGTGGCCTAAAACCCATTAAGTAATTACTTAAGGCTCCGTGTCCCATGATGTACGATAAAGAAATAAGATGTTCTAGTAATGCATGGACAGGAAACGCATGCAAAGGCTGTGAAGGTTTTAAGGAACCTAAAGAAGAAGTAGAACTTTCAGCTGAATTCATTAGGGGTAGCTCGAAAGTGGAAAGAACCATCTGTGTAAGAGATTGTACCAGCAATTTCTTAGATTGCGAGGCTGAAAAAGGTTCATCCACCGTTGTCTCCTCTGTAGAGGAGTAATCGGTTTGCCTTTCCTCCTGATCGCCTGAGGGTAACACCCCATCCTGTACCCACTGATCCCCTGGTAAAGGGTCTAAGGTGGGGGAGGGGGATCTAACACACTTCCTATCCTTTTGGATGGAGGATGTGATTAATGCCGCTAATCTTCCCTCCAGGCCCTGCAGGACGGAGGAAAATGCATCTTCAGTCAAGTATACAGGGGCTGAGATGTGAGAAGCAGCTGCACCACCAATTGGTTCCAATGACTCACCCTGGCTTGCCATCTCTGGTATTTCAGGAGAGGCTGACAGTGTGGAGGCACGGCTAGAGTTCCCAGCGCCTGGGGGTGGGATTTTTGGTACCTTTGTGGTGTCTTTTTTGGGAGCCATAGTGCTGAGCACAAAAAGCAGAGGCACTAAGTAAATGCACAACTCGCTGAGCAATAGTCTAGCAAAAACAATGCCGCTAATAAAGTTCAGCTTTGGTGCCGAGTATAAATGTTATTTCCTGGACTGGAAATGCCTGTATGCATCCTTACGTGTCCCGTTTCCCAGACTGCAGCTGTTAGCTGAGAAGCGTCTGTCTCTGTCCCCAGCACCTGTGCTGTGTGCTCCTCGTGGACTTGCGTCCTGCACACGGCGCCGTGCCTTAAGCCACGCCCCCGTCATTCAACACGTCCTCCCCTCTGTTTAAACTAGTAGTTTGTATGCAAACGGCATTAACATGCTGCTTTGGTCAGTGGAGACCCAGCAAAGGGGGGGGGGGGGGGGGGGACTGGGGAGGCGGGATTTTAACAAAAGTTATGAGCTTCTGTGGGGATAAGCGAACATGGGAAAGCCGCCACCGCGGTTCTTTGCTGGATGAGGAATTCCCCTGGCTTGCTGAGACCACACACATGCTGTAGCTGGGACACTGAGCTGACTGAGAAGCAACTTACTTAAGGTATGTGCATTTACTTCTAGTGGAGACTTTAAGGCATTACAACATTTTTACTCATGGAAGAAAAAAACATAGGTGGACTTTTTACAGTTCCTAGGCTTCTTCCCTTACCTTTTCCTCGCTGCAGGATACTGCTAACAGACAGACAAACACAAACTTCACCCGTCATGGCGGGCTGCGTTTAGCAAACATTCCAGGACCAGGTCCCTTTATAGGGGTTCCACTCCCTTGGACCTGTATTAGCACCCCGCCAGGAAAAGCTTAAGGTAATGTAAGCATGACCAAAAAGCCCTGGGTCCCGGGGTCCAGCCCTGCAAAGAGGCGTTACAGGCAAAACCTCCTGCTTTGTTACGTTACGAGGCCCGGGTACCATCCACCTTGGCCTCAGTGGCACTTTGGATGGATCCAGTCTGTGGAGGCTATTTCAATCCAGCATGGAACCCTCCTGGAGCTCCTCAGAGCACATCTTCACTCGAGACCTTAGACACTGGCGAAAAAATAACCTGAGGTACTCCTGGTAGGAGGAGGAGTTATATAGGGTGTGAACTTCCTGTATTGGGCATACCAGTGATCATCCCCTGAAGGTGCCTATATATCCACATAGTGATTACTATGGTGCTCTGTGTCCCATGATGTATGATAAAGAAATATGTTTTCTGTAAGAATAACATATCTTGGATTCATAATCATCCCTAATGCCACAGAAAGGGTTGTAGCATAAAATTCTGAAAATGAAAGGGTGAATTCTAGGACAGACCTACTTGGATGCTTGGTCTGAACATAGAGCAGAAAGGCTTTCTCAGTAAAACACTGCAAACCTTTTGTTTTTTTTTAAAGATATGTTTATTGAGTTTTAAAGACATGGGCACAACGCAACAGAACAACAACGGCAACCCGGTGCCTGGTCCAAAAAAAAAACAAAAAAAAAAAACACCATATATAAATCAGTTACTAGTAATAATAAATCTTTGTTCACCTATCTCACATGTCTCTCGCAATCATTTATCAGTTGTAAAGAATATGCAGTCTCACAATTAGTACGATATCAGTGAACACAGTAACTGCCAGAAAGTGGTAAATAACAGGATAACACATAGTCAGAGCTCAATATAGTGACATAG
Organism: Lithobates septentrionalis; assembly: GCA_037952835.1. NCBI lineage: Eukaryota > Metazoa > Chordata > Amphibia > Anura > Ranidae > Lithobates > Lithobates septentrionalis. The sequence goes on along the minus strand of JBBDGP010001932.1, from coordinate 964,295 downwards.
GGGTCAGTGTCAAGGGACTCGCAATCCACTTGCCCCAAATTTTATAAAATGTCTTGACTCTTTTTCGCAGTTCGAAAGTGAGTCTATACACAGGTAAAGAGTCATTAACCAGTTTCAGCCACTGGGACCGTGTAGGTGACCTCGGTCCTTTCCAGGACAGTAGAAGGAACTTCCTCGCATAGAAATATAGGATGTGAAGCAGTCTCTTGGCATGAGAGGGGATTGTCAGATCGCCAAAGATGCCCAAAAGGCCGTTCTTGGGATTCACTATGTTAGGTAGATCCAAGGCAGAGGAAATAAAAGCGTTTATGTCCACCCAAAAGTCGTGAAACACGGGGTAGGTCCAGAAACAGTGCATAAAGTCAGCAACCTGGCCACAGCCTCTGAAGCATTCAGTGGAGGGAGATAAGCCCATCTTATGTAGTCTGGCAGGTGTGAGGTGGGATTGGTGGAAAATCTCAAGTTGAATAATACGGTCTTTGGACGAAATAACAGAGGTTTTTTATAGGCATCACTAAACTCGGTCCCGTCCACTTCCATAAATGATATGTCTAGGGATGTTCATTTCCCTTGAGTAGTTCGGAATGTGGGATTAGACTCAGTCATGAGGGCAGAGTAGAGTGGGTCCGATCACCTCAATAATTTCTCCAAAGGAGGTACCTGGATAGGATTATCTAGGGAACCAAATTGTGCACGTACAGCATGGAGTAGTTGATAGTCATAAAATAAGTAAGCACGTGGCAGATCAAAGTTCACACGCAATTGACAGAATTTTTAAAAACCCTGTGAAGTAAAGAGATGGCATAAATACTTAACCCCTTTGGCAGACCACCTTTGTGGGTCAGGTAAACAGTATAATTCTGGAAAGCTATGGTTAAACCACAAAAGGGTAATTGGGGGATGCCAGCCATGAATCAGTGGAAACTTTGGCCACAATGGCCTAAATAAGCATAGGGAGGAATGTAGAAGTGATGTACCTGGGCAGGCTGGGACACAGCCTCTATAGATAATATTGTGGAGGAGGCAATCGCTGCCTCTGTGGTCATGCAAGCATTGGCGGAAATTGAATGCAACCAGTCATGGATATTGATTAGTTGAGACGCCAAATAGAAGAAGCAAAAAGCCAGCCATGTGGGTTGGGAGTCGCAAGGTTTCAAGGACTATCCTGGGAGGGTGGCCATTCCATAAGAACAAAACACTGCAAACCTTAAACCATAACTTAACTGTATCTGAGCACCACAAACTGAAAATAATGTTTAATTAACTTAAGATTCAAAGCAAATTCACCCATCCAACCATTTTCCCGACAATAGGCTTTATTTTGTTGAGAAATCACTTTGAAAAACACCCCCTAGCACTTCTAGCTGTGACCATGTAGGGCAGATTATTCATGTAGCATTTACTTCCTGGAATCCATTTGACCTTAGGTCAAGCAAGCGGGCCGAAGGGGGTGCTTAGGTGAGAAAACCCCTCCTTCCTTCCTTCACATTGAACTGAATCAGTTTGTCTGAAAACAGCTCTGTATGTGGGTAAGTTTTAGGCTGGGTTCACACTGCAGCACGCTCCGGCTCACAGCAGGAATCCGGTGCATCCCCATTCACGTTTCAGATCCAATTTCAGCCTGAATTTTTGCCTGAATTCGGACCTGAAACGAACCAAAAGACGCAAAGGACTCCTGGGCAATTCGCACCAGAGCGACAGCGGAGATATGTGAACAGGCTCCATAGAGAGCCAGTCACAATCTCCTGCTGTGAGAATTGGATGCGGAGAAACCGGCATCCAATTCGCAACAGTGTGAACCCAGCACTTTTTTTTTCAGACTGCTACTTAGAAGCATTTCAGACAGGCTGTTTCCAAGGTTACAGTTAATCACTTGAGCAGCTAAATTTTGCCTGTGAGGAGTGTTTTTCCTTCTTGCTTTGGGTTCCTTTTCAAAACAGTATAAATATGTTTTATTAGTACTACAATCAGATGTGAATGAGCCAATGTTAGCAGATGTTGAAGGAGGAGTGATATATTTGGAGTACCAGGGGCCTCTGGATTAATACAAGTGCCGATCATGCAATGAAAAGCTCTCGTTCTATGCCGTGCTGAACTATGAATCTTTAGTGTCCTAGTATTCAATACAAAATCACTTTACTTATCCAAGAAACATCAAGGAGTCAGAGGTCAGAATTTGTTACATATCGCCATGGCCACCTTGGCACCTTTTTTGAAAGATGTTGTTTTTTTTAATGAAAAAGTAATTCACATGCACATTCTGTAGGGGCTCTGGATTAGGGATGTCAAACTACAGATTACTTCCCCTAACCAGAGTCTGCTGCTGAGCCTCACCACCTTAGATAAGGTGTCAGCAGACTAAGAGCTGTCACCTAAGTCCGGGGTCCCCAACTACCGGGCTGTGGCCTCTCTGTGGCTGGCATGAAAGAGCCAAGTGAGAGAGTCAGGAGGGCGGCATGAGAGCTGGGTGGATGAGAGAAGCGAGCGGGCAGGTGGATGAGAGAAGCGAGCGGGCAGGCGGAGGAGAGAAGCGAGCGGGCAGGCGGAGGAGAGAAGCGAGCGGGCAGGCGGAGGAGAGAAGCGAGCGGGCAGGCGGAGGAGAGAAGCGAGCGTGCAGGCGGAGGAGAGAAGCGAGCGGGAGGAGGAGAGAAGCGAGCGGGAGGAGGAGAGAAGCGGGCGGAGGAGAGAAGCGAGCGGGCAGGCGGAGGAGAGAAGCGAGCGGGCAGGCGGAGGAGAGAAGCGAGCGGGCAGGCGGAGGAGAGAAGCGAGCGGGCGGGCGGAGGAGAGAAGCGAGCGGGCGGGCGGAGGAGAGAAGCGAGCGGGCGGGCGGAGGAGAGAAGCAAGCGGGCGGGCGGAGGAGAGAAGCAAGCGGACGGGCAAGCAGCGATTACATCACCTCTCTCCAGCCCACCCCGCATCACCGCTTATCCGCCCTCACAGCTGGTGTTCTGTCAGCCTCTTCGATGTCGGAGGTGTGGCAGGGAGCAGAGAGATGACATCTCTCGCCGCCATCACCGCTGTCCTGCCTTCACTCAGAACCCACCACTGAACAGAGGCCTGCCTCTGTGCTAAATGGACCAGTGCTGCCACCAATGCAGTGACAATCCACATAGGGTGGCACTGGCAGGCAGCTTGGCAAGTGACAATCCGCATCTGGTGGCACTGGCAGGCAGCGTGGCAAGTGATAATCCACATCTGTTGGCACTGGAAGGCAGCGTGGCAAGTGAAAAACCACATCTGGCGGCTGGCAGCATGACAAGTGACTTTTCACATCTGGTGGAAGTTGACATGGCAGGTGACATTCCACACCTGGTGGCAGGAGACATTCCACATCTGAAGGCAGGCGACGTGGCAAGTGACAATCCACATCTGGTGGCAAGTGACGTGGCAAGTGACAATCCGCATCTGGTGGCAGGCGACGTGGCAAGTCACAATCTGCATCTGGTGGCAGGCGACTTGGCAAGTGACAATTCCCATCTGGTGGCAGGCGACGTGGCAAGTGACAATTCCCATCTGGTGGCAGGTGACGTAGCAAGTGACAATTCCCATCTGGTGGCAGGCGACGTGGCAAGTCACAATCTGCATCTGGTGGCAGGCAATGTGCCAAGAGACACGCTCAGGGCTCCCACCGATTCTGGATTATGGTTAGTTGAACTATTTCATTTATTACTACAATGTAATAATAGAAATAATGCGCTTCAATCCCCCGACACCATATCACCCATGATTGAGGGCTAACGCCAGCCATTGCCCTGACAAATTACCTGTAAAAAAAATGCCCCCATGGCACAATCAATTTTCTTTTACATAGCTGATCCCCAGTGCCAAAAAGTTTATGTAGAGGGGGGGGGGGGGGGGGGGTGCTTGGGCAGCACAAACTGTAATTAGCCAGTACCAGAAGAGGAGAGCAGAGAAACCAGGTAAGAGCAAAAGACAAATCTATTGAAGCTATAGGAAAGGCAAAGAGGGAGATTAGGGCTGCAGATTGAAACAGAGGTACAGGTCAGAGGGAGAAGGGCATGGGTTTCTGAGTGATATGATGATTGGTGCTGCCTGAAAAGAAGAAAGCCGAACCAAGGGGCAGAAGTATGCATGACTGAAGAATGAGGCTTGATCAAAGTTGTACACTGTACACAGCTCTCTGGGTCTAGGTAGCTGTGCAAACAACATTCAACTTCGAGCAGAAGATGAAGATCCTATCCTTATTTTTTCAACAAAGATACTTCTCTTCACATATAACAGGCAAATGAGTAATTGCAGCTTGACACAATCACAGTACAGATATTACAACTGCTCACCCTTGCTGATGAGCTCAGGTTCCACGTTGCATTTATCCCCAGATTTCAGAGTTGTAATAATGGCACATAGAGTGGAGTTGATCACATCTGGCTCCTGCCGGAAGGCCAAAGCTTCTGCCAAGTGCAAAAACCCACTACGTACTGTGGAAGAAAAATCATTACACAAAAAGAGGTCAGTACCTAGAAAACATTCCGTTCCTTATTACTCTGAATACAGTGACAATCAAGGAAAGGAATACAGTACAATGTGCTCAATAAAGACCAGGCACATTTCAGCCAATTAGTAAATAACCAACCACAGTTTAGCTATTATTAAAATGAATCTTGCAGACAGCTCTATACAGTGTTAAAGACTGCCTTACCGTCACTGATGCGATGCTTTGATGAGTACTGTGCAGCAAAGGATTTGAGTTGTGCTTGCAGTGGACCTTCCTCAACACCTGGGTTGTCCAGCCACTGCAACATCTGCATAAGTACTTTGAAGAAGAGTGATGAAAAAGCAGTATCCTGGGGTACACAACGCTGTAGACAGAAGAGAAAAGTATAATTCTTTATTAGAGGCAGTTTCGCCAGCAAGCTTGAGATCTCATACTTTTTACAAACAGATTTTTTTTTTTTTATGCCCATAGTGGATTGCAGTTTAAGATTTGTGCAGATTCCTTTAGGCCCCTTTCACACTTATACGACTTCAAAGTCGTGCGATTTCACGGGTGCTATTTTGCCGCGATTTGGGAGCAGTACTACTTTGTACGACTTTGCTACAACTTTGGCATTAACAAATGAAAACATACATGGTGTGAGGCTTGTGCTTACAAAGTTGTACTGAAAACGTGTCCATATTATTCAGGTACGATTTGCATGCTACTTGAGGGTTTAACATTGAGGTCTATGGAGTACAACTCGCATGGAAGTTGGACCAAAGTAGTGCAGGGACTACTTTGAAGTCGGCATGACTTAAAGTCGTGCCAATATGAATGGTAGTCATTGAAAATCATGGAGAATGACTTGTCATACGATTTTGCAGTACAAAATCGTGGGACAAATCGTATAAGTGTGAAAGGGGCCTAAGTCTGGGTTAACACATCGCATGTGAGTCGCACCGCATTGCTGTGCAGATCACATGCGATGTCTGTGCGATGTAAATTCAGCCATACAAACTGTATGGCTGAAATCGCATTGCATTCGCACCAAGATAGTGACCATTTTATCGGTCCGCGCTGGAATCCTGCACCATTTCACAGTTTGCACTGCGATCTGTAAACCGATCTGGGGGTGTCATTGTCTTTACATCGACGCCTGTAGCGGGTCGCCGCTGTGAACCACCGGCGATTCAGGAAACGCGCTGGTTCCCACATCGCACAAGTGTGAACCCAGCCTCAGTTCAGTACATCACTGTACCATTAAAATATTTTGTTATGTCTGTTTGATATGTGCAAATACCTGTTGATACTGCCAGAAATCCAGTGCTGTACTCTGTCCTATACTCTCTACAGTCTTATCACAAACATAGGGCATGATAAACTATGATTGGGGGATTGTAGAGGAATGCAGTCTTGCATGGCACATTGCATTTTGTATTAAATATTAGGTTGCAGCACATAAAGTGGATTAAGCACAGAAACCATGAACTTGGCTGTCTTGTGTCGTAATCCTCTTGGTGCAATACTTCACACCTCTCTTGTGCCAAATATCGACAAACTAATTTTCAGAAAAATAGGATTTTTATAACAGCTTACCTGTAAAATCCTTTTCTTTGAAGTACATCACGGGACACAGAGCCATAGTAGTTACTATGTGGGTTATAGGCCATCTTCAGGTGATGGACACTGGCACGCCCTAAATTAACCACTTGCCGACCGCCTAACGCAGATATACTGCGGCAGAATGGCACGGGCAGGCAAAGTCACGTACCGGTGCCCGAGGCGGTTGGCATCGTTAGGGGAGCGATCCATGCTGAGGGGGAGACCACTCATTCGTGGCCACCCACTCGCGATTGCTCCCAACGAAAGAAAATCTTCCTCTGCTGCTGTAATGTAAACAGCGGCAGAGGAAGTGATGTCACCTCTCCTCTTTTTCGTTTCGGCGCCGAGGAGAGAAGACATCTAAGTAAGTGCACCAACACTACACTAACAGTAAAACACACTAGGCACACATTTCACCCCTGATCACCCCCCTGTCACAGTGACACCAATAGCAGTTTTTTTTTTTTCCTGATTACTGCATTGGTGTCAGTTTGTGACAGTTATAAGTGGTAGGGCAGTTAGTGTTAGCCCCCTTTAGGTCTAGGGTACCCCCCTAACCCCCCCCCCCCAGTAAAGTTTTAACCCCTTGATCACCCCCGTTGCCAGTGTCACTAAGCGATCATTTTTCTGATCGCTGTATTAGTGTCACTGGTGACGCTAGTTAGGGAGATAAGTATTTATGTTCGCCGTCGGCGTTTTATAGCGTCAGGGACCCCTATATACTACCTAGTAAAGGTTTTAACCCCTTGATTGCCCCCTAGTTAACCCTTTCACCAGTGATCACCGTATAACTGTTACGGGTTAGTTAGTTTATTTTTTATAGTGTCAGGGCACCCGCCGTTTATTCCCTAATAAAGGTTTAGCCCCCTGATCACCCGGCGGGTGATACAAGTTAGGTTTTAGGGTCAGATAGGGTCTGCTTCGCCCCAGGCCGCATCAGGTTAGTGCCAGTACTGCTAACACCCACGCACGCACCATACACCTCCCTTAGTGGTATAGTATCTGAACGGATCAATATCTGATCTGATCAGATCTATACTAGCGTCCCCAGCAGTTTAGGGTTCCCAAAAACGCAGTGCTAGCGGGATCAGCCCAGATACCTGCTAGCACCTGCATTTTGCCCCTCTGCCCGGCCCAGCCCAGCCCACCCAAGTGCAGTATCGATCGATCACTGTCACTTATAAAACACTAAACACATAACTGCAGCGTTCGCAGAGTCAGGCCTGATCCCTGCGATCGCTAACAGTTTTTTTGGTAGCGTTTTGATACAGTCGCTAACAGTCAGGAGCTTTTTTACCTGTGAGTCTCACTAGTGTAACACTAAATTTAGAGCCCAAAATGGCAAATCGAAGGTACACTAGTGAAGAGGCCTACACGTTTCTGAGCATGACAGATAGTGAAGAGGAAGTCACTCATCTGTCAGATTCAGGCTCAGAATACGATCCTGTAGACGACAGCGGCTCCATGACAGATAGCTCTGACGATGGAATTGTGGTCCCTGCCAAGGTCAGGCGTACCCGCTTTTCCTTCTGGTGAACTGGCAAGCACCAGTGGCCTAGTACACCGGTCGTAGTCAAACCAGCACTGCAGTAACACTTGGTGACGTGGCGAGTCCCATAAGTGCAGTCCAAGCTGGTGAGGTGGCAAGCACAAGTATTGTCCCGCTGCCACCAAGCAGAAGACAGACACAGGCCCGGAAGAAGATAAACACAGGCCCGTCGTGCCCATAATGCCCGTCCTGCTGCATTCGCCAATCCTAATTGGGAACCCACCAGGTTCTGCAGCACCCGTACTTCCCCCATTCACATCCCCAACCAAATGCAGTCGGCTGCATGAGAGGTATTTTCTTTATGTCCTCCCGAGTACTCCTACCCAATGAACCCCCCCAAAAAAGACGTCATGTCTGCAGCAAGCGCGGATATAGGCGTGACACTCGCTATTATTGTCCCTCCTGTCCTGACAATCCTGGTCTTTGCATTGGTGAATGTTTTGAACGCTACCATACACTAGTTGAGTATTAGCGTAGGGTACAGCATTGCACAGACTAGGCACACTTTCACAGGGTCTCCCAAGATGCCATCGCATTTTGAGAGACCCGAACCTGGAACCGGCTACAGTTATAAAAGTTGCAGTAAAAAAAAAAAGTGTAAAAGAAAAAAAAAAAATAAAAAAATATAAAATAAAAAAAACAAAAATAGTTGTCGTTTTATTGTTCTCTCTCTCTCTCTATTCTCTATTGTTCTGCTCTTTTTTACTGTATTCTATTCTGCAATGTTTTATTGTTATTATGTCATTAGTCAGATCGATGGCAGTAATTTTAGCAGTAGACCTCCTCTGTAAATCTAAAGTGGTAACCTGTAAAGGCTTTTAACCACTTGACGACCGCCTCACGCCGATGTACGTCGGCAAGGTGGCACGGACAGGCAAAATCACGTACATGTACGTGATTTGCCTTCCGCGGGTGGGGGGTCCGATCGGTCCCCCCCCCGGTGCCCGCGGCGGTCGCCATTTCTTCGCGGGCGATGAGACATGAGGGGGAGGCCATCCATTGTTGGCCACCCCCTCCCGATCGCTCCTGGCGAATGAAAACGCTTCCTTTCCCTCTGTAATGTAAACAGAGGGAAAGGAAGTGATGTCATCCCTCCTCGAGTCGGTCTTTTCGATCCGGCGCAGAGGAGAGAAGACATCAAGTAAGTGCACCAACACTACACTAACAGTAGAACACGCCAGGCACACTTGTCACCCCCCATCACCCCCCGATCACCCCCCTGTACCCCCTGTCATTCTGACACCAAAAGCATTTTTTTTTTTTTTGCATTGGTGTCAGTTTGTCAGTTACAAGTGTTAGGGCAGTTAGGTTAGCCCCCTTTAGGTCTAGGGTACCCCCCCCTTAGGTCCAGGGTACCCCCCTAACACCCCCTAATAAAGGTTAACCCCTTGATTACCCCCTGTCACCAGTGTCGCTAAGCGATCGTTTTTCTGATCGCTGCATTAGTGACACAGGTGACGCTAGTTAGGGAGGTAAGTATATAGGTTCGCTGTCAGTGTTTTATAGCGACAGGGACCCCTATATACTACCTAGTAAAGGTTTTAACCCCTTGATTGCCCCCTAGTTAACCCTTTCACCAGTGATCACCGTATAACTGTTACGGGTTAGTTTATTTTTTATAGTGTCAGGGCACCCGCCGTTTATTCCCTAATAAAGGTTTAGCATAAAGTGTTACGGGTGACGCTGGTTAGCTAGTTTGTTTTTTGTAGTTTATTACAGTTTATTACAGTTTATTATAGTTTTAGGGCACCCGCCGTTTATTACCCTATAAAGGTTTAACCCCCTAATTGCCCGGAGGTGATATAAATTACATTTTTAGGGTCAGCTAAGGTCTGCGTCGCCCCAGGCAGCGTCAGGTCAGCGCCAGTACCGCTAAAACCCACGCACGCAGCATACACCTCCCTTAGTGCTATAGTATCTGAACGGATCGATATCTGATCCGATCAGATCTATACTCCCCAGCAGTTTAGGGTTCCCTGAAACGCAGTGTTAGCGGGATCAGCCCAGATACCTGCTAGCACCTGCGTTTTGCCCCTCGGCCCAGCCCAGCCCAGCCCACCCAAGTGCAGTATCGATCGATAACTGACACTTACAAAACACTAAGCACACATAACTGCAGCGTTCGCAGAGTCAGGCCTGATCCCTGCGATCGCTAACAGTTTTTTGGTAGCGTTTTGATACAGTCACTGACAGTCAGGAGCTTTTTTGCCTGTGAGTCTCACTAGTGTACCCCTAAATTTAGAGCCCAAAATGGCAAATCGAAGGTACACTAGTGAAGAGGCCTACACGTTTCTGAGTATGACAGATAGTGAAGAGGAAGTCACTCATCTGTCAAGTTCAGGCTCAGAATACGATCCTGTAGAGGACAGCGGCTCCATGACAGATAGCTCTGACGACGGAGTTGTGGTCCCTGCTAAGGTCAGGCGTACCAGACCCCGAACTTCTTCTTCTGTCCTTGAAGTGCAAGAACCGCAGGGCTCTCGTATGGAGCAGAGAAGTACTAGCGCCGCTATTCCTTCTGGTGAACTGGCAAGCACCAGCGGCCTAGTACACCCTGGTCGTACATCCAGCACTGCAGTATCACGTGGTGACGTGGCGAGTCCCATAGGTGCAGTTCAAGCTGGTGAGGTGGTAAGCACTAGTAGTGTCCCGCTGCCACCAAGAAGACAAAGACAGGCCCGTCGTGCCCATAGTGCCCTTCCTGCTGCATTCGCCAATCCGAATTGGGAACCCACCACTTCTGCAGCACCCCTACTTCCCCCTTTCACTGGCCAACCCGGAATTCAGGTGGAAACAGTTGACTTTACGCCACTGGATTTTTATTCACTGTTTTTCACCGAAGATCTCTATAGATCTATTGTGGACCAAAGCAATTTATACGCTGGTCAACACATCGCCGCTAATCCCCAGTCCTCCCTTGCCAGAGATTGGAGACCAATTACGGTCTCCGAATTTAAGATCTTTCTGAGCCTTTCCCTCCTCATGGGGTTGAATAAAAAGAGTAAGTTGCGGTCATATTGGTCCACTGACCCAATTTACCATTCACCCTTGTTCTCTGCTTCCATGGCCAGGGCACGATACGAGCAGATTTTGCGGTTCATGCACTTCAACGACAATGAACTCTGTCGTCCTCGTGGAGACCCTGCATACGATCGGCTCTACAAAATTTGGCCCCTCGTAAACCACTTCAACCAACGTTTTGCAGACTTGTTTACCCCCCATCAAGTTGTCTGCGTTGATGAGTCCCTGATTACATTTTCTGGCCGCTTGTCATTCAAACAGTACCTTCCCAGCAAGCGTGCCAGATACGGGGTCAAGATGTATAAGCTCTGTGACAGGGCCACAGGCTATACATATAGTTTTATGGTTTACGAGGGCAAAGATAGTCACGTAGAGCCGACAAACTGCCCTGACTACATAGGAAGCGCTGGCAAGATAGTGTGGGACTTGGTGTCACCCTTATTCGGAAAGGGGTACCACTTGTACGTGGACAATTATTATACGAGCGTGCCACTTTTTAGTCACTTGTTTGATCATCAGATTGGAGCATGTGGCACCGTGCGACCTAATCGCCGGGGCTTTCCCCAGCGGCTTGTAGATTCCCGTCTTAGGCTGGGGGAGAGAGCCTGCTTGAAGTATAATAATTTGCTCGCTATGAAGTGGAGGGATAAGAAGAATGTTTTCGTTCTCACCTCCCTTCATGCAGACACGACGACCCAAATTCCTACGGCGACTGGTGTTGTGGAGAAACCCCTCTGTGTCCACGAATACAACCTTAATATGGGAGGGGTGGACCTCAACGACCAGTTGTTGGCGCCGTACCTAGTTGCCCGTAAGGCCAGACGCTGGTACAAAAAAGTGTCTGTTTATTTATTTCAATTGGCTTTGCTGAACGCTCATGTGCTATACAGAGCTTCAGGACAGACTGGATCCTTCCTTAAATTCCAGGAAGAGATCGTCAGAGCCCTTCTGTTTCCAGACGGTGCTCTACCTCACCTTCCCCAACCAAATGCAGTAAGCCGGCTGCATGAGAGGCATTTTCTTTATGCCATCCCGAGTACCCCTACCCAACGAGCCCCCCAAAAAAGATGTCGTGTCTGCAGCAAGCGCGGATTTAGGCGTGACACCCGGTCTTATTGTCCCTCCTGTCCTGGCAATCCTGGTCTTTGCATGGGTGAATGCTTTGAACGCTACCATACATTAGTTGAGTATTAGCGTAGGGTTCAGCACTGCACAGACTAGGCACACTAACACAGGGTCTCTCAAGATGCCATTGCATTTTGAGAGACCCAAACCTGGAACGAGTTACAAAAGTTAAAAGTTACTAATAAAAAAGTGTAAAAAAAAAAATAAAAAAATATAAAAACACAAAAAAAAATATAAAATAAAAAAAACAAAAATAGTTGTTGTTTTATTGTTCTCTCTCTCTCTATTCTCTCTCTATTGTTCTGCTCTTTTTTACTCTATTCTATTCTGCAATGTTTTATTGTTATTATGTTTTACCATGTTTGCTTTTCTGATTTTTTATACTTTACCGTTTACTGTGTTTTGTTGGTAACCATTTTATTGTTTTCAGGTACGCCATTCAGTTGCAGCGCGGATTTATTTATCTTGACAGCAACAGCGTTTGCTCCCACGATATATAAAGCCGTGACTCCAGCGCTGTCGGAGGTGATTTCACCACCACAGTTACATACTTCAGCATATATGCCGAAGCGTGGGGGCAGAAGTGGGTGGAGGAGCGATTTGCTCCTGCCTTTTGCGGGAGGATGCCCCCATGCTTCGGCATATATATATTTTAGGCACAGGTTGCGTTAAATGTTTTATTTTTTACTATTTTTTTTTTGTATTTGCTTTGCAGGTATGGTAAGTCTTACTGTTACACTGTAATGTTACTTTGTTTTATTGTTAACCATCATTTGCTTAGCAGGTACGCCATTCAGTTGCAGCACGGATTTATTTATCTTGACAGCAACAGCGTTTGCTCCCACGATATATAAAGCCGTGACTCCAGCGCTGTCGGAGGTGATTTCACCACCACAGTTACATACTTCAGCATATATGCCGAAGCGTGGGGGCAGCAGTGGGTGGAGGAGCAATTTGCTCCTGCCTTTTGCGGGAGGATGCCCCCATGCTTCGGCATATATAAATGGTGCATGTATGCCCATCATTAGAAGTGGGTGGATGAAGGGAGGTATTCTAATGGTGGGCATACCCACCGATCAATATCTTTTTTTTGTTCAGCCCACAGGCTGCATGAAAAAAAAGTTTACAATATATGCCTAACAAGGACCAGCAACGTACTGGTATGTTGCTGGACTTTGAGTGGTTATACCAGAATGATGCCTGCAGGTTTAGGTATCATCTTGGTATCATTCTTTTCAGCCAGCGGTCGGCTTTCATGTAAAAGCAATCCTAGCGGCTAATTAGCCTCTAGACTGCTTTTGCAAGCAGTGGGAGAGAATGCCCCCCCCCCACCATCTTCCATGTTTTTCTCTGGCTCTCCTGTCCCAACAGGGAACCTGAAAATGCAGCCGGTGATTCAGCCAGCTGACCATAGAGCTGATCAGAGACCAGAATGGCTACAAACATCTCTATGGCCTAAGAAACCGGAAGCTACGAGCATTTCATGACTTAGATTTCGCCGAATGTAAACAGCGCCATTGGGAAATTGGGAAAGCATTTTATCACACCGATCTTGGTGTGGTCAGATGCTTTGAGGGCAGAGGAGAGATCTAGGGTCTAATAGAGCCCAATTTTTTAAAAAAAGAGTACCTGTCACTACCTATTGCTATCATAGGGGATATTTACATTCCCTGAGATAACAATAAAATTAATAAAAAAAAAAATTAAAATGAAAGGAACAGTTTAAAAATAAGATAAAAAAGCAAAAAAATAATAAAGAAAAAAAAAAGCACCCCTGTCCCCCCCCTGCTCTCGCGCAAAGGCGAACACAAGCGTCGGTCTGGCGTCAAATGTAAACAGCAATTGCACCATGCATGTGAGGTATCACCGCGAAGGACAGAACGAGGGCAGTAATTTTAGCAGTAGACCTCCTCTGTAAATCTAAAGTGGTAACCTGTAAAGGCTTTTAAAGGCTTTTAAAAATGTATTTATTTTGTCACCGCTGCGCGTTTGTGCGCAATTTTAAAGCATGTCATGTTTGGTATCCATGTACTCGGCCTAAGATCATCTTTTTTATTCCATCAAACATTTGGGCAATATAGTGTGTTTTAGTGCATTAAAATTTAAAAAAGCGTGTTTTTTCCCCAAAAAATGCGTTTGAAAAATCGCTGCGCAAATACTGTGTGAAAAAAAAATATGAAACACCCACCATTTCAATCAGTAGGGCATTTGCTTTAAAAAAATATATAATGTTTGGGGGTTCAAAGTAATTTTCTTGCAAAAAAAAATAATTTTTTCATGTAATCAAAAAGTGTCAGAAAGGGCTTGGTCTTCAAGTGGTTAGAAGAGTGGGTGATGTGTAACATAAGCTTCTAAATGTTGTGCATAAAATGCCAGGACAGTTCAAACCCCCCCCAAATGACCCCATTTTGGAAAGTAGACACCCCAAGCTATTTGCTGAGAGGCATGTCGAGTCCATGGAATATTTTATATTGTGACACAAGTTGCGGGAAAGAGACAAATCTTTTTTTTTTTTTTTTTTTTTTTTTGCACAAAGTTGTCATTAATGATATATTTCTCAAACATGCCATGGGAATATGTGAAATTACACCCCAAAATGCATTCTGTTGCTTCTCCTAAGTATGGGGATACCACATGTGTGGGACTTTTTGGGAGCCTAGTCGCGCACGGGACCCCGAAAACCAAGCACCGCCTTCAGGCTTTCTAAGGCCGTAAATTTTTGATTTCACTCTTCACTGCCTAGCACAGTTTCGGAGGCCATGGAATGCCCAGATGGCACAACCCCCCCCCCCAAATGACCCCATTTTGGAAAATAGACATCCCAAGCTATTTGCTGAGAGGTATAGTGAGTATTTTGCAGACCTCACTTTTTGTCACAAACTTTTGAAAATTGAAAAAAGAAAAAAAAAATACATTTTTCTTGTCTTTCTTCATTTTCAAAAACAAATGAGAGCTGCAAAATACTCACCATGCCTCTCAGCAAATAGCTTGGGGTGTCTACTTTCCAAAATGGGGTCATTTGGGGGGGGGGTTTGTGCCATCTTGGCATTTTATGGCCTTCAAAACTGTGATAGGTAGTGAGGAGTGGAATCACAACTTAATGCCCTTAGAAATCCTGAAGGCGGTGCTTGGTTTTCGGGGCCCCGTATGTGGCTAGGCTCCCAAAAAGTCCCACACATGTGGTATCCCCGTACTCAGGAGAAGCAGCTAAATGTATTTTGGGGTGCAATTTCACATATGCCCATGGCCTGTGTAAGAAATATATCATTTAGTGACAACTTTGTGCAAAAAAAAAAAAAAAAAAATTGTCACTTTCCCGCAACTTGTGTCAAAAAATAAAATATTCCATGGACTCAACATGCCTCTCAGCAAATAGCTTGGGGTGTCTACTTTCCAAAATGGGGTCATTTGGGGGGGGTTTGTGCCATCTGGGCATTTTTTGGCCTTCAAAACTGTGATAGGAAGCGAGGAGTGAAATCAAAAATTTATGCCCTTAGAAATCCTGAAGGCGGTGCTTGGTTTTCGGGGCCCCGTACGCGGCTAGGCTCCCAAAAAGTCCTAAACATGTGGTATCCCCGTACTCAGGAGAAGCAGCAGAATGTATTTTGGGGTGTAATTCCACATATCCCCATGGCATGTTTGAGCAATATATCATTTAGTGACAACTTTGTGCAAAAAAAAATAAAAAAATAAAAAAAAGTGTTACTTTCCCGCAACTTGTGTCAAAATATAAAAGATTCCATGGACTCAACATGCCTTTCAGCAAATAGTTTGGGGTGTCTACTTTCCAAAATGGGGTCATTTGGGGGGGTTTTGTGCCATCTTGGCATTTTATGGCCTTCAAAACTGTGATAGGTAGTGAGGAGTGAAATCACAACATTACGCCCTTAGAAATCCTGAAGGCGGTGCTTGGTTTTCGGGGCCCCGTATGCGGCTAGGCTCCCAAAAAGTCCCACACATGTGGTATCCCCATACTCAGGAGAAGTAGCTAAATGTATTTTGGGGTGCAATTCCACATATGCCCATGGCCTGTGTGAGAAATATATCATTTAGTGACAACTTTGTGCAAAAAAAAAAAAAATTGTCACTTTCCCGCAACTTGTGTCAAAAAATAAAATATTCCATGGACTCAACATGCCTCTCAGCAAATAGCTTGGGGTGTCTACTTTCCAAAATGGGGTCATTTGGGGGGGGTTTGTGCCATCTGGGCATTTTTTGGCCTTCAAAACTGTGATAGGAAGCGAGGAGTGAAATCAAAAATTTATGCCCTTAGAAATCCTGAAGGCGGTGCTTGGTTTTCGGGGCCCCGTACGCGGCTATGCTCCCAAAAAGTCCTAAACATGTGGTATCCCCGTACTCAGGAGAAGCAGCAGAATGTATTTTGGGGTGTAATTCCACATATCCCCATGGCATGTTTGAGCAATATATCATTTAGTGACAACTTTGTGCAAAAAAAAATAAAAAAATAAAAAAAAGTGTTACTTTCCCGCAACTTGTGTCAAAATATAAAATATTCCATGGACTCAACATGCCTTTCAGCAAATAGTTTGGGGTGTCTACTTTCCAAAATGGGGTCATTTGGGGGGGTTTTGTGCCATCTTGGCATTTTATGGCCTTCAAAACTGTGATAGGTAGTGAGGAGTGAAATCACAACATTACGCCCTTAGAAATCCTGAAGGCGGTGCTTGGTTTTCGGGGCCCCGTATGCGGCTAGGCTCCCAAAAAGTCCCACACATGTGGTATCCCCATACTCAGGAGAAGTAGCTAAATGTATTTTGGGGTGCAATTCCACATATGCCCATGGCCTGTGTGAGAAATATATCATTTAGTGACAACTTTGTGCAAAAAAAAAAAAAATTGTCACTTTCCCGCAACTTGTGTCAAAAAATAAAGTATTCCATGGACTCAACATGCCTCTCAGCAAATAGCTTGGGGTGTCTACTTTCCAAAATGGGGTCATTTGGGGGGGTTTTGTGCCATCTGGGCATTTTATGGCCTTCAAAACTGTGATAGGTAGTGAGGAGTGGAATCACAACTTAACGCCCTTAGAAATCCTGAAGGCGGTGCTTGGTTTTCGGGGGCCCCGTACGTGGCTAGGCTCCCAAAAAGTCCCACACATGTGGTATCCCCATACTCAGGAGAAGCAGCTGAATGTATTTTGGGGTGCAATTCCACATAGGCCCATGGCCTGTGTGAGCAATATATCATTTAGTGACAACTTTTTGTAAATATTTTTTTTTTTTTTTTTTTGTCATTATTCAATCACTTGGGACAAAAAAAAAAAATATTCAATGGGTTCAACATGCCTCTCAGCAATTTCCTTGGGGTGTCTACTTTCCAAAATGGGGTCATTTGGGGGGTTTTTGTACTGCCCTGCCATTTTAGCACCTCAAGAAATGACATAAGCAGTCATAAACTAAAAGCTGTGTAAATTCCAGAAAATGTACCCTAGTTTGTAGACGCTATAACTTTTGCGCAAACCAATAAATATACGCTTGACATTTTTTTTACCAAAGACATGTGGCCAAATAAATTTTGGCCTAAATGTATGACTAAAATTGAGTTTATTGGATTTTTTTTATAACAAAAAGTAGAAAATATAATTTTTTTTCAAAATTTTCGGTCTTTTTCCGTTTATAGCGCAAAAAATAAAAACCGCAGAGGTGATCAAATACCATCAAAAGAAAGCTCTATTTGTGGGAAGAAAAGGACGCAAATTTCGTTTGGGTACAGCATTGCATGACCGCGCAATTAAAAGTTAAAGCGACGCAGTGCCAAATTGGAAAAAGACCTCTGGTCCTTAGGCAGCATAATGGTCCGGGGCTCAAGTGGTTAAAGGCTTTTAAAAATGTATGTAGTTTGTCGCCACTGCACGTTTGTGCGCAATTTTAAAGCATGTGATGTTTGGTATCCATGTACTCGGCCTAAGATCATCTTTTTTATTTCATCAAACATTTGGCCAATATAGTGTTTTTTAGTGCATTAAAATAAAAAAAAGTGTGTTTTTTCCACAAAAAATGCTTTTGAAAAATAGCTGCGCAAATACTGTGTGAAAAAAAAAAAAATGAAACACCCACTATTTTAATCCGTAGGGCCTTTGCTTTAAAAAAAATATATAATGTTTGGGGGTTCAAAGTAATTTTCTTGCAAAAAAAAAATATTTTTTAATATTAACAAATCGTGTCAGAAAGGGCTTTGTCTTCAAGTGGTTAGAAGAGAGGGTGATGTGTGACATAAGCTTCTAAATGTTGTGCACAAAATGCCAGGACAGTTCAACCCCCCCCCCCCCCCAAATGACCCCATTTTGGAAAGTAGACACCCCAAGATATTTGCTGAGAAGCATGTAGAGTCCATGGAATATTTTATATTGTGACACAGGTTGCAGGAAAAAGACAATTTTTTTTTTTTTTTTGCACAAAGTTGTCACTAAATGATATATTGCTCAAACATGCCATGGGAATATGTGAAATTACACCCCAAAATACATTCTGTTGCTTCTTCTGAGTACGGGGATACCATATGTGTGAGACTTTTTGGGAGCCTAGCCGCATACGGGACCCCAAAAACCAAGCACTGCCTTCAGGGTTTCTAAGGGTGTACATTTTTGATTTCACTCCTCACTGCCTATCACAGTTTCGGAGGCCATGGAATGCCCAGATGGCACAACCCCCCCCCCAATGACCCCATTTTGGAAAGTAGACACCCCAAGCTATTTGCTGAGAGGTATGGTGAGTATTTTGCAGACCTCGCTTTTTGTCACAAAATTTTGAAAATTGAAAAAAGAAAAAAAATTGCATTTTTCTTTTCTTTCTTCATTTTCAAAAACAAATGAGAGCTGCAAAATACTCACCATGCCTCTCAGCAAATAGCTTGGGGTGTCTACTTTCCAAAATGGGGTAATTTGGGGGATTTTGTGCCATCTTGGCATTTTATGGCCTTAGAAACTGTGATAGGTAGTGAGGAGTGAAATCAAAAATTTACGCCCTTAGAAATCCTGAAGGCAGTGCTTGGTTTTCGGGGCCCCGTACGCGGCTAGGCTCCTAAAAAGTCCCACACATGTGGTATCCCCATACTCAGGAGAAGCAGCTAAATGTATTTTGGGGTGCAATTCCACATATGCCCATGACCTGTGTGAGCAATATATCATTTAGTGACAACTTTTTGTAATCTTTTTTTTTTTTGTAATTATTCAATCACTTGGGACAAAAAAAAAATAATATTCAATGGGCTCAACATGCCTCTCAGCAATTTCCTTGGGGTGTCTACTTTCCAAAATGGGGTCATTTGGGGGGGGGGGGTTTGTACTGCCCTGCCATTTTAACACCTCAAGAAATGAGATAGGCAGTCAAACTAAAAGCTGTGTAAATTCCAGAAAATGTACCCTAGTTTTTAGACCCTATAACTTTTGCGTAAACCAATAAATATACGCTTATTGAAATTTTTTTTACCAAAGACATGTGGCTGAATACATTTTGGACTAAATGTATGACTAAAATTGAGTTTATTGGATTTTTTTTATAACAAAAAGTAGAAAATATCGTTTTTTTGCCAAATTTTCGGTCTTTTTCGTTTATAGCGCAAAAAATAAAAACCGCAGAGGTGATCGTTTGGGTACAGCATTGCATGACAGCGCAATTAGCAGTTAAAGCGACGCAGTGCCAAATTGTAAAAAGTGCTCTGGTCAGAAAGGGGGTAAGGCGTGGCCAAGCGATGGCAGAGTGAGGACGCACACCTCGGAGCTCTGTGCGGGGAAGCCCTGAGAACGGACAGTAATCCTGCCCTGAGAGAGCCTGAATTCATGCCAGGGGACCGCAAACACCCGCTGGACTCAGGGGCGCAGAAGGGACCCGAAATAACTCACTATTTCCTTAGGCAACACGCTGCCTCTTCCCCGGCCACCTCGGCCAAGATGGCGCCGCCTCGAGTACCTCCGTCGAACGCTGCCGCCACAGCTAAGAAAAGCACTCAGCCGGGAACGAATGCAGGAGGAGACCGCTCGGCCCAAGATGACAGGTCAGCATCTCCTATTTTATCCCCCGTGATCCCCATCATTGACACTCAACTTAGCTCCAGCCACACAAGGGAGACAGGGGGTAACATGGAGGAATCCCTCAGAGACATAGTGTTACCCTCCAGACAAGATCTACAGGAAATGGCTGCATCCATTGTTAATGCACTCTCAAGGGAATTACATGACCTGCGCCAGCAGGTGAATACAGTAGATGAAAGGGTCACGGTACTGGAAACCTCTGCATCCACATCGGACGCCCGGATTACCGCCATGGAACAGGAACAACGTGGCTTCCGCCGCCATCTTGTGGACATACAATTAAAGTTGGACGACGGCGAAAACAGAAGCAGACGTAATAACCTGCGCCTCCGCGGCATTCCTGAAGCCACCATGGGAACAGATCTTCGTGCAACGGTGGCGGCTATCCTGAACCAAGTTCTTGGAAAACCACCAGCAGCAGAACTAGAGCTGGACAGGGTTCACCGTATCCCGGGCCCCAGGATTCCACCCGCAACATCTCAAGATCCTGATGCCACGGACCTCCCACGGGATGTTTTATGCCGGGTACATTTTTTCACCATAAAGGAAGAAATCATGCGGATGGCCTGGGAGCGCGGCCCCATAGACTTTGATGGCGCACTGATCCGGATCTACCCGGATGTCTCCAGGCAAACGAGAGCAATGCGAGGTCTCATGAGACCACTGCTGGAGGTTGTCCGGGCAGCAGAGGCGACATACCGCTGGGGTCATCCCTTCCACCTTATTGTACGGAAACAGGGGGCAGAATTTTATCTACGCTCCCCAGACCAACTTCCAGATCTATTCTGCTTCCTAGCCAAACCCCCTGTGAGTGTCCCCAACTGGTTTGAATACCTGCTGTCACCGGAGGCCTTGGGCCCACCTCTGCCCAGGCCTCAACGCTCCCGTAGGCCGCGCTCACGAGCCACCAGCCGAGAGACTGCTAGACCTCACCTGAGGTCCGCCGAAGCGTGACATCATACTTTCTCCAAGGACCTGGAATGACCAGACGACCGCCTTTGCTACAAAACCCCACTGGGCCTTCGAAGACTTTGGACCTACCTCCCAGGGGTCCCACTAAACTGGGTTGCAGGATGCCTCTCTTGGGCTTGCTTGAACTGCCCTACTCTGCGCAATCCCCGGGAAATACGACTCCTGGCCATACTTGCATCTCCCGCTTTGGACCTATGGGACATCAGCCATCACCCACAAGCCTTACCATTGAAGGACTGAACTGCCATGGTCGTGTGCTAAACCTTGTCCGGTATGACACCCCCTTTACAGGGGTTTTCCATCGGAGGCGGATGGGGGGATTGTTGCAAATGGAGAGATCAACGACTGGGACATCAGCTTTGACACCTAAAGATGGCTCTCCAGAACTCTGACACCACCGGGAGAACTGGTCCTCCATTCCCAGATAAGTGTCCTGAGGATCTGATCTATATGTTTGTCCCCCCTCCATCTGCCCCCTTATGTTTCAGTTATGTTTCCCCCCCCATACATTAACTGGCACAGTAGCCATACGGGACACCCCTGGGACCCCTTGCCCTCCCCAACCTCACTATGAAGGATGAGCAGATGGTCATGCAATGGGAGGGGGAAGGGGACACAGGGCCTTAGTGGATAACACCCCCGGGGTCATGTCAATAGTTGGCGATATACTTTCTTTATCATTTGTTATGTTTTGGTGTTTAATTTCTTACAGCTTTTACTACATTATTATTGTATTACTATATTGGGTTCTATCTACGCTTTTGGTGGCGACCTCTTCCTGCGTGGTCCCCCTGGTCACCCCCGGATGGGGGGGCACGGGACTCTTGACACTGAGGAGGCGAGCCTTGCCATGTGGCGTCGGAGCGGTCCCCGCTGGTAATGTCTATTGCCTGTGTTGGCAGGGGGGATCGGTCTGACATCCATGAGTTTCTTATGGGGTCACCTACACCTAACAGAAGGTGTCTAACAGGTACGATGCAGATACCAATTACTAATGGTTATTGTTGTTTGATATGGTTCTCATGTTTAGACATTATATAATTCTCAGTGGCACTACTCCCCACACATCTCCATAAATTTTGACTAATTTGAACTACTGCCTAAACTCTACTCATTCGTAGAGTAGATTACAACGCTCCTACCACCCCCACATTAGGGCGGACTCCTGTGTAGACACTTTTAGTGTGTACCAGGGGCCCATAGTTAGTCTAAGACAGAAACCATTCACCTCCCCTACCCCACCCTTCCTCCCCTCCTCCCTCCCTCCCTCCCTCCCTCCCTCTCTCTCCACTCTTCCCCTTCTGGTATACCTTTCTCTCTAAACTCTGCCCTCTGCCTGTGAGGGTGCCTGTTTTTGTGTCTTTTACACACGTATACTGATTTCCACTTTCACGCCAGAAGTCATGATGGGTCACTTAAAGATTACCTCTCTGAACGTGCGTGGCCTTAATGTACCAGAGAAGCGCTCGCAGCTATTGGCTGACCTGCGCAGGGGCAAAACACATGTCGCTTTTCTACAGGAAACGCACTTTCGTGCAGACTCCATACCCAGGCTAACCAACGGGACCTTTCCGTTGGCATACCATAGTGTCTCTCCGATCTCCAAATCAAAGGGGGTTAGCATTATATTGGCAAGGTCAGTTCCCTGGGTGTTCGAGGCACAGCGAGCGGACGAGCAGGGTCGCTTTCTACTCCTAAAGGGAAGGGTGTCCGGCCTGCAGGTCACTTTTGCAAATGTATATTTCCCCAACGTGGGCCACTCCCAATACCTCCGTAAACTTCTCTCGGAGCTTCTGGAGTTCTCGGAGGGGATGCTTGTTTTTGGCGGAGACCTAAACTTTGCCATGGATCCAACCATGGACGTATCGCGGGGTGCCTCACATCTGTCCTACTCCTGCCTGAGGCGTCTCAAGACAGATCTACATACCCTACATCTTGTTGACCCTTGGCGACTACTCCACAACCAAGATAGAGACTACTCATTTTACTCCCAAGTGCACCACACCTACTCGCGGTTAGACTACATACTGCTGTCACATAAAGATCTTGCCAAGGTAGTCTCGACGTCTATTGATGTCATATCTTTCTCCGACCATGCCCCAATTCACTTGACCCTCCGGCTGGGGCCAGTGACTCGGTCTCCTCCCTCGTGGCGACTGAATGAGGCACTACTCCAATCGGAGGAAACGCGTGCAGAGCTACTGAGAGCGCTCCGGGAGTATTTCTCCATCAACGAGGGATCAGTTCCCAACCCCCTTGTGACATGGGAGGCTCACAAGACGGTTGTGAGAGGGATATTGATCAAAATAGGGGCCCGACTTAAACGGGACAGACTGAAACGCACAGAGGAACTTCTTGCACAGATTCGTAAGTTAGAAAGTGTACATAAGGCTAGCCTTGCTCGTTCAACCTTTCGGGATTTACAGAGGGCACGGGAGGAGCTTTGCACACTCCTTTTCCAGAAAACCAAACAGAAGCTAGCATGGGCACGGCGTACTATGTTTGAGTATTCAAACAAACCGGGGTCACTCCTTGCCAGAGCTCTGCAGGGCCCTCGTACGAAAACACACATCCCACACATACAATCATCGACAGGACAGAGGCTAAATACCTCCCCAGATATGGCGGAGGAGTTCCGCGCTTTCTACACAGGCCTCTACAACCTGGACACAGGCTCACCTAGGGTGGGCGGGCATACCCCACAATCCTATGTGGCTGCCTCAGGCATGCCATCTTTGCCGGATGAGATAAGGGAAGAACTAGAAGAACCCTTGACTGTAGAAGAACTAGGAGCTGCGTTGGCCTCTTCGAAGCCGAAAAAGGCCCCTGGCCCGGATGGCCTGACCCCAGTGTACTATAAAACCTTCTTTGACATACTAGCGGAACCCCTAGTCTCTGCCCTTAACACCCTCACCGAAGGGAACACATTCCCTGTAGACACCCTTAGGGCCTATATCTCCCTCATCCCGAAGGAAGGTAAGGACCCACAACTTTGTGGGAGTTATCGCCCGATTGCCCTTCTGAATTCGGATCTCAAGCTCTTCGCAAAAATCATAGCTAATAGACTGCTCCCCCATATACCAAACCTGATTCATAGAGATCAGGCTGGTTTTGTACCGCTACGAGAACCAAGGGACAACACCATAAGAGTCGTTAACCTGATTCACTCGGCAAGGACCACCAAACGAGCCCTTCTCCTGCTGTCAACTGACGCGGAGAAGGCCTTTGATCGCGTTGATTGGTCTTTCATCCGGGCAACCCTAGAGCACATTGGCCTCCGTTCCTCTATGCTTCAGTGGATCCTCTCCCTCTACACGCACCCCACCGCATCGGTTAGGGTAAATGAGACAAGATCGGACTTCTTCGATATTCGAAATGGCACGCGTCAGGGATGCCCCCTCTCCCCCCTGATCTTTATCTTATCCCTAGAACCCTTTCTATGCACAATAAGGGCAAACCCAGCCATATCGGGCTACCCGAAGCCATCGGGATCTCACAAGGTGGCTGCCTTCGCAGATGACCTTATCTTTTTCCTAACAGAACCCCTTACTTCTCTCCCCAACCTACTGGAATCCCTCCAAGAATATGGCAAGCTCTCATCATTTCAGATCAACCTGACAAAATCCTCCGTTCTTAACATAACGGTAGATAAAGGGAATGTTCAACGCCTACGCTCAATTTTTCCATTGAAATGGGCAACCAAACATATTCGGTATCTGGGAGTAGACATCACCACAGACCCGGCTGAACTGTATTCGGCCAATTTTGCCCCATTACTCCTGCGCCTTAAAACTGACCTCTTGCACTGGCACTCTCTGACGCTGACCTGGTTCGGCAGATGCAGCGCCCTCAAAATGACCCTGCTTCCAAGGGTGCTATACCTGCTGCAGGCGCTCCCCATCCGACTTCCCTCAACGTTTTTTAAACAAATCGACTCCATGTTCCGGGCTTTCGTCTGGTCTCACCGAAAACCCCGTGTGCGACTCCAACTCCTTTACCTGGCAAAGAACAGGGGTGGGGTCGGCCTACCGGACATAAAGGCCTACTACAGAGCAGCTCACTTAACCAGGCTGGTGGACTGGCACTGCCACACAGAGGCAAAGCACTGGGTCGCCATGGAGGAGGAGGACTCCGGGGGGTCAGCCAAGAGTTGGCCCTGGATCACCTCACCACTCCCTAAAGACCTTGTGGAACATCCTACCTTGGGCAGCACCCTAGTGGTGGTTAGAGAAGTTTTCCGGCGCTCCTCGGTATCCCCACAGCCATCTCCCATGGTTCCGATTCTGGGCAACCCGGAGTTCCCCCCTGGTACACAGAATCCACAACTTAAACGACTGGCAATGGGCACGAAATGGCGCCTGTACGACTTTCTGGGACCCAATGGTCAGCTCTCTTTGGAAGCTGGAGTATTGGTGACAGACCCCCCCTTAGACTTTTGGAGTGGATTGCAGCTTCGGAACTTCCTTCGAAGCTGTCTACGGAAATCAGGCATCACCCGTAAACTCACTGAACTGGAACTCATTTGCCACCGTGGAGAACCGATCCGACACTGTCTCTCACTAATGTACTCATCCTTAACCCAACCAGAGGAGGGGTACATCCCTCAGTTCATCTCCAAGTGGGAGGAAGAACTTGGAATCCAATTCACTGGGGTACAGAGCAAGAAAATTCTTTTCTTCGCTCAGAAGTCCTCAATTGCCACTAGAGTACAGGAAACCTGTTATAAAATTATGACACGTTGGTACAGAGTCCCCGCCATCCTGCATCGTTTCTTCCCCCAGGTGTCCAGCCTTTGCTGGCGCTGCGGCTCCGAGGAGGGGACGATGCTACACATCTTCTGGTCCTGCTCCAAGCTAGCCCCATTCTGGCTCGGGGTGGCACGCACGGTCGGACATCTCACTGGTGTTTCCCTAGAGGGTGATCCTGCGGCTTGCCTGCTCCACCTGTCAAAACGACCCATAAAGAAATATAAGACCTCCCTCACCATTCAGCTGCTGAATGCCGCAAAGGCCTGTATTCCTCTCTGCTGGAGATCGGAGAGACCACCGACACTATCCCTGTGGTTTGCTAAAGTAAACGAATTAAGGGACATGGAGGATCTCACTGCCACCCTGCACAATAGAGAGGAGACCTTTCGAGAGACCTGGAGACCCTGGCAGCATTTTGTATACACAGAAGTCTATCTTCAAGAAATGGCACAGTCAATCTAATTTCAGCAAATTGGCGCCTGTCACAGGCAGAGGGCTCCACCCTTTGCCCTGTCATACTGCACCTACTCATTCTGTCTTTACCCTTTCTCTGTAGCTAATCACCTATATCCTTTCTACTTCTTCCCCTGTTCCCCCCCCTCCCCCCCTCCTGAACCGTCCCCAACTCCTTTTTTCCCTTTACATTTTTCCTCTTACCCGGGGGACCCCCGTTCCTGTATAATGCATTCTCATGCCTGGGTTCCTTACTGGCACAGATATAAAGAAAATCTTGTCAACCATTACTTGCTCATTGTGTCCCATGTATGGGTTCTACAGTTCTTTAGTCCCCACCTTACCAAATACATAGAAAACATTATATCTCACTGAGTGACAACTACTCACAGACAAGGAAGTTAGTTAGCAACCAAACAACTCAGAACCTAGAGTGCCTTTCAGGCCTCTTTTATGGACAGTATTGATATCTCGGGGAACCCTCCCCACAAATTTTGACTGTAATGCTTGTTTTAATAACCTGAAATGTCGAGTCAGTTGTTCTTTTTGTCATAATTGTTTGCAACCACTTACCTGTATCACATTTACCTGTCTATTACATTGTACTACAACAGATTATGTAATTGTCTGCATTTGCTCAGTGTCAAAATAAAGAATTTAAAAAAAAAAAAAAAAAAGAAAGGGGGTAAATCCTTCTGGGGCTGAAGTGGTTAAAAAGTGCACTCCCTATATAACCCCTCCCACTGGCGGGAGTACCTCAGTTTTGTAGCAAAGCAATACACGTGTATACTAAAGAAGGGGGGGACCTCTGTGTCCTGTGATGTACTTTAAAAAAAAGTATTTTACAGGTAAGCAGTTATAAAAATCCTATTTTCTTATCGTACATCACGGGACACAAGAGCATAGTAGTTACTATGTGGGATGTCCCATAGCAATGCCAACTGAAGGGAGGGAGACACAATAAAAGTAGGGCACCAAGAGACTAGAAGACTCATACTGCAGCCTGCAGTACACTGCGCCCAAAGGCGATATCCTCATGATCTTTACATCTATTTGATAGAATCTGGTAAATGTATGGACTGAAGACCAAGTTGCGGCCTTGCAGATCTGAGCCATGAAGGTTTGGTGATGCACTGCCCAAGAAGCAATAACAGCCCTGGAGAAGTGTGCTTTAATATGAACAATTGACGAATCCATTTATAAATAGTAGATTTCGACACTGCCTGTCCTCTTTTAGGCAACACAAACAAAACATCTGTTTTATGAATCTGAGCGGACACTTTTAATAGACTTTGACCGCTCTCACCACATCAAGAGAATGTAGTGATCTCTCTTCCACAGAACGAGGTTCTGGAAAAAATTAGGGCAGAACAATATCCTGGTTTAAATGAAAAAAACGATACTACCTTCGGTAGGAGGTCAGGGTGGGGCCACAGGATGAGGCTGCAATACAACCTCATCCTTCTGAATAAACCAATATGGCTCTTTACAAGAAAGAGCAGGCAACTCTGATACTCTTCCTGTAGAAGATATGGCAACCAAGAAAAGTATTTTTCCTCGTCAAAAGGACCAAGGGAATATCTTGTGTTGGCTCAAAAGGCTGCTCCTGTAAAGCCGACAGGACTAAAATTTAGGTCCCAAGGGTTCAGGGGTGACCTGACTGGAGGATTAATCCGAGTTAACCCCTGAATAAAGTTATAAACTAGAGAGTGTGAAGCAAGTGGTCGTTGAAAAAAACACTGACATCTGGCCTTCATAGTACTCAAGGCCAGCTTAATTTCTAATCCCATCTGTAGGAATTCAAGGATCCTACGTATGAGATTTTTCTAGGGGTGCCAACCCCTGGATTCACACCAGGAGACATATGCCTTCCAGATTCTATAGTATTACTCTGGAGCCCGGGCTTCCTAGTACTAACCAAGTAGAAACTACTAAAGCTAACAGCCCACGATCCTTTAGAATGTGGGTCTCAATAGCCAAACCGCTAAATTTAGAGTTTGTAAGGTAAGATGGAATACCGGACCTTGCGAGAGAAGGTCTGGCCATAGCGGTAGGGTCCAAGGGTCCCCTACCGCCATTTTTACGATCTTGGCAAACCAAGATTTCCTGGGCCACATGATTAACCTCCTTCTCTTCTTGCTTGATCCTGCAAGAAGGCGCGAAAGCAGTAGAACAGGAGGGAACGCATAGATCAGTGAAAAAACTGATCCTACGGAAAAACCAAGGCATCTGTTCCGTATGCCATCGGATCCCTTGTCCTTGACACAAAGTTGGGAATAAGGAAAGAAGTTGGGACTTTATATGAAGCAAACTGCTACATATCATGATATGAACCAATGAATATATACATAATTTATTGAGTATTAGAGGCATATAGTACATAATATAGTAAAAATTGAATAGAATTACATAGTCGATAATAGGTCACATATATACTCTAAAATACCATCAATAAATATAACATATGGCACTTAGAACAGATAACAAATTGGTAAGCCTATGGTATATATGCCAAATTGTAATAATAACATATGAATGTATACATGACAAAAATTGGTTCATACAGGTATTATGATATTAACAGATAAAATGATAGAACATAAGAGACTGACGTTGCATCATAGGAAAGCTCTATGCTTTTCGTGGTTAGTATACCACTCGTCAGGAGCAGATGCGGAGGTTGGATAGATCTAGAAAAAATTACCAAAATTGGTATAGTAAACAAACAAGATATAAAACAAAAAAGGGGAAAGAGGGGGAGCAAGAAAGATCCCAATCACTCTTACCGATTTGTAGTATATGGGTAAAATTGTATATAGTGACCATAATGGATTAATGCTAGATATGGCATCATCCCCGGGAACTGAGGTAGTATGACCTTGAGGCATGGCGGCAGCGCCAACAACCAGGAAAAAAGTGTGTGGATAAAGATCTCCAGTACTTCAGCTGTATTATATGCAAATGTTAGGAAACTATCACTATTTTATTCACCAGGCTGGTTTATACCATACCACCCACTTATCTTCTTTTTTATCTGCCACTACCCACTATGGACACTTGGTTGTAGCCGTTATCTTTCACTCACTATTACTTCCCTACTTCATGGGCTACCCTGCTCAGTTATGATTTACTATATGTAACCTCGTCTCACTCTTTTCAGTTTAATCTATGTTACCCACACACATACCTTTCTACCTTACTCGCTCTTCATGCTCACCTGGTTGTTATCTTCTCCTCTCCAGCACTCAGTGTCTATCATCAGCTTATTGTATAACCATCTATTTTCACAGATTTTCTATGGAATTATCTGCAATACCATTATCATAGATTAACATTTGCATATAATACAGCTGAAGTACTGGAGATCTTTATCCACACGCTTTTTTCCTGGTTGTTGGTGCTGCCGCCATGTCTCAAGGTCATACTACCTCAGTTCCCGGGGATGACGCCATATCTAGCATTAATCCATTATAGTCACTATATACAATTTTACCCATATACTACAAATAGGTAAGAGTGATTGGGATCTTTCTTGCTCCCCCTCTTACCCCTTTTTTGTTTTATATCTTGTTTGTTTACTATACCAATTTTGGTAATTTTCTTCTAGATATATCAAACCTCCGCATCTGCTCCTGACGAGTGGTATACTAACCACGAAACGCGTAGAGCTTTCCTATGATGCAACGTCACAGTCTCTTATGTTCTATCATTTTATCTGTTAATATCATAATACCTGTATGAACCAATTTTTGTCATCTATACATTCATATGTTATTACAATTTGGCATATATACCATAGGCTTACCAATTTGTTATCTGTTCTAAGTGCCATATGTTATATTTATTGATGGTATTTTAGAGTATATATGTGACCTATTATCGACTATGTTATTCTATTCAATTTTTACTATATTATGTTCTATATGCCTCTAATACTCAATAAATTATGTATACATTCATTGGTTCATATCATGATATGTAGCAGTTTGCTTCATATAAAGTCCCAACTTCTTTCCTTATTCCTAATTATCGGGGATGGAGGTAAATCGTATTTATTGCCTCATATAAAGTCCCAAATCCTATTCTTTTTTCAAATCTTGACACAAAGTTGTCGATCTTGTTGTTGAACCTGGACGCAAACAGATCCACGTCTGGAACTCCCCATTTTTGGCATAATAACAGAAAGATGTCGAGGTGAAGGGACCATTCTCCCGGGAACAATTGTTGGCGACTCAAGTAGTTTGCCTGCCAATTCCCTATCCCTGGAATGAAAATTGCTCATAGGCAAGGAATGTTGTTTTCACAAGATAGAATATGATTCAACTCTCTCTGGGCTGCACGACTTCTCGTGCCCGCTTGGTGATCGATATAGGCCACAGCTGTGGCATTGTCAGATTGGATCCTGACAGGACAATTCCGTAGTCTGAGCGTCCAGGCCTCCAGGGCCAGGCGTACTCCCCGAATCTCTAGAATATTGATGGGCAAGGTCATCTCTGATTTGGACCATTTTCCTTGGACAGACGCTGCTCCCAGGACTGCTCCCCAGCCCAGAAGGCTGGCATCTCTTGTTACCACCTTCCAGGTAACCAGTAGAAAGAATTTTCCTTTTTGAAGATTCTTGGATATCGACCAATTGAGGCTCTGACACACTTTGGGAGATAAACGCATTGGGAAGTCTATAGCTTGGACCTTTTTGTTCCAAGTTAAGAGGATAATGTTTTGCAGCAGTCTTGAATGAAACTGCGCATAAGAAACGGCCTCGAAAGAAGCCACCCTCTTTCCCAACAATTTCATGAAAAGTCGAACAGAAGGATTCTTCTTTGTTTTGATCAACTGTATCAGTTCCCTTATGGAACTGATCCTTTCCTGGGGCAAAAACACCCTCTTCTGAGCTGTATCTATGATCAGCCCCAAGTACTGCAATCTCCTTGATGGTTTTAAGGAGGATTTTTCTAGGTTGAGAATCCAACCTAGGTATTCCAGGTAGCTGACCAAACTTTGGTTTTAAGCAGGCTGCTGATTGATCTATCAAGAGTAGATCGTCTAAGTAGGCTAATATGGTTATACGTTGAGCCCCTAACCTGTTTAAAGGAGGAGCCAGGACCTTTGTAAACACTTGAGGTGCAGTAGCTAGACTGAAGGCAGAGCTACAAACTGGAAATTAAGCTTTTCTACCTTGAAGCGTAGAAATTTCTGGTGAGCAGGGAAAATCGGCACATGGAAAAGCATCCTTGATGTCGATCGATGCCAGAAGTTCTCCCCCTTGTAGGATGGAGACTACTGATCGGATTGACTCTATGAGAAAAAAACGGTTTTCAAAAACAGGTTTAGATCTTTGAGATCTAAAATGGGTCCGACATCCCTGTTAGGTTTTGGAATCGTGAAAAGGTTTGAATAAAAACCCTAATCCTTGCTTCTCCAAAGGGACCACCGATATCACTCCTTGGAGACAAGGGATGATCCAAAGCTAGAAAGAGAGACTTCTTTTTCACTGGATCTCTGGGAACGTTTGAGAAAACAAGGAGACGGGAACCCTCGGAACTCTAGTTTGTAACCTAGAGAAATTGAGGAAGCCACCCATCTGTCTTGACATTGTTCCTGCCAGACCCTTGAAAACTGTAGAAGCCTTCCCCCCACTTGAGCGAGCGGGGGTGCCCCTTCATAAAGAGGCTTTAGTATTTTGTTTTGTGGGTTTCCTTCTCCAGGTCCTCTTTTTGTCCTGGGACTAACCCTGAGGTTTACCTCTTGAACCTGACGGTGGAGGCCATCATGACTGCCTGGAGGCTGATGCCCCTGGCACCGGAGAAGAAGCACGTTTTAAAAGAAAAAATGCTTAAACTTCTTTTTAACCAGTAAAGGGAACTTTTCCCATTAGAAATTCTTTGGATTTACCTATTCAGATTGTCTCCAAATAACAGTTTACCATGAAAAGGGAAACTGGCCAAGAGCTTTTGCATGGCGCTTTGGCTGAACAATTTTTCAACCATAGGATTCTATGCACATGTACCAGCCCTAGCATGAACCGTGAGGCTTGGAGAATAGAATTTTTCATAGCGTCTACCGTAAAACACAACGCTTCTGATATCCCGGCCAAATCTTGGGCCTGCTGATCAGGAATAATCTTAAGTATCTCGATACACAGGTCCTTTAAGGAATGAGTTACTCTGATTGCTGCCAGCGCAAGCTGAACCTGTGAGTGAAGTATAGTTTTTAAAAAGGAATTCCAACTTCTTATCTGTTGGATCCTTTAGCATATGAGCATTGTCTACTGGACAAGTCAGGTACAGAGGATATAGCAGCGCCAACTGCTGGAAATCTCCATTTCTTATAGAACTTTTCCTCCGTAGGATAAAGTACTGAAAAACTTTTTTGGAGGAAAAAAACTTTATCTGGGTGCTCCCACTCAGAGTACATAAGCTTTTTTAGCCATGAATGGATAGGAAAAGCATGAACAGATTAAGAAGGCTTTAATAATCCCAAACCTTGAGTGGGCTCATCGATTGACTGCGCTTATTGGCAGTAAAAATGTGGAGCGGACCAATTCAGTGTGAGACTGTACCAAACAATTTTCCTGTGAACCTGATCCTTTCGTATTAGGTTATTCGGACATCAGCCTCTCCTCTTCCTGGTCCCTTGAGAGAAGTTTGTCATCTCTCGCTCCTTGTTCCTCATCATGAGGGTCCTGAGCAAAGGACGGGGAATTGTTATGCTTAATCCCACTCTGGGATGCGATTAAGCATCAATTTTTTGCTCCAAACTTAGAATGTTTGGAGTAAAAAACTCCTTAGTCATATATACAGGGGTTGTAATGCTAAAAGCAGCTGCAACCCTTGCCCCTCCTGATGGCTCACTCTGACCAGCCATATTACTCTCAGGGGAGGATGTCATTTTTTTTAGATGGATCTAGGCTCCCTAGTGACTATAGTCTTTCTAGAGCTCCTTTTTTGAGGTGATTTTAACCTCCCTTCCGACCATAGCCCGATGCACAAAGCCGGAGGTCTGCTGCCAGCCGGAGGAAGAGAAAACTGCTGTTTCCTGGACACATCGTGGGCTCTCTGAGAAGCATGAGACGTAAGTGCTCTATACAGCCCCCAGTGGTGACACATAGGCATGACAACATATACTAATTAAAAGGAGACAATCATAAGAACATTTTGAAAAATTCTTAGAAAAACTCCACTTACCTTCCCCGCCGCAGGGTTTTCTGTGGTAAACCAACAGACCCAATCTTCACCCTTCACGGTGGGTTTCCTTAAACCTTCAGGAGCTGGGGATCCTCGAGGAAACCCACAATCCTGGACCTGTAATAGCACTTCCGCCAGTAAAACTTTATGGCCTTAATACCAAAAAGTACTGGATCCCGGGGTCGAGCTTTCTAAAAAAGAGAAGCGTTACAGGCAAGACCTCGTTTATTCGGATACGAAGCCCGGGTACCATTCAATTCGGCAAAAAAGACACTTTGAACGGATCCGGCTGCATGGCTAGCCCCAGCAAGGATTGCTGCAGTGGAGCTCAGCACAGCACATCTTTACCTCGTGACCAACACCTTAGACACTGGCGAAAAAAACTCAGGTACTCCCACCAGTGGGAAGGGTTATATAAAGAGTGCACTTTTTAATTTAGGGCGTACCAGTGTCCATCACCTGAAGGTGGCCTATAACCCACATAGTAACTACTATGGCTCTGTGTCCCGTGATGTAGGATAAGATAATTATTTGGCACAGATTATGTGACTTTTGTGCAAAATGCTGGGCTTTTATATTTTCCAACATTTTGCACACCTTACTATAAATACCCTTCAACTTGAATATTTAGCACATATCATAATTCAGTGTGAGCCAAATATCTGGCGCACCATGAAAAGTTTATTGGGTCCAGTGTTCAGGAAGTGACACCTTCACCATAAATTATGGGGATTAAGAAAGTAGGTGGCCTTTTGCAGTCCTAAGGCAATTTCAGTCAATGTTCAATTTCAGTTCCTAGTTCACCCTAGAAACTAAAGTTGCACCAATACCGATTTCGGTGCTGATAATAAGCATTTGCACAAGTATCAGTACTCATGAAAATGCTCCGATACCTGAAACTGATACTCTTAGACTCGGTTCTTTAATCTGTCAGCGGGATTCCTCCACTGACAGCGTCCTAAGCATTCGATAACTCATTCAACTGTCAGCGGAGTTCCCCTGTTACAGCTGAAGTGTAAAAGAAGTCGGGTGTTTCGTCAGATTAGGCAACCCGTCAGCATTTGTAACGGAAGTGACGTTTCGTCGCCGCAATGTTGGCACACCCTGCAGTCGCCCACAGGAAAGCTACAGTGAGAAGGCGGCAAGCGGACATCTTGTTACACCCAACTGGAATCTTGCATTTCGCACTCAGTAAACTGAGCTTATATAGTGAAATTCAGTAGTTATAAATCCGTCTGTTTAGATGTTGAATTTTAAAAGTAGCGGCAAGCCTGCTGATCTCACAGGTTTGCTATTGTGACAGAACACCGCTGCTTTGAAAAATCAACATCAAAACAGTCTTACGCATTTTAAAATACTAAATTTCACTATATAAGCTCAGTTTACTGTTACTGTACATTGTTTCTTCTGATCTATCTTTCTGTTTATTCATTTACGAATCAAAGGCATAAACTTCGGTCTGAACATGAAGTCAGTTTAAAGGATATGTAAACCTTTGTTTTTTTAAAACAAACATGTCATATGTACCTCCTCTGTGCAGTTCATTTGGCACAGAGTGGCCCCGATACTCCTCCTCTGGGGTCCCTCAGCAGCGCTCCTGGCTCCTCCTCTTCTCGAGTGCCCCGTCGGAGAAGCGCTCTCCCTCGGGGCACCCGTGTGGGCGTGCTCCCGTGTCCTGCTGCTGCGCCCATTGACACAAACAGCAGGACTCGGCTCTGTCCCTGGCTCCCGCGTCATTGGATTT
The DNA here is from genome assembly GCA_037952835.1 of Lithobates septentrionalis. Lineage (NCBI taxonomy): Eukaryota > Metazoa > Chordata > Amphibia > Anura > Ranidae > Lithobates > Lithobates septentrionalis. The sequence goes on along the minus strand of JBBDGP010001932.1, from coordinate 929,409 downwards.
GATTGACAGCAGTGGGAGCCAATGGCAGCGCTGCTATCAATCTATCCAGTCAGGACCCGAGACACCGGCTGGAGCAAGTGTGCTCGCCCCTGGTGCAGGAATGATTGGGCTCAGGTAAGTAAAAGGGGGGCTGGTGCATTACAAGAGCTTTTTCACCTTAATGCATAGAATGCATTGAGGTGAAAAACCAGGAGGGTTTACAACCCCTTTATTAAAGCAACCTATTAAAAAAACAAAAACTATTTTCTGTCTTATTGTTGAAATTGTTACTCTGTATAAATCCTTGTTAACCCTTAATTTACTCCCTATTCTCCTCCATTTATAATTTTGCTGCTGATTGGTTTTTGTTCTATTTTATAAACTATTAATAATTAAAACTTTTTTTGTTTGTTTTTGTGAGTGTACAGCTTGTATAACAGTGTAAATTTGCTGTCCCCTCAAAATAACACACAGCCATTAATGTCTAAACCTCTGACAACAAAATTGAGTACACCCCTAAGTGAAAATGTCCTAATTGGGTCCAAAGTGTCAATATTTTGTGTGGCCACCATCATTTTCCAGCACTGCCTTAACCCTCTTAGGCATGGAGTTCACCAGCGCTTCACAGGTTGCCACTGGAGTCCTCTCCCACTCCTCTATGACTACATAACGGAGCTAGTGGATGTTAGAGACCTTGCGTTCCTCCACCTCCTGTTTGAGGATGCCCCACAGATGCTCAATAGGGCTTAGGTCTGGAAACATGCTTGGCCAGTCCATCACCTTTACCCTCAGCTACTTTAGCAAGGCAATGGTCGTCTTGGAGGTGTGTTTGGGGTTGTTCTCATACTGCCCTGTGGCCCAGTCTCCGAAGGAGGGGATCATCCTCTGCTTCAGTATGTCACAGTTCATGTTGGCATTTATGGTTCCCTCAATGAACTGTAACTCCCCAGTGCCGGCAGCACTCATGCAGCCCCAGACCATGACACTCCCACCACCATGCTTGACTGTAGACAAGACACACTTGTCTTTGTACTCCTCACCTGGTTGCTGCCACACACGCTTGACACCAGTTGAACCAAATAAGTTTATCTTGGTCTCATCAGACCACAGGACATGGTTCCAGTAATCCAAGTCCTTAGTCTGCTTGTCTTCAGCAAACTGTTTGCGGGCTTTCTTGTGCATCATCTTTAGAAGAGGCTTCCTTCTGGGACGATAGCCATGCAGACCAATTTGATGCAGTGTGTGGTGTATGGTGTGAGCACTGACAGGCTGACCCCCCACCCCTTCAACCTCTGCAGCAATGCTGGCAACACTCATACGTCTATTTCCCAAAGACAACCTCTGGATATGACACTGAGAATGTGCACTCAACTTCTTTGGTCGACCATGGAGAGGCCTGTTCTTAGTGAAACCTGTCCTGTTACACCACTGTATGGTCTTGGCCACCGTGGTGCAGCTCAGTTGTAGGGTCTTGACAATCTTCTTATAGCCTAGGCCATCTTTATGTAGAGCAACAAATCTTTTTTTTAGATCCTCAAAGAGTTCTTTGTCATGAGGTGCCATGTTGAACTTCCAGTGACCAGTAAGAGAGAGAGAGTGATATCACCAAATTTAACACACCTGTTCCCAATTCACACCGGAGACCTTGTAACACTAACAAGTTACATGACACCGGGGAGGGAAAATGGCTAATTGGGCCCAATTTGGACATTTTCACTTAGCTGTGTCCTCACTTTTTTTACCAGCGGTTTAGACATTAATGGCTGTGTGTTGAGTTATTTTGAGGGGTCAGCAAATTTACACTGTTATACAAGCTGTACATTCATTACTTTACATTGTAGCAAAGTGTCATTTGTTTAGTGTTGTCACATGAAAAAAATATAATAAAATATTTACAAAAATGTGAAGGGTGTACTCACTTTTGTGAGATACTGTACGTTTCACATTGAAAAAAGCGCAAAATGGAAGAAAAAAAAAATTTCCTTTGTAAATAACTTTTCAATGATTTTTACCGTTGCTGAGAGCTATAGTGTAAACAAAAATGCTGTAGTAGGTACTAGCAATTAATATCGAGTACTAAAAAAAAAAAAAAAAAAGTATTGTTACTCGTAAAAAAAAATGGTGTTGGTGCATCCCTACTAGAAACCCCTAAAAAAGTGTTTTATTTACAAAATCAACAGATGAAAATTAAGGGGAAATATGCCTGAAAAATTAAAACCAACTTCGCCATCACATCCAACAGCTGGAAAGCTGCAATATAAGTTGATTTTGGTACTTGGCTAGATACATTAATAAAAAACAAAAGACAAGAGGAATAACCGCATTCTAAATAGTATGAAGAAAAAAAAATCAATATACTGTATAAATTATCGCACGCACTTTCATAGTACACTCTCCCTCACCATAACAATATTAAAAACCTGATATACTTGTGGGAAAAGAAAAACCTGACAATTGTCAATATTCTCCTGGGAGATCCTATTCTATGGATAACAATGCTAATACAATATACCAAAAAATGTTCCTTATACATAGTCAAGGGGTTAAAATGTGCTGAGCCCAGACGAGAGGTTCAATCACACCCCTCTAAATAGAAAACACCAATACTATTTGCACATGCATTAGCCACAAAAGTGAATAAATCAATTAAACACGGGTCTCTCCTAAAGCTGGATATAAAGCATCTAATCATAGAATTTTACTGAATAGCAGACCTTAAAACCATTCATACATGACGACCGAAACAGCCAGCATACATATGGCTGATGAAGGTAATATGCTGAATACATCCTCTCAGATATTAGATAATCCTTAATAAGCCGCTAAACATTGAATACTCAAATATATGTAATATTTCATCATGTAAAACACTTTGGGGTTGATTTACTAAAACTGCATATAGGAGCAATATATAGCTTATTTACTAAGTGTATACTTAGTATACACTGGAGGGCAGTTACTAATGCAAGGTGTTTGAAGCAGAACTACAGCCAAAAACAACTTAAAGAGGGAGTCCAGAACCACTGCAGTAGAAGGGAGAGTGAGTGACATGGAGGACCACATGCCTCATCTGAACAGGGAAGTGAGAGTAGCAGCTCAGCAGGCCCACCAGGCGTTTGATAAAACAGATGACATCGAGAACCGCCTGAGACGCAACAACGTTCGTATTGTGGGGCTCCCCGAGAAGGTGGAGGGAAGGGACCCCACTAATTTTGTTGAAGGCTGGCTGCAGGAAATCTTTGGGAAAGAGGCGTTCTCACCCCTATACGCGGTGGAAAGGGCACACCGGGTGCCGCCGCGTCCTCTTCCACCCGGCAGCCCCCCGAGGTCAGTGCTTGCCAGACTCCTGAATTACAGGGATCGCGAGGTGGTGCTTCGTTTGGCCAGGGAAAAGGGAGCAATACACTTTAATGGAGCTAAAATATCCTTTTACCCAGACTTTTCCGCGGAAGGGCAGTGAAAAAGGTCTAAATTTATGGATGTCAAGAAAAGGCTACAATGTCTACAGTTAAAGTACGCCATGCTTTTTCCGGCCAGGCTGCGCATTACAGCAGGAGATCAAAATCACTTCTTTGAAAACGCCCAAGATGCAGCTGATTGGCTAGACCGCAATGAGCAGGGCCTCCGAAGACCACGAAGGGAAAATGGAGACGGATGACGTAGTCGAATCCACACTAATTGGGCAGGATGGGCGCCCCATCACTTGTGCAGTCTTACAGAGTTCAAAGAGGACTTATGATAAAATTTCACCATCAGCGAATGGCAGTTCAATTGCAATCTGTGTTTGAACACTCATAAGTTTAACCACCTATTTGGCGTGCATGTCAGTGCAATGTGCGCTTTCAACCTACTGTTCAGGTTGCTGTGGCACAGATATCTTTGCCCTGTTGGCAAAAAGTTGAAGGTTAATGGTCAAAACCTGTGGATGCTGAGAATCTTTTACTATGCCAAGTTAGCAATTACAGGAACACTGACTGTAACTCACTTATTGATTCAACAGTATAATCGCAGGAAAGCGCAGTGGCGCAGACGTTCGTTTATCAGTTTTCTACCACATCTCCGGTGTACGTGCCTCTTTCATATAGCCCAAAAGGTGCTATGCCAAGTGACGACCACATCTGAACTCAATACAGCTCACATTAGGGGCGTTAAGGGAAATGTATATGAGGATGCAGGAATGTTTTATATGCATAGATTAATTCACAACGGTTTGTTATGGCTAGTACACCTATAATATCTTGGAATGTGCGGGGGGTAAATGATCCTTTGAAGAGAACAATGATATCTACGGTCATGCGAAGGATCCACCCCACCATAATTGGCCTGCAGGAGACTCACCTGCAGGACAATACGGTTAGCTTTCTGCAATATGCATGGGTGGGGAAGGCATATCATTCCACATACTCTTCTTTTTCCCGCGGAGTAAGTGTACTGATACACAAGGCCATAGCATACCAAGAGCTAGACTCTCTGATAGATATATCCGGCAGATTTATATTTCTCCATTGCAAAATATATACAATTACCATGATTCTGGCATTTATATACATACCACCCCCGTTCTCGCGGGAAGTGTTGCAGCTACTGGTTTCATATGTGACTAATAAACCTGACATTCCGATACTAATTATGGGGGACTTTAACTGTTGCCTGGACCCAAGAATAGACAGACACCCTCCTATGGTTCCACCCAGGGGCGGTCGGGGAACTGCCCTTAGCCGTCTCTTAATGGAAATAGGATGGACTGACTTATGGCGAGTCCGTTACCCAAACCATAAGCAGTTTTCATGCTTCTCCAAGACACATGGTTCTCTGTCCCGTATAGACCTCAGTATTGGCACCCCAGATATGGTGGGATACACCTCGAGGGTGGAGTACTACCCACGCGGGGTATCCGATCATTCCCCACTAGTCATATGGCTGAATGCGCAACCCTCCAGTCTATTATCTAAGGCCCCATGGAAACTAAACGCCTTCTGGCTTAAATTATTTACTTCACATGAACGGATAGAGGCCCAGATCCATAAATTTCTTAGAATACATAGACAGCACACAGATATCCTGTACAAATGGGAACAGCTTAAAGCATATTGTAAAGGATTATTTATTCAGGAAATAAATGTGGTTAAACAAAATACCTCGGTCCTGCTAGAGCAGGCGGAGGACTTGGTGAGTCAACTAGAGTTGGCATTTGTGAATGATCCCACTGAATCTGCAAGGGAGGCATGGATCGCGGCTCAGGACTCCTTAGACCACGTGCGATCCTCCGCTGCAGAACGTAAGAGATTTTTTTCGAAACTGGCGTTTTATGAGGAGGGGGAAAAGACAGGCCGCCTATTAGCAAAAATTGCAAAATCACAACAACAATCACTGGCTATAGGAGCCATACGAGCTGCCAATGGCAGGATAGTTAACGCTCCCGATGATATCATCTCTGAGCTGGCAAATTTTTATAGGGATCTATACAAATCTAGAGAGACCTACTCTGATGATGATCTCAATGCTTTTATGGCTAACATAAATCTACCCACACTGTCTGTTGAGGCGAGACGGCACCTGGACGCTCCAATAACCATAGAGGAGCTCCAGGTGGCGATGAGTTCTTTTCCTACCTGTAAGGCGCCAGGGAAGGATGGTCTCCCAATGGAGGTATACTCTCAGTATGGAGAAAAATTGTTGCCAGAACTACTAAAGGTTTTCAATACCAGCTTGGCTAGGGGTAGACTGCCAGACTCCATGACCAGAGCAAATGTGATTTTATTGCTTAAGCCAGGGAAGGATCCTGTTGACCCGGGTTCGTATAGGCCCATATCCTTACTCCAAAGTGATGTAAAAATCCTTGCTAAGGTCCTGGCAATTCGGGTCAATGGGATAATATCCTCAATCATACACCCAGATCAGGCTGGCTTTATGCCACAGAAATTCACAGCTACAAATCTTAGAAGGCTATATATGAATATGCAAATACAGGCTGACAATGAGGGACACAGAGCTCTTCTATCCTTAGACGCCAATAAGGCGTTCGACAGCGTTAGCTGGAGATACTTATGGGCGACACTGGACAAATTTGGCTTTGGACGGTGGTTTATAGCATGGACAAAACTGCTGTATGCGGCTCCTCAAGCCAACATTAGAATAGCGAATAGGATGTCAGACGCTTTTGCTCTGGGTAGGGGGACGAGGCAAGGTTGCCCGCTGTCCCCCCTGCTCTTTGCGATCGCTATAGAACCTCTGGCGGCTCAAATAAGGGATAGTCCACAGATAGTGGGATTCAAGTATGGTGACTTGCATGAAAAGCTCATGTTATATGCGGATGACATGTTGCTATTCCTGGGAGACACTAGTCAATCACTACTGGGGGTAATGGATATAATAGAGCAATTTGGACATTTCTCAGGCCTGACTATAAATTGGTCTAAATCGGCCCTGATGATGTTGGACGAGAGCCGGGATGTGAGTCTGCCTGACTCTTGTCCCATTCCAACCACCACTCGATTTAAATACCTGGGTGTCCAGATATCCCCATGCGTTGGGGACTTCTGCTCTTTAAATATATTCCCATTGCTATCCCGCTTTCGTGACAAAATAAATACATGGAACAACCTAATGATGTCGCTAGCGGGTAAGGCAAATCTCATTAAAATGATTTTAATGCCCCAGCTATTATATTTCCTCCACAACTCACCAGTAGTGATACATGCTAGGGCACAACAAAGCACCCAGAGTTCAGCTAGAGCAGTTGCAGTATCCAAAAGATGGCGGAGGGTTGGCGGTCCCCAACCCTTGGCTGTACTACATTGCGGCGCAGTTGCAACACTTTGTGGGATCTATGACACATGAACCAATGGGCTCAGCAGCGCGATTGATGCTTTTTGCTACGGGTGCTGAGACCATTCCTCTGGGTCTAGAGGCACAAATATTCGCGAAGTCTAACAAAAAAACTCCGACATTATCCCTGGTACAGAAAGTATGGAACAAAAGTAGACAACTACAAGGGGTGCAGGGATTTACAGAATACAGCCCAATATGGGGAAATCGCACCTATGTGGAGCTAGCTAAGTTACAGCGTGAGCCCAGATGGAGGTCCCACGGGGTGACCATGCTCTTTCACATATTTAAACATGGTAAACTGATGTCCTTTGCAGAATTGCAGACCACATTTGGGCTCCCAGACACTATGTACTATCCCTATATACAGCTTCGGCACGCAATTGCGGCGCAGGGAGACGCAGGTGAGTGGGAACTTTGTCCCACGCCTGTGTTCCATGTGTTGCAGTCATCCAGTGTAACCAAAGGGATTATTTCCATGTGTTACCAAATGCTACTTACCAAGTACCTAGGTGCTTACCCATGTAAGGCAATTGATGCATGGAGAAGAGACCTGGGTCAGATAACTGAGGATCAATGGGAGGAAGCGTTACAAGCCATACCTACGTGCTCCCTCAACGTTGCGTAAAAAGTGTCCCAACTATATATAATACTTAGAGTGCACTACACTCCATCCAAGTTGCACAGGATGGGCAGAGTGGCGGACCCCCTGTGCTGCCGATGTCGGCAGCACAGTGCGGATCTTATACATCTTCTGTGGCGATGTCCGAAGCTCCATCGGTACTGGCATGAGGTGATTAATACACTAAATGGAGTGTTCCAAACGACGGTACCTGTAGATCCTATGTACTGTTTGTTAGGGGTAGTGGATGAGGTAATCCCAGAGGAACAAACTAAAGTGGCTTTCTCCAGGGCTTTATTTCAAGCTAGAAAACTTATGCTAATGGCATGGAAGTCTGCAGTACCGCCCTCAGTCAAAATGTGGATAACGCATATGGGTAAAACTCTAACTATGGAAAAATACATATATCAACATAGAGGTTGCCCACATAGGTTTGAACGCATCTGGTCAAGTTGGTTAGACACACCAAGACTTAGTCCGAGAGAACTAGTCATGACAAGGCTCTTACAGGGTCCTTAGATAAATAAATTAATGAAAATGGGAAGGATGTATAATATATGCGAATTGGAAGGATGTTGGGAGTCAATTATATTTTAAAATTGTATAATGAAAATTAGAGGGCTATGTAGTAATACTATAAGAACCTATGCTATACATTGTATGAATATGACACTGAAATGTAGAAAACTGTGCACCGGAAGATGTATTTACTTAAAATGTTCAATAAAGACCTTTTTGATTTAAAAAAAAAAAAAAGAGGGAGTCCACTTAAATCCACCTAAAAAAAAAAAAATATTAAAAGCCAGCAGCTACAAATACTGCAGCTGCTGACTTAATAAATGGCCACTTACCTGTCCCAGCGATGTCGGCAGCCGACGCCGATAACCCGCTCGATTCTCGGCAGCTGCCGCCGCCATCCTAGGTGAGGGAATCAGGAAGTGAAGCGTTGCGGCTTCACTTCCCAGGTTCCCTACTGCGCATGCGCGAGTCGCGCTGCGCATCGTAACTGGTCCCCGCTATCTCCTGGGACCTGTGTGTTTCCCAGGAAACAGCGCGGAGGGACAGGAAGAGGCATAGACTCCCGTGGGAGTCTATGCCGGACGTGGATGCAAATACCTGTCTTAGACAGGTATCTGCACCCCCACCCCCCCTGAAAGGTGCCAAATGTGACACCGGAGGGGGGGAGGGTTCCGAAAAGCGGAAGTTGCATTTTTGTGTGGAACTCCGCTTTAAAAAAGAAGAGCCCATTATAATACCAAATAACAAAAACAGATTTTGCTGCAATAGTCAGCTTCAATACAAAGATTTCCCCAACTGTACTTTTGTCTGCCACTAGATGTCCTTAGTTTGATGGTCATCATCATTTAACAAACTTCCTCTAGGCCCAGGTTGTCCTGGACACATCCCAAGCTTGTGACTGGACAGTGAAAGGAGAAGCAGCACAGTGTTGAGCTTTTCTCTCTGTCACTCTCTCTTCCTATCAGCAGGTTTCTTGTCAGCACATGGAGTGATTGGCTGCTTGTGCTGTTTCTGCATCTCGCACGCCAACTTTGCTATGGGGGGGGGGGGATATCTGGTCATATTCAGGTATTGACACTGCATGTATTTAAAAAATACATTTTTATTGATGATTACACTAAAACTTGTGTCTTTTATATCTGCCTAGAATTCCGTTTTAAAGTGGTATCAAACCCAAAACCAAAAATGTAAGATATTACAGCTTAGCAATCGTAAAATTTGGTGGCTGCATTCGTTTTCTTCTTGGCCTTTTTCCTTCTGTTTTCACCTGGTGATCTAGCCAGTAACACACCTCCTATATTACCATGTCCCCACTCCGGATGAAGGAGCCCAGCAGCATTGTCAGTCGGGGGGGGGGGAGAGGGGCGAGGGGAGTGTTAGATGTACTAGCAGATTTGGATACACTAACAATCTGAAGCTAAACTCCAGGTTCTGTCAAACGGTCATGCTAGAAAACCAATGGCTGCAAGCACTGATCAGTGTATTTTGACGTGGGGGGGTTGTTCCCTTATCAGAATACAATGTCAGAGTGGGAGAGATCCCTGCATCAACATTTCTTGTGCTGAAGTGAGATCTGCCAGTTTTTAATTTTTTTGCTTAATCCATGTCAGTGGCAAATTGTTTATCTCAACATTGTTAATGAATACAAGCTTGAATGAAAAACAACAGATCTATTGGCTGAATTACCAGTTGAAAATAAGGACAAGAAAAGCCTAAAAAAGCTAATGCAGCCATCATATCTAAGAATTAGTAAACTGCAATATAATAAATGTGTGCATTTGGGTTTAATACCACTTTAAGCTGCTTACCATATATGAATAAACAATTTCGCATAATCCCCACGTGCAGACCACTGTTGTTCTCCGATTTGATGGGCGTGGTAAACCCAGGCACAAAAGATTGCTAGAAGGTGGATGGGTCCAAGGAGACAGTGATACTATACAGTATGCATGTATTGTTTACAAAAGGTTGGAGGTGTAAAGTGAGAGAGGCTTAAAGAAATATAACAAAAGTTTTTGCTGTGACTTTCTTACCTGGTACTGATAGAGCTGTCTCATGAGTGGGCAAGATATGAAATGATTCCTGTGCATAGCCAACACCAGAGCTCCGCTGTGAGGTGAGCTAAGTAGAGCTGCAATTGCCTGGAGCAGCCGCACTGCAATTCCAGTCAACTGGGTGTTTCCCTGTCGGATGCGAGCCAACTCATGGCCCAGTGCTTGCTGTAAGGCCAGAGATATTGGTCTCGGGTTTGTGTTCTGCCATCGCGGGTCTGGATTTAACGGGAATAACTGGAAGAGAACAGACCATCAAGATTCCAGCATTACAGTGGGAAAAAAATAGAATTTTTTAATGTATCTGACAAATGGTTATTATGAAAATGCGACATACAGGAGTAACTTGTCTTGTAGTAAGAGTTACCACCTGTTTGTTGAGAATGTAAGAACTTGTCTGATTATATGGATGGATGCCATCAAACTATAATAATTTTTAATCAATTGTATTTTGCCTTTTATGAATGTTAATGGCATATAAAAAGATTTTATTTGTCTGTCACCGATGGAGACATTTCCAATCGTTTCCTATCCTAAAAGGTGGTAGGAGAAAACCTCCATGATAGGGACAGCAATTTAAATTTGTCAGAGCCTCTATAATCCCTCATTGATATAATCCAAAATGAAGCTAAAAGAAATCACGCTAAATCACATACATATAACCATTCGCGTCAGTCAATGTCCACAATCTAAGTCTCTTCCACACTAAAGCACAGAAAAGGGGCAATTTTGAGAGGCAGCTAATTAACTAACCAAAACAGTTTAGATACTTACAAGTAGATCCAGAAAACTCAAGTATACATGGGAAGACAATGCAAACTCTTATAAATGTGAGATGTAGCTCTAAATTTTAAAATTTCCAGGAACTCGGTCCACTCACAAAAAAATAGGATTTTTCCTACAGCTTACCCATAAAATCCTTTTCTTGGAGTACATCACGGGACACAGAGCAGATATAATAATTACTATCTGGGTTATACGCCACCTATAGGTGAATAGACACTGGCACACCCAAAAGACAAGAAGTCCCCCCTCTATACAGGAAGTACCTCAGTTTTGTAGCAAGCAATTCCCAAAAGAGGGGAGGGACTCCTGTGTCCCGTGATGTACTCCAAGAAAAGGATTTTACAGATAAGCTGTAGGAAAAATCCTACTTTCTTTATCGTACATCACGGAACACAGAGCAGCTATAGTAATTACTATCTGGGATGTCCCAAAGCAATGCCCCTGAGGGGAGGGAGACACCATCATAGAAACTGCCACCAAAGAAGGACCTACTCTACTATTTGTAATACGCTGAGGCCAAAGGCAGTATCTTCTATGTGATTGACATCGACCTGGTAAAAACCCTGTAGATGTATAAACAAAAGACCAAATAGTGGTCTTGTACACCTGGGACACTGACACCTGATGAGGGATGGCCCAAGATACTCCCACTCCTGGGTAGAGAATCTTTCCCCAGATAAAAAAAATGAGTTGTTTGCCATTTAAACCATAGGCATCATTGATAAAAACTGGCAGATCCACTGCTAAATATTCGACCTGGATGCCGCCTGCCCTTCCTGGGCTCTTCTGGCAGCACAAATCAGGATTCCTGACTTGTGCCACAACTCAAGCAGACCGTGAGCGCCTGAACTACCTCTAGAGTAGGTAGCAATATTTCTCCTGCCGACTGTGGATTAGGAGAAAAATAAAAGGCAAGACACTGTCCTGATTCAAGTAAAAAAGTAGAAACCACTTTAGGCAATAAAAATGGATGAGGACGCAACATCTTATGATGTGAGACCAAAAATGGCTCCTTGCATGAAAGGGCCAACTCTGACACTCCACTTCGTGAAGTGATATCAACCAAAGAAGCCACCCTCTGAGATAAAAGGACCAACAGAATCCCCCGATTGGTTCAAAAAGTGGCCTCTGCAAGGACAGTCAAGATCAATTCAAGTCCCAAGGACACAAGAATGGCCTGACAGGCAGGACTGTCCAAGTTACATGCTGTATGAGGTATAAGACAAGGAGTGAGAAACAACTGCCCCTGGAAAAAAATGGATAGGGACGAACTCTGACCCTTAATGGTACTGAAGGCCAAACTCCTTTCCTCTAACGATTGGAGAGAAAAAAAAATCTTGCACCCACATATTTCTGCGGGTGCTATTTCCTGGCTTCACCCCAGGCAAAAAAAAAAAATATTTTTTCAAGTCCTGTAATTGAAGCTCCCCGAAGCTGGCTTCCTGGAGCTCAACAGTGCTGAGATACAGGACTCAAGACCATCAGGTCCCACTGGACTAGGAGTGTCCAAAGGAGCAACCCCCGCAAGACTCGCTATGCCTGTGTACCAAGCCCCCCAGGGATAATTTGGCCAACAATAATATCAGTTACCACCTTACGGATTCTTCGCAAAAGATGTGGCAGAATCCCCGAAACAGGGGAAAAAAAAAAAGTAAAATAACGGAGAACCAGACCTTAATGTGTTACCGGAACATGTACCCTTATTGGCAGTGGGACTCTTGTCCCGGACAACCCTGTCCCAAACTGTTGTAGAACTTGGAATCTAGTAGATTCCCCTGTAGAGTTCCCCTTGCCACTATCCTATAACTGGAATATGTATTGGCGATAGAGACAGCACCTGTACTGTCCCAGACAAAATGTGGTACACCTCCCTGAGTCGCATGACCTCTGGTGCCGCCCTGGTGGTTGATATATATATATATATATATATATATATATATATATATATATATATATATATATATATATATATGGAGAGATAGATATAGATATAGATATAGATATATCTATATATATACCTGCAGAGGCATTTCCAGATTGAACCTACAACAGGTTTGTCCTATAATCCAGAGCAAGACATACTGGCCAAAAATCCAAGCTATTGGACAGTATTCTCTCCTGTGGAGACCAAGCCCACTGAACTGTAGCCAGCCTCAAGTCAACTTAGTGAGACTGGCATCAGTGGTTATTTTCCAAATTCCTGAAAAGGAAGACTATCAAGCACCAATTTTTGCTCTGCAACCCCCAGAAACAGAGCCTTCCGGCAATGCAATGCCTGGATCTTCAAGTTCCAGACAGAGAATGAACCTCTACCAAGACCTGGAGTAGGGCTGTATGTAGAGAACGTGCTTTGACCTAAACACAGCTTCCTCCTGTAGAAATATATCAAAGGAACCCCTGGAATTGACTGCTTCCTGAGCAAAGATTATTGAGGTAAAGAGTATTGAGGTGTTTTCAGACGCTTTGAGAACCCTCCGGAGCTGTGACCAACCCAAAGGGAAGATTCACAATAAAAAACGGATTTCCACTGCAATTACGAAATCGAAGATGTGCGTTTACAGATTATTATGGACCCCGAAATCTACCTCTTGCAGAGAGGTCATCACTGAACAGTCTAGCCTGTCTGAAACAGAAGGATGTTCAGTGGCTTAAGATCTTAAGATAGACCTCATGTCCCTATTTGGCTTTGGAACTGCTACCATTTAATTGTCTCAAAATAATGAGCCCACAACTTATGCTCCAAGAGCATATGCAAGGCAAAAGACTGATGACTCTGTGACAGACCCAGACAGTCCCAAGAGGTGCACTTAACCTATCAGATTTCTGCCAGCTAAAAGATGGAACAAACCACCTCAGAAACTGCCCTAAGATTTTCTTGCCTGAGATACTCTCAAAACCCAGCAGCCTCAGATGCCTCCCTCACCCAGGTGGGGAAAGCTCACAGCATCTGTATTCTCGGGCAGTCTCCCATCTATATACTAACCAGGCTTGATCCTGCTTAGGCTTCGATCAACCGAGATTAGGCATGATCAAGGTGATGCGGCCACAGTCTGACGAAAAATGAATGCGCCAGGAAACGCTGCAATGCCAAACACCACAGTGGTTCAGACGCACCCGACACCACTGTCCATTGAGAGATATGGACACCGCCAGATCCTTGAACCTGAGAGCGGTGCCCCTGTTTCCCCCGGCTGCCTCTCTTTTCTGGAACCATTCAACTGGTATAACAAGAAAATAATGCAGCAATTATATTATCCAACCTAATATACAGTCCTCCCAGGATGCAGGCCTAAAACAATGTTGGTTTATGCAACCCCTTAGGTATGCAAACATGCAGGTCTACAAGTATTCTTGCCATTCATGCATTTATGTATGCAGTACAAGGTCAATAAGCACACACGCATGTACCCCCGGGCAAACAAGCACCCAGGCAAATAAGCCCATATGCATGTAGTCCTATGCAAATAAGCACATATGTATGTAGTCCCAGGAAAACAAGTACATATGTATACAGCTTAATGTAAATAAACATACGTATGCAGTACAAATGAAAACAGCATGTGTTTAAGCAATATGCGTTTATGGAAGCATGCGCTTATGCAACTATGCATTTAGGCAAAATATGAAAGCATGCGCTGTACACACACATTTATGCAACATGTGCCCATGGAAACAAGCATTTTCGCAATAAGCAAGCATGCGTTTATGAAACATGTTTATGCAAAATTACACAACACGTATCTATGCAGACAAGTATAAACACGCATCTTTATGCAACCATGTATCTTTATGCGATCATGTATCTTTATGCGATACAGTATAGTTATGCGATCAAGTATCTTTATGAAACCGCGTATCCTTATGCGATCATGTATAACCATGTATATTTAAGCAAACATGTATAAACATGCATCTTTATGCGATCACGTATCTTTATGTGATCATGAATAACCACATCTATTTATACAAACATGTCCAAACATGCATCTTTATGCAACCATGTATCTTTATGCAATCATGTATAACCACGTATATTTATGCAAACATGAATAACCATGCATTTTGTACTACCATGCATCTTTTGCAACCATGATCATGTATCTTTATGCAAACATGTATAACCATGTATATTTATGCAAATATGTAAAAACATGTATCTTCAGCAACCGTGCGTTTCAGTTAGTTTGCAAGCAAGCACCTGCTTAACTGCAGTTGGCCCCATACTAGTCCTGCACGATTTAGCCAAGCACATATGCACTATACTGGAGATACAACTCCTTAAAATGCACCCATGCTAATGTTTTTCCAAACGCGTATATTTAAACATGCATTTCAGCAACAATTTTGCAAGCATGTATACTACGTTGCATCTGTCTACAGAGCAGTCAACAACACTTTAAGGTGAACTGCTAACCATCTAGGGATGTATCAACTTACAGTTGTACAGTCCCCCCGGATAAGCAGTTAATATGCAGCATATAATCATGACTTGTCTTCACACAGTTCTCGCTTAGTAAGTACTCACATTGTTAGTATCCATGGGCTGCTGTTATGTCTCCAGAGGTCTACTGAACCTGTTGCCACATGGCATTGCCGCCCTTCCTGCCCATATAAAAATAAGCCATACCCAGCGAGCCTGCGCCCTCTAGTGGCTGGAGGAGAAACAGCAGCCCACATGAGTAAGAGTACATCGCATGATTAAACAGCACACTGCTCCCAGTGGTCACCAAGAGAACAGACAGTCAAACCTCTTTTTTTTTTTTCAAAAAAAGGGAAACTGCAAACAAATGCAGACTTACCATTCCTACCGCCGAACTCTGAACATAACAGGAGTCCAATCTTCAACCATTACGGCGAGCTTTGTCATAAAAGACCTTCAGAGACTGGGTCTCCCCTTAATCTGGGGTCCACTCCCCTGGACCTGTATAGCACTCTGCAGGAAAGCACCTTTGCAGGAAGCACTGCAAAGGGTTCCATTACGCAGGGTTCAGCGTCGTAAAGGGTGCATTACAGGCAAACCTTGAGGAATCTTCTCTCCTTCCAATGAGGCTTGTGTACCATCCATTTTGGCTGACAGCTTTTTCTAACGGATCTGATTTAAGTCCATGATTCTTAATAGAACCGTCCAGACCTCAAAGTATGCTCCAAGAGCACATGTATCACATCAGTGACCACCATCTTACAGACACTGGCGAAAAAAACTGAGGTACTTCATGTACAGGAGGGGTTATATAGAGGAGGGATTTCCTGTCTTTTGGGTGTGCCAGTGTCCATTCACCTATAGGTGGCATATAACCCAGATAGCAATTACTACAGCTGCACTGTGTCCCGTGATGTATAATAAAGAAAGTATGTTTAAAGCTGCTGCCCACTTATTTGTCAAAAAAAATCGTCTTCACACATGGTTTATCCTCACAGGGTTTTGTCAGCACCACACCAACTCAAAAATCAAGTATTCTAGCTATGCAGTTGGCCATGTTGAGCGTTACAGTCTTTTTGCCTATTCAAGCACAATCTCGCTCTCTGCAAAAAAGCGACTCGGCTCTCTTTCCACCAGACATCAATCTTGTCAAAGCACCTGATTAGAGTCTATATCAAGGTGACGTGCAAAGATATCTCTGTATGTTATCTTGGTAAAGAGGGCTGCCATGCCAAATGTTTTTGTATTTTGCTTGCTGATATGAGACCTGGATCTACAGTTTGTATACTGCCTATTTGTTGCTGTTGGACTAACATGGTATCTGCATTTAGCCTTGCATCCACACAAGGTGTGCGATATGATCTGATGAGCTTTCCAGGGTTAAACTGGCATGGACATGTGCTCCACACACAGGCTGATCCTGCAGAAACTAAGCCCACAGGAGAGAACAATGACGAATTGGAGAACACTCGCTCTTCTGGGCAAAACCAACCTATCTCCAGTCAATAACAAACCTATTTAGTGACTCCTTCACTGCTGAAACAAGCTCTCACTCAACCATCAGTAACAAAATCTTTGCTTCAAGCCGCAGGTAGCCCTGTCAGCACCATCCAGCTCAATAAACAAAACAAACAAAGTTGCTGGGTGGAAAATTGTTGGTCTATCAGTGACTGAATTAAACCAGATGCAGTTAGTGCTTGGGTATTTTAACAGCTGCAGATGCCGGGTGTTAGACAGGGGAGATGCCTCCATCAAAGCCGTTTAGAATGGATAACTGGATCTATTAGATTGCTCTCATTCAGCCTGCGGGCTGAAAAAGAGAAATCTATACGTATGTTGCTAGCCTTAGTGACAGGCCATTTGTCTGTCACAACAGGGAGTGCCAGAGGCCCCAGAGCTGCAAGCTGAAGGTTCTACAAACTGAGGCACTAAGCTAATGTGCTGACCCCTGTTACTGGAATTTAGGTATTTTAGGAATCTAAATTACAATATTATATACCCAGGGAGAATCAACAGCATTAAAAAGCAGATGTCATCTACTTTCATTAAAACCTAAACAGCAATAAAATAATTTATATAATAAAGAAGCATTTTACCTGCAGGAACATTCCAGCTAAGTCATCCTCTGGACCAAGCACTGGGATCTGGGTGAGACCCCTCGGCCGTACCTGTCCTTGGGGTGTTTCACTGCTTGGCTTCCTTTTAATCACATCAGTACTGTCTGTAAATTTAAAGGACCAGATGAATAATATAACATTGATACAGAGCAGTCCAAAATGTGAAGACACAAGATATAAAACCATTCCACCTGTAAAGAACGGTCTAATTTTTAATAAACTAGTTAGGATCAGCAATCTTTTTTCTTCAGGACACCAGGGAAAGATCTGTGTGTCATTGAGTAGTGCTTGTTTTATCGTTGCTTACACAATACAAAAATATGTGTTTGAAAAAAAAAAAAAAAAGGTTAACTCGTATTAAACCATAATAAACAATGTGCATCAAACACTGTAAATGATAAAATATATAAATGTTCAAAAGGGAAATAATGAAAATGATGACAGTCCACATGTATCCCAAATCCTCTCACAGACAAGTGTGCCAGTTCCCTCACAAGACAGTAATGATCTCCAAATGATAAGAGATCAACAGCGCAGGAAAAATCCAATTGGGGGGCCACAACTCAGGATACCACTGACTCCACATTCTTCCCCGGTCATTCACTGGTTATCTAAAGCCAGCACAAAAGTTAGAGAAAAACAGCCAAAACACACCACACCAGAGATCAATAGCAGGTGTACCACATCATATGCCACTGGCCTCACCCTACGCGTATTTTGTCTGGTGCAACGGATGTCTTCAGGGTATAAAGAAAGATAAAGAAGGGTGCTTTATAGGTTCATAGTGTGGCCCTATATAGCACCTTGTGGCTGACTAGACGCTTTCACCAAGTGTTAAGGTGAGGTAGGATCAAGTGCCTGAAGCAACATTACAGGTTGTCCTCACAATATGGGTTGCAGGTATGGTTCCCAAGATTTTACCGAGGTTGCACCAATATGAATGCACAACTCCTATTTGTGGTATTAGAAGGCAGTGATGAGTTGACAGAAGAATTGAAGATTGAATAATAAAGAAAAAAAAAATGTGGTTTAAGCTAAGAATGTTTTCTCTGTGAAGGAAGAGAGGTCAATCGCCTTAAGACACTAGTAAAAAACGGAGGGCTCAAAAGGTGGAGTAGGGTTATATGGGTGACGCCCAGGGAGCATGTTCGAAAGCTTTGCTAGTGTTCAATCACCTCAAGTTATGAGCCCACAACCCAGGGTCTATAAATACTTTGCCGGTGTCCTGTACTGTACGATTAAAATAATAAATTACATTTTTTTAATACCTGCTTTCAGCTCTACGTTAACAAGAGTACATGGTTTTTATTGGGGGCAAGTTTTGGTTATAGTGAAGTTTACCTCGTGTGGGTGGTATAGAGGCTGTCAGCAGACTATGAAATGTTTGTCCTCCTGTAGCACCTCTTTCATGCTGAACCTCCACTAGATGCGCCATGTAATCTGCCAAAATAGAAAAATAAACTTCAAGTAAAAACAAGACATACTTGCTAGCCATTCAATATCTGGGTGTCCTTGCATGACACTGACCATTACAAAATACCACACATTAAGATAGAACTAAATTAATATTGAGAATCCAATACTCACTTTTATCCATAATATTTTGTTCCAAGGACTGTGGCTCATGAGAAACAGCCTGGTCTAGGTACTGCAGTAATTTACTCATACTGGACACTGGGATGCCAAAAGACTGAACGAAGAGCAGGAGCTGCTGGGGCTCTAAATCTTGTAGTGCTGAAAATAAAAGTATCATAAACAAAAGTAGGTTTCATATCACCAGGTTGAAATTGCAGGTAAAAGCACAGAAAAATTAAGCATTGAGCGCTTACTTCCGGTGGTTTTCCTTTCCATAAATTATTTATTATTAATTGCAAAGGGCTTTTAAACTTGCTAGAAAATATGACTACTCCAAAAGAATCAATTCCCCAGCACAGTTTCCTCCCTCCTTGCACAGCATGGCCCTCTCCCCTTTCGGGAATGTCTGTGCTGACACAGCACCTCCAAAGCTTTTTTAGCCATACTTCTCCTATGGATCACAGGAGTGCAGTTTGTTCTGCACTTCTGTGATCTGTTTTCAGCTGACAGCAGGCTGAAGCCCGCTGTTGGCTGACATCATAGAGCTGGTCCAGGCTCTGTAAACCCGACCATATTGTTCGGTATCCGCCCAGAAGCCTGGATTGGCCCTGGACTCAGTCTTTCAGCGACCCGCTAGGAGCCTGAGCCAGCCCCTCCCACCCCCTCCACAACCTGGTGCTCCAGTGAGCACTGAAGGAGAAAGGATAGAGCCAGTGACTGTCTGCTCAGAGCAGAGTGGGGAAAACTAAGCGATCAGTGGTGTTTGATCGCTCAGTTCTCATTAAAGAGCCGGCGGGGGACAGATACAACATCGGATCGATGCTGCATTCACCTTGGTGAGTATAAATGTTTTTTGTTTTTTTTTTTTGTTTTTTTAAACTTCAAGTTTTTAAAGTGAAACTAAACTTTACTATTAAAGTGGCAGCAAACTCTACCAATTTTTTTTTTCGTTGGGCCCACGCAGGTTTTTTGACATTATGTGCTAGTATTGCGCCACATACTAGCACATTACGACAGACTTGCCTTTTAAAATGATCCCTCCAGCACTGTGCTGTCACCACTGCTGGCACTTCCATCTTCATGCAGTTTTCTATCCAGGTTCACACTCTCCTGGGCTTGAAATACCAGGCCATGATAACATCACTCCCACATTTGTACACAAACAGTGTGCCCTAAATGAAGGGCTACTGCACATGCTCTAGTTTATAATATAGTCAAGGTACCTACAGGTATAAGCTTACCTGTAGGTACAAATTTATAACAGTTTACTATTGCTTTAAAAAACTGGGAGCAGGCAGCTTTTTCTAGCAGAAGAAACACGCAACGTCTCTTCTGCAATTGTAAACACTTACCCACCTGCTTGTAATAACTCTTTTAATAACTCAAACTGAGCTACGCATTTGCAGCTCAGCATGTAATCCCAACACTAACTCCCATGAGCATGTTGGGGATAACGTCATTCCACTACCGGCCAATCAAGAGGCTGAAAACCCAGCACTCGGCAGTAGCAGGGGGAGAGAATTATGGTGGCCAGTAAGAGATGTAACCGCTTAATCGCTGGATGGTGGAGGCATTTCTGTTTTTTTTTTTCAATTTTGAAGTCTCACACAATCCTTTTGAAAGATTTTTGTAGAAATTAATGGTATGACAACATTCCAGATGTAATTTATTGGGTATCATACCGTCACACAAGATAAAAAATAAAGCTTTAGTCTAACCAGATAATGTATTATACTGCCAGAAAAGGAAGCAACCTACCAGCATCGACAAGACGAGGGACCTCAGAACGAATCATTCGGAGTTTCAGCCAATCAGGGAGCAGTAGGGCTTCTTCTGACGTGTCCACCAGAAATGCAGTTGGAAGAGGCTTCTTCTCAGGAAACCAGATGTCCAGCAATAGAAAAAAATCATTGTGACCTGTCAGGAAATTGAAACACTTCTTCAGTTCTATGTGGCAGCAATTCTGAAAAAAAAAATAAACTATGGTCCCACAGTAATAAGAATGTGCTGCAGCACTTAGCTATAATTTTCTCTTAGCCCCCCTGCAAATTTGCACCTGTTGAGCTGCCAGTGAGATCCACCAAATGCAGCTCCTTTTGCAATGTGACAATGATAATGCACTGCTCCTTAATTCAGAGCCTGCTTGTACTACCAGTGGGATTTTTTTTCAAAAATGTTGCAGTGGCTGTAGCTGTCAGCATTGTAACTGCTGATTCACAAGTCTGTAGCTTGTCAATCAGCACCCAACTACACCTAGTGTTGCCCACTACATTCTGGGTTGCTGAAACTATCCCACTGTAAACTCCTGCTTCCAGGGATGGGAAACATATGAGACGCAAAAGGAGGAGGCAAAAGAAGTAGGAAAAGCAAGTTTTTGCACCACATAGTAGCTGGATTTGGTACTTTTTTATATTTGCATATAGGAGCCATTAGTTGCACTATATTGGCAAATTCTACCTCGAGGAGGTCCAAGCGTCAGAAGAATGACCATGGCATGAACGACCAGGATGTGCATCGTTGCAGTCTCTCCAGTAACCCAACGCAAGAAAACTTGATCCTGAGACTCAGACTGTAAACAAAAAAACACAAAGATACCACAAACACCATGAGCAAATATCCACACAGTATCCGGTAGGAATACAGGTCTTACTGAGAAATATGATTGTGCTCTTGGTCAGGATTGTTGGGTTTGCAATAGCTGAACCAATCTTAGATGTCATGCGCTTTTTATTTGCTTTTTTTGCTTTTTATTTTAGAGATTATTTTCTATTCATCATTTGAACTAGTGTGTGTATGTTTTTTTGCACTCTAGCCCCATTAACTCTGTAATGCCAATAATGATGGGCTCGGGCGTGGCTGAAATCCCACATGCCCGATCCCCCCCAGGAAGCCGTCACTGCACACGGCTAATCACGGGCAGTGAGACATTTCCCGATCTGTGAAGCTGCGGACCGTGAAATGTCTCACTGCCTGCGATTAGCCGGGTGTGGGGGATTTCGAATACGCCTGAGCCCATGTCTAAATGCCAACTGTAAAAACACCACAATAGCAGACACATCATTCACTTAAAGAATAATGTCCCCCCTAAGACTGCAAGCAAAAAAACAATTTTAAGGGGAAAGAACAATGGTTGGGAAAAAAAGGCTGTGTAATCACTAATTAAACTAAAAGGCTTAAAGTGGTTGTGAAGACAGGTGGAGTATCATATTAATGCATTCTATGCATTAAAGTGATTGTAAAGTCTCATGGCTTTTCACCTTAATGCATTCTATGCATTAATGTGAAAAACCTTAATTTCTGCAGTTGCCCCAAGAACCCCCCTTTTTTCTTACCTGAGCCCGATACGATCCAGTGATGAGCACTGGACAGCTCCAGCTGCTGTCTCTCTCCTCATTGGACATATTGAAAGCAGCAGGAGCCATTGGCTCCCGCTGTTGTCAATCAAATGCAGTGACACGGGAGAGCGGGGAACGGGGCAGAGTCCCGATGTCTGTCAAAGGACGCAGCAGCGGTACTCGGGTGCGTGCCTGCAAGGGTGTCCCCATGGAAAGCTGTTGAAAAAAAACTGTGTGCAGCAGCCCCCCTCAGCCGCCCTAATACTTACCTGAGCCCCATCTGGATCCAGCGATGTTGCACAAAAGCCTAGGCTGAACAGGACTCTCCCTACTGTTTGGCTGAGACATTGGCTCCCGGCTGCTGTCAATCAAAGTCAGTGAGCCAATGAGGAGATAGGGGGTGGGGCTGAGCCACAGCTTCATGTCTGAATAGACACACAGAGCAGCGGCTCAGCTCGGGTGTCCCCATAGCAAGCTGCTTGCTGTGGCGGCACTCAGCAGGAGGGAGAAACCAGGAGTGCCGACGAGGGACCCGAAAAGAGGAGGATGTGGGCTGCTCTAAGCAGGTAAGTATGACAGGTTTGTTATTTTTAAACAAAAAAATAACCAAGACTTTAATATCACTTTAAGGTAGACTTGTCACCACAGCGTCACTTGTTTACAGTGACATGCCTGTAAAAGAAGAGGGAATATTCTTACTTTTCTGTGGCCCGTGTATTGAAACGCAGTTACATGTATTCCACAAATTTGTGTGTGTAGAATAGCTGCTCCCCTACTACACACCATGGTTCCTCCCACCAGCTCTTACATTACTACAGGACATACAACCCAGAGTTGTAACAGGTATTTGACACACGACAGTTCGAGTACTTGCAGTAGCCCAGGATGAAGCTGAGGAGCAGAGTTTCAATGCATGAGTCACTAAAAAAAGTGAGCTGCACCTAGGAGGGGAAAAAAATGAACGCTTGCAGTGAGGATCCCCCCCCCCCCCCCCACAACAAGGGTTAAATGCTTTGCATGTGTGAATTTGGGGGGTGGTGGGGGGGGGTGGAGGACAGAGACGCTTCTCGTCACTGCTCTGACAAATCACAGACACTCTAATACCATCAGGTACAATAATAAACGCAAAGCAGTCTTGCAATGTAACCAAGCACAGCGAGGGCCTGCCCAAAACCCAGCCCATCCGAGAGAGGAGAAAAGTGCTGGCTCCCAGGAAACAAAGGAGAAGTTAGGTATTGTTTCTTTCTCCTGTTGCCCATAGAAGATCTGATCATTTAACCCTTGCAGACTTAGGAAAGCTCCACTGCAAGGATCTTTTTTCTTCTTCTTGGAGTTCAGTTTTACAGTGAGTAACTGTATATAGGGTCTCACAGACTGAAGACACGGTACGTGACCAGAGGGCTGATATGCATATACTAACAACTAAAGTTAAAGTACTGGAGGCCCGGGCTGAGGATGACGAAAATTGCAATCAACGAAACAGCAGAACAACCACTATAAACATCCGACGCCTCCTCACACATCTCTCTAGGGCAAGCGGGGACGGTCCGGAGGTGGTAGCCTCCTTGGACGCAGAGAAGGCTTTTGACTCGATTCAGTGGGGCAATCTCTGGGCCATCCTACGTAAATATGGGTTTGGCCCTGTTATATAAAAAATGGGTTCAGATGTTATACCACAGTCCCACAGCCCTCATACGCACAAACAACTCGTTGTCGTCACCTTTCCCCCTGTCCAGGGGCACCAGACAGGGCTGTCCACTTTCCCCTGGACTGTTTGTGCTAGCTATGGAAGCCATGTCGGCCCGCATCAGATCGCCCCCCTCGGTGAAGGGAATTCGGGTGTGGGTAATAACAGATAAAATATCCCTATATGCCTATGACACCCTCCTTTTCCTTAAGGATGTTTCCTCCCTTCCACCAGCACTTCAAATAGTAGATGTGTTCGGCTCGTTCTCAGGCATCAAAGTCAACTGGGGGAAATCAATCCTCTTCTCGCTAAACGCATCGGGTCATCACCCACCAACAGGTACCTCCTAAACTGGGCACCTGAGTTTAAATACCTAGGACTAAGGGTTGGAACCCCGCTGTCCTCATACTTTGAGCTGAATTTCCAACCACTACTCAAAAACTTCTCGCAGAAATGTATGGCCTGGAGAACTCCTCCCTTCTCACCGGTGGGTAGGGAAAACTTAGTTAGGATGGTATACCTGCCTAAATTTCTCTACTTCTTTCAAAACTCCTCTCTAATTCCTCCCGCCTCATTCTTTGCCAAATTAAAAAGTATAATATCATCCTTTGTCTGGAACGGGAAGCCCCCACAACTGGCCATCTCTACCCTTCAGCTTCTCGTCACCCAGGGAGGCCTGTCCCTACCAGACTTCTAGGTCTACTTCTGGGCGGCTGTCCTGGTGACGGTCAGATGGTGATTCTCTCAACCCCATGACAACCCAGCAGTGACTCTGGAAGCAGCTATAAAGGGGTCCTACTCCTCCCTTAGCAACGTGGTGTTCAGGGGGGCGAGATCCCACCCTGGCATCACGGAACTGATGCGTACAACAAATCACGATATGGCACAGGGCCAGGATCCGCTTTAACTCCCCCAAGACATTCTCCCCTCACATCCCCCTCTGGGGTAACCCTAACCTACCACACATGAACACTGTTCCAGATCCTCAGATCTGGGTGAGAAAGGGAATAGTGAAACATAACCACAGTGTCATGGGAGGTAAACTAAGATCTTTCTCTGATCTCAAGGATGCCTACTAATTACCAGGCTGGATGTTGTTCCGATATTACCAGCTCCGCCATGCCTATAGGAAACAGTTTCCCCCACTCCTCACACTAGAATCAGACTCTGTGGAGGGATTGCTTAATGCCAAGATCATAGACAAGCCCCTGTCCTTATATTTCCATCTGTCCATAGCTCCCACAAAGAAACTTGAAAAAACTCTGGACAAATGGAAAATGGATATTTCTGACCTCTCAGAGGATAAATGGGAAACGTGTATATCCTCCTTTGTTACCAATATGATTTCGGCAAGAGACCGATTTATGCAGGTCAAGTTCCTCCACAGAGCCTATTATACCCCAAAACGACTGACAATTATGAATCCTAATACCCCGGTGGCCTGTCCCAGATGTGGTCTAGAGTCTGCCTCCTTGTCAGGTCACCTTGAGGCTTGGTGACAGATGCACTCTGTAGGAGTCAGAAGTGCACCACTAGGTAGTGGACCCTAGGACTGACTGCTGCGGATTGAACCCTGGGAGGTTCAGGAAGCAGGTCTACTGGATCACTGACACAGATCCCACTGGGAGAGAGCATAGATTCCCCAGGGCGCGGAGTCTAAGAGCCAGCAGGTGTTCAGCAGAGCCTCTAGTGGTGAGGTTGGACTGCGCTGCAGTCTGGCTCCGGGTCGCGGCCCCCAGGTCTCACAGCTCACGGTAGACTACAGGAGAACAGGAAGGAGGCAGCAGGCTGCAACAACAAGGAAAGTAAGGGACAAGCCAAGGTCGGGGCCACAAGCAGACAAGGACAACAGAGTTCACGCCAAGGTTCAGGGTCACAGGCAAACCGGGATGATCGGGGACACGCCAAAGGTCAGGGTCACGAGCAGACAGGAATAGTTAAGAACAGGCCAAAGTCGGTAACTGGAATCAGACGTAGGAAACACAGCAAGTACATATGAAAGCTAACACACAATGGTTGATCAGCACTGCTGGCTTGCAGTGCACAGGTTAATATAGGGTTCCATGATAGGAGCTGGGGTGGAGCCATGCTAGAGGAGAGTTTACAAAAGCAGTCAGGTGAGGGTCAGCTGGTCTCTAGAGATGAACACATGGAGACAGGTAAGCTGACAGACAAACTCTATTGCATAACCATGACACTCCTTTTTCCACATGGTCTGGTCCTACCCCCGCCTCAGAGACTATTGGTCGGGAATAGTTGACAGCCTTGACCAGAATACCTCTCTGGATCTGGAAATTAACCCAAAACCGTTGTTGCTAAATGTTTTCAACCCTAGTGTACGGGGCAAATACACTAAATTAATCCTAAGCTACGCTACGTTTTACGCCAGTTGGGAGATATTCCTCCACTGGAAGGACGCTACGCCTCCCACGGTGTTCTCATGGCACTTAGTCTTGAATTCAGTGCTGCCACCGTACAAGATCACCTATGCTAACTGAAATTGCCCTAATAAATTCAACAAGATATGGTCGGGATGGATGGATGCTTGGGGTACAGAGTTGGCAGATGACAACCGAGACATTGCTGATGCATTCGCTCCATGAAAATGGGCCACTGAAATGATCTCCTGTATAACCATACACTGTCTATGTCGTGTGAATCCAACTACTCGGATGAGGTCACCTCTCTCCTCCCCTCCCCCCCCCCCCCCCCCATTTTAATTTATCCTACTCCTCTCCTTCCCTCTCCCCTCCCCTCTGGACCTCCTTAAATCAGTTTGCCGAGACCTACTACCTCCGTCCAGTATCTCTTTGTAATGATATAAAACAGCTTTGAACACCTCTCTCCTGTTTACATCACCGAATCAAATGTCTTGTGACAATTTATGCAATATTATGTTTGTAACTAACTGTGTATCTGCATCGCTTGTACCGTAAAACTTTGAATAAACCTTTTTTTTGTGAAAAAAAAAAAGAAAAAGGATGCACTGGTTGACCCAAGGACTCCCAACATTTATCCCATACTACCAGGATATTAAGCTGCAGAACTCTGGCGTGAAACTGCACAGGGGACTGCCTCAAAGGCAACTACAATCTTCCTCAGCTCTCTCAAGTATGTCCAGATCAAGGACCTTCAAACGTCCTTAAGAGACTCCACCTGGGCTTGAAGAGAGAGGCACTTCTCCTGCAGAGGCAGTATCAATGCCTGAGAAGTATCCAAGATTAAACCCAAGTATTCCAGGTGTTGGGTCAAAACCAATGCTGACTTTTGAAGATTTAGCTAAACCTCTCCAAGGCTTGTACCATCATGTGGATATTGAGCATCAGTCTTTGATGTGATTATTCTTGTAGGAGAAAGTCATCCAGGTATCCCACAATGAGAACTCCTCAGGTTCTGTACAACCCCAGAACTAAAGCAAACACCTTGGTAACAACCTAAGAGCCACAGGAAGGCTGAAAATTATTTCAAGAAACTGGCAGAGGCGATGATCCACTGCAAAGCACTGAAATTACTGGTGAGCTCAGAAAATTGGGATGTGTAGGCAGGCATCCATGATGTCAACTGATGCCACAAAGTCCCCCTTCATGAAGTGAAGCAATCACTGACCAGGACTCCATCCTGAATTCTTTCATTTTTCAGGAACCCGTAGAGACCCTTGAGGTCTAGAATAGGCTGGATGTCTTTGTTTGACCTGGGAACCATGAAACAGGTTGGAGTAAAAGTCGTAAGAACTTTCCTCTACCAGCACAGATGCAACGACTCCCCTTGGGACTGTAGACTATTCAGGGCTACAAGAAAGCCACTCTTTTTAGTGGATCTGAAAGCACTCTTGAGCACATAAGCCTGAAGGAAGAAAGGAGAGAAACTCCAGCTTGTATCCTCTGGACACTATGCTGCGGACCCAGTCATCTGAGTCCAAATTGCTGCAAATACCCTTAGGTCGTTCATCCACCCAAGCAAGTGGAATAATTTACCGAGAGGCAGATTTGCCGCCAGGACTGGTGGGTTTGGGGTTCCAGTACTTCTGAAACTGGGATGTGGGCTTTTATTTGGAGTCCAAGGCTGGTTGCTTATGAAAAGAACTCCTCTTGGACTCTAAAGGGGTTACTGGCTTCCAATCTGTACCCTTTGCTCTCCTTTTAAGAGCCAACAGGATGCTCTTCCCAACAGTCACCTTCTGCATGTAAGCTTTCAAGGGTGGTCCTCAAAGGGCAACCTCCTAATGTACTTCAAACAATGTAATGGAATTTAAGTTCCACCAACACGTAAACATGATCCACATGGAATCATCCTAGGCATCTAGCGAGAAGCTCAGGGCTCTCTGATAATCGCCCAAGTAGTTGCCAAATGGACTTCTGGATCAGATTCGCTGGAACATTTGTTTGCCCAAACCTTAAGGGCTTGGCGCATGTAAATCGGCCACAATCAGGCTGCAGAGCTGGTCCCACCATAGAGAATGATGCCTTGAAGAGGCCTATCAACCTCTAATCTGTGGCATCTTTAAAGAACAGAATTCCCCGGGACCTACTCAAAGAGAAAATAACAGAGTAAACAACCCCCTTTCTGCAGAATTCTTTCTCCATGGCTAATGATGAGCAAACCATTTTGGTGGAGAAAAAAAACCTTTCCTGGGTGAGCTCAATCAGCATAAATCACATCCTACAAGTGAGGATTCACTGGAAAAGACATATTTTCTTGGCAGCCACAAAGACCCAAAACCAGGGACTTAAGGGAAGAAGTTTCAGGTAGCAGTAACATAAGGTCAGTGCGACACATACACCAGGAAACCTACTTTGGCCTTCTGTGTCTGAGAAAGCCCTGGACTCAGGCCATGCCCCTTTTAAACACTGTCACAGCCTGTATATCAACCCAGAAGGGGAAAAACAAATCTGATGCCATCCTGTGCTTTAAAACACAACACACAGAGGGCCTGCCACAACTCCACAGAGGCACTTACCAGTCCACACTGCAGGGCCAATAGGCCAAAACTTCACCCATGATGGTGGGCACACCTTGTAGAGCCTTCAGGGACTAAACTCTCCTTCAGGAGAATAACTGCCCTGGACCTGGCACCAGAGCACCCTGCCAGCGAGATCACAGTGTATGCTGTACATCGGCAGGCTGCTGTATGCAGGATCCAGCACCAAACAATAGACATTATAGGTTGGCCCCACTTTTGTATGTGGGGTCTGGGTACAATTGCTCATGTTATAGAAAAATGTGTGCTACCCGCGCAAAAAACAAGTATGAGACCAATAGTTTAGTTTGCTGCAATCAAAAATACATGCCACCCTAGGGTTGGATGTTAAATATGAATTAATGTGTGGATTGCGCCAACTTGTGAAAAATAATACCATACCACTTCTAATAACCAAAAAAAAATATATAGATATATATATATATATATATATATATATATACATATATATATCTATATATGTATATATAATCTATTTATGTGTGAACTCCTTGCGGGTATTTTTCTTTGTGCCGACAATTTATATATGTGCCCAAACTTCACCACAATATAATACTCCCATATGAAAAAAACGTTTGTGCAATATTAACGACAAATATTTGTCAATGATTTAAATTGCAAGTGCCAAATATAGAAAATATAGAAAAAAATGTGAAAAGAGAAAAATTGAGGGTAAGGTTGAGAATAAACCAAAATTTATAGATATTATGTAATCCAACAACTCAGTCCATTGAGTCCATACATAAAAAATATGTGTATAGCAAAGTACAGTGAATGTCGACAGTGAGTGATCATTTCCTTCCAATGGTGACGTTCCTTAGTAGTGTTTAAGTGCTTCCACTTCCACCATCATAGTGACTACATCACCACCTAGTGAAATGGTCCAACAGCAGCCTTTCCAAGCAGTGTACTAATGCCTCTTGCTCTATTGGTTCTCATAAAACATATAGATAGCCATCATAGTGTAGTATGTAACTATATTTTTATTAAAAAAGTTAAAAAACACACAATTGAACTCACATGTTCAGGTGCCTCTAAGCCGGCACCAAGCTAATCCAGCCGTGTACGTGGAGTGGGAACTATCAGTCTATCTGCCCCTATGCTTCCTCTTAGCAGCGTGAGTTCCAAGCCTCGTTCTTGTTCTTAGCAGGAAGTGACGAAAATTATCTCCCAGGAATTATATTGTGGTGAAGTTTGGGCACATATATAAATTGTCAGCACAAAGAAAAATACCCGCAAGGAGTTCACACATAAATAGATAATAGATGTATATATACATTTTTTTTTGGTTATTAGAAGTGGTATGGTATGAATTATTTTTTAGAAGTTAGCGCAATCCACACATTAATTCACAGTCACTCATGGCTTGTTGGCCGATCCAGGGAGGACCCACCTCTGCCCACACAGAGGTGTGTTAGGAACAGACCTAGAAATAGAGGAACAAAGTCTCAAAAAAAAAGATCTTCAGAGACTCTCAGGAAAACATCCCATCACTTTCAGACACTAGCACAAAACTGAAGCTTAGTTAAGCTGGGAGGAGTAATTCCAAACCCTTTTTTGGCCAGTGACCATTCACCTGAAGATGGTGGCACAACTCTTGTAGAAATGACTAATAACTTTTCTGTGTCCTACGATGTACAATAAAGAAATGGTTAGCTTTCTTGTGATATATTCTTGCACTACCTTATCCATGGTTGAATTTAAACTATGTATACATCAAACAAATGAAAAACACATGACAACAAACATACCCAGCTGTACACCTCATCACCCTCTTTGCTCTTCCGCATTCGTCTGACATAGCGCGAGAAGATGGAAAGCAACGCAGACAGGACAGCGTTAGACTCAGTGCAGTAGGACAACTTGGAGAAGAGATGACTCATTATGGTAGAACGTTCCACTGTTAGACGGGCCACATCCTACAAAACAAAATCTAAACCTATTACATGTGTGCCCACAACAGACTACATAAAAATCTGAACATTTCAGAAATGTAAAATATACATAAGATATAGCAAAATAGACCTGCAAATAAGTTAAGTTGGCATTCTGTTGACAAAAAAGGTAAACCTGAATGTCTCTGGCAACAGCACAGTCCATAAAAGGAGGATGTTTTTTTACTGCCCTTTTCAAAGCAAGAGAGCTTATCATGTGCAAAATACAGTAACCCAAAGCAACCACGAAAAAGAGCAACGTCTAGGCATTGCATAGCTGAGGTACTTGATAATTTGGTGCCAAAAAAGATGAAAAAACACCTGTATGCCATGCATGGGTTTAGATGCCAATTAGTGTAATTAAACCACCTGACCTGGAAGATTTACCCCCTTCGTAACCAGGCCATTTTTTGCGCCACGGCACTGCGTTTTTTTAACTAACAATTGCACGGTTGTGCAACACTGTACCCAAATAAAATGTATATACATCTTTCCCACAAATAGAGCTTTCTTTTGGTGGCATTTGATCACCTCTGCATTTTTTATTTTTTGCGCTCTAAACAAAAAATAAACAATTAAAAAAAAAAATTATATATATATATATATATATTTTTTTTTTTACTTTTTTTTTTACTTTCTGCTATAAGACATATCCAATAAAAAGAAAAACACATCACATTTCGTCATACATTTAGGCCAATATGTATTCTGCTACATATTATTGGGGGAAAAAAAATCCCAACAAGCGTATTCTGATTGGTTTGCGCAAAAGTTATAGTGTCTACAAACTATTGCATATTTTTATTTATTTTTTACTAGTAATGGCGGCGAACAGTGACTTATAGCGGGACTGTGATATTGCAGCGGACATTCTGAAACTGAGACTGTGGAATACTTTTTGGGAACCAGTGACACGAATACAGTGATCAGTGCTAAAAATATGCACTGTCACTGTACTAATGACACTGGCTGGGAAGGTGTTTTCAGGGGCGATCAAAGGGTTAAGTGTGTGCCTCACCAGTGTTTATGTGAACTGTGTGAGGTGCTTTAACTAGAAGAAGAGATGCAATTTATTTGCTGCTTTGCTGGGACACAAACTCCATCCCTTCCCCCCTCGTCAGAACGGCGATCTGCCTTGTTTACATAAGCAGATTGCAGTTCTGTCTCTTTGCCTGAAGATCAGTGGGTGCTGGTGGACAGAGTACCCAGTACCTGCCTACCCGGAACTGTGGGATCATGTATATAAACGTGATGTGGTGCACAACTGCCAGCCTGTAGCAGTAAAACTGCTATAGGGTGGATGGAAAGCGGTTAACAGAAGCCCTGTGTAAGCTCCAAGGCAATGACGCCTCCTCTGTCCCTTTGTGACAGTAAAATGTATAAGATCAAGAAAAGCCCTATTTTCATTAAAACCTTCCTAAATATTCATTAAAAAATACAAGAAACATTTATTTATTGTCACCAACTAGTTCATAGTTTGTATCCACAGGATAACAATGTTGAAGTCGTCTTGACACTCACCAGAACAAGTTCATTGTGTAGTGCCTGATCTTCTACCGGTGCATGCTGGGAAAGGTAAACTAGATAGGCACTAATGGTCCGTAAATCAGTCTCCATATGAATAGCCTGGGGGAAGAACAAAATAAAAGACTTTAGACAACACAATGACACAAAGGCAGTTATAACTGAAAAGCCTTCAACTTATCCTGAAGGAATTATTACAACAGGGGACCTAGACAATGACTGCACATGGATTAGATATTTGACATCTGCCTCCTCTGATATTTGAGCCTCTAGAAGTTTTCCTGGAAAAGAGCAAACTTTACCCCATTTTGTTAAACAAGAGGTCCATCAAAAGTTTCAGAACCCACAGGTGTTGGTATATGTTAAAGCAGAACTAAACCTATAAATTTGTTTCCCAAAACAGTTATATTCAAGGCATGTCTGAATGATAACTGTCAAATTTGCATTCGCTCTCAACTAAACTGTCAAGCTATCATATGACTAGCATTATAACTGATCACATATGCAGCACCATGACAACTGCAGATCAAACAGAGGCTAAGGAGACAGTTTCCTTGACTGCAAAGGATAGGAAGGTTTAGTTCTGCTTTAAGCTTTTGCATCAAGGCCTGGTGACTCAAAGTAACACCTAACTGAAAAAAACTGAGAATGTATACCATTCACTTTGGTTGCACACCTGCTGTAATGCTGCAGCAGTAGTCCCCTTAACACTATGAAATAGTGGAAGTTTTGGCAAATCTTTAAGTAGCCACTGGTAGCCAGGGATCAGCTCAGAGTCTGCAGAGTCTTCATCCATAGGCTCGTCCTTTTCTTCTCCATCTTGCAGAGCCCCCACTGTCAGCACCATGGAGAGGCCCTGGGGAACAAAAAATATACATATGTGAGCTGATCTAGACAATTTTCAATGTGGTCAACTATATGCTATAGCTTTTGTAACACAAAATGAAAACAATGTAAACCACACTCACCTTCATGGCCAAGACTCGAGAAGAAACCTGAGGTGAGCTGAGACGTCGAAGAAAATAGTCCAACACCTCACAGGTTGTTTGCTCGTCTGCTTTTGGGCCTAGAAGCAAATCTTGAAGCCGGCTGAGAAGTTGCCTCTGTTTTTGCTGCCTCTGCAGGAAATCATAATTGTGTTTAAACAATTGCCTGGACTGTCCCCTAGCAAACCAGATTAAAAATTGAAAACGAATGTCTGCTGGGCAATGACTTATGAAATCTGGAAGCTATGGAACAACACACATTTGAGATTAAGTACACTGTTTTAAGTGAAACCTGTTACAATGTTTTGTACAAAGCACCACAGGTCTGCTGCACAGTAAATATGTGATCGCACTACTGCATGGCTGAAAATTGTGTTTGCACTACACAGATTGTAAAAAGTCACAAAGGATCACCTAATGGCACAACCGTTTATTACTATAATGAGTAACTGGGACTTTGTAGAAACCGGAGTAAAACCCTTATTATGGAGCTTGCAATCTTGTGTAGACTAGGGGCAGTCACCTTACATGCAAATGCAATTGCTACTGCACAGTGCATTCCATCATTAGGAAAGAAACCAGGATATATGCATGTGCACGTATGAACATAAACATGCAAACATTTATACTTGTGTATGTTAATAATCACAGCTATGGGGGGCGTGGCCAAGGCAGGCATGTGAGAGGACGCATCTCCCACAGCTCCCAGCAGTGATCCGGTAACCGATCCTCCCCCAGCCCACATACCGACTTTATTTTGCCCTATGCAGCACGGGCACGATCCTGAGACCCCAGGGGATCATCCGCCGGCTCTCTGCACCAGAGGAAAGTTCAGAAAAGGACAGATTGAGATGACGGGCCTGGAGATCCAAGATGGCGCCGCGGCGTCTTCAGTGAAACACACACCGCGCGGACAGGACAAGCAGAAAGACTCTTGGCCTAAAGCAAGTAAGACGCCAAAAATCACTGGTAAAGACGCCCCTAGAGACATGATTTACTATGCTCAGAAAATGGCTGGGGCATTGGGAACAGAGCAGTCATCTAGCCAGGCTGGGACACATGCTATGCAGGCAGACATCACACAGGCGCTCTGGGGAGAGGAGGAGGGGGAGCAGTCGGCCCTTGCATCTGGGGTACCACAAAGCTCAGCGGACCCGGACGCTATGCAGCCTACTCTAGCTGACATACTCAGAGCTGTGACCAACTGCACAGCTTCAGTTAACACCTTGAAGGAGCAGTTTGGGGGTCTGAGAGAAGATGTGTCATTACTAAGGCAAGACATGCAAAAGATACGTGAACGCACCACGGCTGTGGAAAGCAGAGTCAGTGACATGGAAGACCAGTTACCACCTATGACACCACAAGATACCAGAACAGCACTGCAATTAGCCAGGGATGCATGCGATCATGCAGAGGATTTGGAAAATCGCTTAAGGCGAAACAATGTTCGCATAGTGGGGTTGCCTGAGAAAGTGCAGGGCAGGGACCCCACCGCCTATGTTGAAAACTGGCTAATGGAACTTTTTGGGAAAAATGCATTCTCCCCAATGTTTGCGGTGGAACGTGCTCACAGAGTGCCCTCACGCCCTCCTCCACCAGGGGGCCCTCCAAGATCCATTCTTGCAAGAATTTTACATTACAAGGATAGAGAAGCAGTGTTGAGACATGCTCGAGAGAAGGCAAATGTCCTCCACAATGGTGTTCGGGTATCTTTCTATCCGGACTTTTCGGCAGAAGTCCAGAGGCGCAGAGCTAAAATCACAGACGTGAAACGCAGACTGCGACTTCTGCAACTCCCATACGCCATGTTATATCCGGCGAAGCTTCGGGTTGTGGTGAGAGGCCAAGCACAATTCTTTGAATCTGCTAAGGACGCCTCAGTCTGGTTGGATAGAAATGAGCAGGCATTGAAACGGCAGGCTCCACAAGACGAAGATTGAAAGGACTAAACCGGCTACTTGCAGAGGGCTGAGATACTAGAAAACGTCATTTTGTTTCCCTTTTTTCTAGATGGGCAACCAGAGCATACCTTATTTTCTATTTCCAGTGTTGACAGACGTTCCTTGGCTGGGGGACTGAATATTCCTAAGCAGTGCAATGAGAGCGAATTGGATTAAAAGTCGAATCTACAAATGATCATTTTCAGTAAAAAAGAGCGATGTAATGTCGCTTACGTTGCTAAAGTTGCCATGTTGGCAGAATGTGCAGTTTATAGCACAAGAAAGTTTTCTTTTTCACCACCCCCCATTGAAGCGGGGAAAGTTCTAGCAATAAGAGTTACAAGCAGAAAGCAGGATATCTCAACAGGACACGAATTCATCAACCTTACGGCAAACCTAGCAGAACCTCGCTACAGAAGTGGATCCACAAAGTACTGGTCAACACTACTTACTTACCAGCAGACATGGCGGACATCCCATTAGTATCCTGGAACGTTAGGGGACTACACTCCCCATTGAAGCGTACCATGATTCGCATGTGTTTGAAGAAGTACATCCCCGGAATTCTTTGCTACCAAGAAACCCACTTGACTGCGGACACTGTGAGCTTCCTGAGATACTCCTGGGTAGGAAAGGCCTATCACTCCACGCACACCTCCTATTCTAGGGGGGTGAGCGTGTTGATCCATGGTAACCTGGACTTTGAAGAAATTGCAAATGAAATTGATAGTGAAGGTCGTTATGTTTTTCTCCATTGCAGGTTGGGCACATTGACTTGTGTGCTGGCGGTGGTATATATTCCCCCCCCCTTCACGGCGGCGGTGCTTAGGTCCCTGCTGACATTTATGGATGGCAGGCCTGACGCACCGCTGTTGGTAACAGGGGACTTTAATTGCTGCTTAATTCCAGTGGAAGATAGACACCCAGGACCCGGAGCCTCTGCCCTCTCCAGGGCTACCCCCCTGGCACGGTTGTTGCAAGAGGTGGGCTGGGTGGATGTCTGGAGACATAGGAACCCAGGAGTTAGACAATTTACATGCTTTTCCAAAACCCATGGTTGTTTGTCTAGAATTGACCTGGGGGTGTGCAGCTTAAACATGCTCCCGTTTGTTTCTGATATGATACATAGGCCCCGCAGTGTATCCGATCACTCACCAGTGGTTATACGGCTTATAATTGCCCCAATAGTTACATTACCTAAAGCCCCTTGGAAATTCAATGCTTTTTGGTTGAAACTGTTCCGCTCACACGAGGGGATAGTTGGGAGCATGTGTGAGTTTTTCCGCACCCAGGATCCAAATGAATCGATAATTGGGCAATGGGATGCCTTCAAAGCATATTTGAGGGGTGTGTTAACAGCTGAAATGAATAAGGTTAAACAAGACTCTTCCGCACTTAAAAATGAACTTGAAACCAGAGTACAGGAGATGGAACAATTATATGTCACGGATCCTTCTGATTCGACCAAGGAGGCATGGCAGGCGGCTCTTTCTGCATACCGTCAACTGCTGTCCTCATCGGCCGACAAGAAGAGATTCTTTGCTAAGCAGGCGTTTTTTGAGGAGGGCGAGAAAACAGGCCGCATACTAGCGAGAATCGCAAATTCATACCAGAAGTCCCCAACTATAGGTGCTATCAGGACTAAGGCGGGTAACATAGTTAACACGCCTGAGAAGGTGCTGCAGGAACTAAACACTTTTTATGAAGATTTGTATAAGCCGGGTACATCTTATACATCTGAGGAGTTAGAACAATACTTGGAACAGATAGATTTCCCTAGATTAAACAAAGATCAGAGAGGGCTCTTGGAGAATCCCCTTACAGTGGAAGAACTACAGGATGCGGTTGGATCTTTTCCTAACTGCAAAGCGCCCGGGGAA
This sequence comes from Lithobates septentrionalis, assembly GCA_037952835.1. Taxonomy (NCBI): domain Eukaryota; kingdom Metazoa; phylum Chordata; class Amphibia; order Anura; family Ranidae; genus Lithobates; species Lithobates septentrionalis. The sequence goes on along the minus strand of JBBDGP010001932.1, from coordinate 892,248 downwards.
GACGGAATCCCCATAGAAATATATAAACAGTATCCTACTGAATTACTACCCCAGTTGCTTAAAGTCTTTAATAGAGCCCGGGAGGAAGGCCGTCTATCAATATCAATGTCAAAGGCCAATATTGTTTTGCTGCTCAAGCCTGGTAAGGATCCAGTAGATCCCGGGGCGTATCGCCCGATTTCTCTGCTACAGAGTGACGTGAAAATATTGGCGAAAGCTCTGGCCATTAGACTAAATGGAGTTATTACTTCAATTGTCCATGGAGACCAAGCTGGTTTCATGCCCAATAAATCGACGGCAGTCAATTTGAGAAGGCTATTCCTTAACATGCAATCCAAAGCAGACAATATGGGTTCCAGGGCCTTGCTGTCATTGGATGCCACTAAGGCGTTTGACAGCATAGACTGGAATTATCTGTGGTCAGTCTTGCAGAGTTTTGGATTTGGCCCCCAGTATGTTTCTTGGGTTAGGCTCCTTTATAGTCAGCCGGAGGCCGCTGTGAGGGTTGCCGGCTACCTATCTCCAAGCTTTGTGTTGAGGAGGGGTACGAGACAGGGATGTCCCCTGTCTCCTCTCCTCTTTGCGCTGGCTATTGAACCATTGGCGATCGGGATCAGGGCAAATCTGGGAATTACAGGCTTCTGCTACGGTGACATGCAGGAAAAAATTATGCTGTACGCCGATGACACCATGCTCCTACTCGGTGACACCGGCCCCTCCCTTCAGGAGGCCATATCGACCATATCTAAATTTGGGAAGTTCTCTGGCCTTCATATAAATTGGTCAAAGTCTGCCCTTCTCTTATTGGATGGAGATGAATCACAGGAGGTCTGCGCCACTTGCCCCATCCCGATTGCCACTACTTTCAAATATTTAGGGATTCAAATCACGTCCCAGCCCCGAGACTTTATACATCTAAATATATTTCCACTCCTACAGCGCTTTAGAGACAAAATTAAGACCTGGAACTCTCTTTTAATGTCAGTAGCAGGTAGAGTAAACCTAGTGAAAATGATTCTTATGCCACAGTTACTTTATTTTTTGCACAATACCCCTATGGTTATCCCCTTAAAAATATTTCACATAGTCAATGCCATTTTCCGAACCCTTATTTGGAAAAATGGTCCCGCCCGGATCAAATTAGAACACCTGCAGAGACCCAAGGACTGTGGTGGATTGGCATTGCCCAATCCATGGCTGTACTACCTGGCCTCCCAATTGCAGCATCTGATTGGTACATTTGTCCCGTCACATAACTCATCCCACAGGCTAATGATCCATACAGTAGGTAAGGGACCGATTCACATGGCTTTAGAGGCATTGGCCTTCACTAAACCACATAAAAAATACCCAACGTTTAGTCTAATTCAAAAGGTGTGGAATAAGTCCAAATATCTCCAGAACGTAGAAGGATATACGGAATACAGTCCCATTTGGCACAATGACACGTATGGGGAACTAGCTAAATTACAATGCGGAACTCGTTGGAAGCAGTTTGGAATCACTCATATCAAGCATATATTTAGGGAAGGTGTGTTGCGAACATTTGCTGATCTAAAAGAAGCGTAAAACCTGCCAGCATCAATGTTATTCTACTATATGCAACTTAGACACGCAGTACAGACACAGGGCCGCTCCTCGGAATGGCACTTGTCCCCGACCCCGGTTTTCAACCTTCTGGAGGATGCTGGCTCATCTAAGGGATTTATCTCTCAATGCTATGCCATTCTGTTGCAATCCGTGATGAGACGCCATCCCTTGAGGGTGAGAGAGAGGTGGGAGGCAGAGGTGGGACAGCTAGACGAGGATCAGTGGGAGGAGATCTTTCAGGCAGTGAACCAATGTTCACTTAATGTGTCACAAAAACTCACCCAACTATATATTCTATTGAGAACATATTATACTCCGCACAGATTACATTTAATGAACAGGCTGACGGAACCAACATGTACTAGATGTAAACGTGAGCATGGAGACCTGATCCATATGCTGTGGAGATGTCCCAAGTTGCACATGTATTGGGCAGGAGTGGTTCAAAATATTAACTCAATCTTTAATGTGGATCTTCCACAGGACCCTAGAGCGTGTCTCTTGGGTGCTTTGGGGGAATACGAATGGGAAGGACACAACAGAGAAGCTGTGCATAGAGTACTTTTTCAGGCCAGAAGACTGATTATGACTCACTGGAAGTCCGATAGGTCACCGACAGTTAAGGAGTGGACTGAAAGTATTAACACAACTCTAAAAATGGAAAAGTTGATTTACCAACATAGAGGTAGCATGCCAAAATTTGAAAAAATATGGGGTCCATGGTTAGATGTACCAGGATTAGCACCTATGGAACTGGTATATGACAGGTTGCTAGGAATGAATGCCGGGTGAGACCTGGATAGAGGTTGACTGTGATTGGAATAAGCTTTTAACAATGTTATATTGAGATTGTTACTTTGCTATTGGATTATGTGTTGCATAAGAGGTGCTGTGTAAACCTGTCTACAATGCTTGTAATGCTTTCCCTGCAAATTCAATAAAATCTTGTTGGATTAAAAAAAAAAAAAATAATCACAGCTATTTTGACCTTTGCGTTTCAAATTTAAAGAATCATGGAAAATCAATCTACTATCAGGCACTCAGCCTGGATCATGGAGGTGAGAACTTCAACATAAAGCAGAGTTCCGGTGGAAAAAAATTTTTTTTTTGAATTGATCCTATCATTATCACTAATACAATTCAAAAACTAGTACCTGTATACAATGTTTATTATGCATTTAGCAAAAATATACATTTCTTACTGAATATTTGCTGCCTCCTGTTGTGGTTGTTGCCATCGTGATTGTGGGCATGTGAAGCCCAATCGAGATCTCTTCCTGGATTCGCTTTGGAGAGGTGCATGCTGGGTAACCAGCATGCACCTCTCGATCTCGCGCATGCACGATTCACCGGCCATGGAGCACAGGCGAGGGAGGAAGGGACGAGGAGCTCCACGGACCAGGAAGTGGCAGATTAGGAGGACTACATAGCAACAGGGCGATTCTGGCAAGCATTAAAAATGTTTTCTTCAAAATGTTTTTTTTTTTAGGTTTAGAGGAGTCCGATTCTGAAAAAATTTTTTTTAGGGTGGAACTCCGCTTTAAGCAACATTTTTCCTGGTCTGGTAAAGAAATGCCTCAGAATGTTCTAAGGCCTTGTTCACACTTGCTAAAAATACTGACGCTGAACAGACACGCATATAGCGTTAATGTGTATTTTTGGAGGCGTTCAACGTGCTTTTAATGCACATTAAAAACACTCACAAAATGCCTTGTGCGCATTTGACATGCATTAAAAGGAGAGTTAAAAACACACCTATTTTTTTTCTTCTTGTGACCAAGGCTTAATGCACCGATAACACGTGTCGGCGCATTTATGGCATGTTACTATTGACTTGAATGGAGGGTGTTGAGATGCTTTAACTCCTTCCAAAATTGACATGTAGCTTAATTTTTAATAATGTGAACAGCTCTGTGTGCTGTCCATATTATCAGTTACAGACTGCTTTACTAGGCATTTGAGAATCATTAAAAAACGCACATCAAATGCCTGCTTTTAATGCCAGTGTTGACAGGGCCTAAGATATACATCAAAAATACAATAACATATGTTACATCCAGTGCATGCATAAGATTGCTGTTTTTGAGAAGAGGTAGAAGCAAACAATTCTGTTGCTTAAAATTAAAATGCTTCCATACTAGTAGCAATCTTTGTCATTAGCTATTACAGTTGTGCTCATAAGTTTACATACCCTGGCAGAACTTATGATTTCTTAGGTCATTTTTCAGAGAATATGAATGATAACACAAAACTTTTTTCACAAATGGTTAGTGTTTGGCTGAAGCCATTTATTGTCAATCAACTGTGTTTACTTTTTTTACATCATAATGGCAACAGAAACTACCCAAATGACCCTAATCAAAAGTTTACATACTCCAGTTCTTATTACCGTGTATTGCCCCTTTAACATCAATGACAGCTTGAAGTCTTTTGTGGCATTTGTGGAAGAGGCTCTTTATTTTCTCAGATGGTAAAGCTGCCCATTCCTCTTGGCAAAAAGCCTCCAGTTGTTGTAAATTGCATGAACTGCACGTTTTGAGATATCCCCAGAGTGGCTCAATGATATTGAGGTCAGGAGACTGAGATGGCCACTCCAGAACCTTCACTTTATTCTGCTGTAGCCAATGACAGGTCGACTTGGCCTTGTGTTTTGGATCATTGTCATGTTGGAATGTCCAAGTACATCCCCATGCTCAGCTTCCTGGCTGATGAATGCAAATGTTCCTCTGGTATTTTTTGATAACATACTGCATTCATCTTGCCATCATTTTTTACCACATTTCCTGTGCCTTTGTAGCTCACATATCCCCAAAACATCAGCGATCCACCTCCGTATTTCACAGTAGGAATGGTGTACCTTTCATCATAGGCCTTGTTGACTCCTCTCCAAATGTAGTGTTTATGGTTGTGGCCAAAAAGCTCAATTTTGGTCTCATCACACCAAATGACTTTGTGCCAGAAGGTTTGAGGCTTGTCTCTGTGCTGTTTGGTGTATTGTAAGCAGGATACTTTGTGGCATTTGCGTAGTAATGGCTTTCTTCTGGCGACTCGACCATGCAGCCCATCTTTCTTCAAGTGCCTTCTTATTGTGCATCTTGAAACAGCCACACCACCTGTTTTCAGAGAGTCCTGTATTTCACCTGAAGTTATTTGTGGCTTTTTCTTTGCATCCCGAACAATTTTCCTTGCAGTTGAGGCTGAAATTTTAGTTGGTCTACCTGACCGTGGTTTGACTTCAACAGAACCCCTCGTTTTCCACTTCTTGAATAGAGGTTGAACACAGCTGATTGGTATTCTCAATACCTTGGATATCTTTTTATATCCCTTTCCTGTTTTATACAGTTCAACTATCTTTTCCCGCAGATCCTTTGACAATTATTTTGCTTTCCCCATGACTCAAAACCCAGAAACGTCAGTGCAGCACTGGATGAAAGATGCAAGGGTCTGTCAGGAGTCCAGAAATTCACTGACCTTTTATACACACACCAATTACAAGCAAACAGATCACAGGTGAGAATGGTTACCTTTAATAGCCATACAAACCCATTTGTGTCAACTTGTGTGCATGTTATCAGGCCAAAATCACCAGGGTATGTACACTTTTGATCGTGGTCATTATTGTAGTTTCTGTTGTGATGATTTTAAAAGGGTAAACACAGTTGATTGATAATAAATGACTTCAGCCAAACACTAACCATGAGTGAAAGAAATGTTTTTGTGTTACCATTCATATTCTCTGAAAAATGGCCAAGAAATCATAAATTCTGCCAGGGTGTGTAAACTTATGAGCACAACTGTATAATTTAAATGAAATAATGCATATGATGTTTGCAATTTGTACACCTGGCTCTAATGATTTTTGTTTATCACTAGGTTTCATATTAAGACAACTCACTAAATATACAAACTCATTTCAACTTTCTAATGCAGCATTCTTTGGAGCCACTCTTGCATGCAGAGTTAGAGCTGTCTCCCTACACTGTGTGCACCAACTGAAACACACAGCCCCAAAACCTAGGATAGCAAGCCACTCCCTTAATTAAACCTCCTCCTCCAAGCTAACAGACAAACTGGAGACCATGCTGAACACTGCCAACACTTTCCTGTGAAGGCGGGAAGGACCAGGAAGCAGCAATGAGAGAGCAGGAGCCAGCAGCATTGAAAGCTGGAAACTGCAAATGTTGGCATAGGAATTTTAATAGTTTACTGGGGAATGTTTAGTCTATTGTGCTTAAAGTGTTAACCTAAAAATGGTAACAGTTTATTACTACGGTCCAGGACCCACTCGGCCTGTGAATAGACAAAGGAGCAGCAAGAGAAACTTTAGGGCATGTCTCAGCTCTCCCCTCCTGTAAGCATGTTCATAATATTAGACTGACACAACTGTGCAAATCATGGAACCCTGATTTGTTCCTAACACTGACATTCATCCCAGTCTATATACATGAGCCCAGAGAGCTTTATAGAAGGATGCTATGTAAAATTGCTTTCAGCTTTAATACCAATAAAACATATAATAAATGAAAAAATCTGTGAACATTGTGCATGGCAGTAAGTACAAATATTTATTGTGTTTTGTTAGAGTGATATCAGTGGAAGTCCATGCAAAATCTAAAATTCCTGCATCTATAGACACCAGAGATCTAACACTAAACCTCTCTATCCCTGTAAAGAATAAATTATTATACATACCTTTTTGGAAGCCGTTTCGGCCATAAACGCTACATTTGGAGAGGAGTCAACAAGGCCTATGATGAAAGGTACACCATTCCTACTGTGAAACACGGAGGTGGATCGCTGATGTTTTGGGGATATGTGAGCTACAAAGGCACAGGAAATGTGGTAAAAAATGATGGCAAGATAAATGCAGTATGTTATCAAAAAATACCGGAGGAACATTTGCATTCATCAGCCAGGAAGCTGCGCATGGGGACGTACTCGGACATTCCAACATGACAATGATCCAAAACACAAGGCCAAGTCGACCTGTCATTGGCTACAGCAGAATAAAGTGAAGGTTCTGGAGTGGCCATCTCAGTCTCCTGACCTCAATATCATTGAGCCACTCTGGGGAGATCTCAAAACGTGCAGTTCATGCAATTTACAACAACTGGAGGCTTTTTGCCAAGAGGAATGGGCAGCTTTACCATCTGAGAAAATAAAGAGCCTCTTCCACAAATGCCACAAAAGACTTCAAGCTGTCATTGATGTTAAAGGGGGCAATACACGGTAATAAGAACTGGAGTATGTAAACTTTTGATTAGGGTCATTTGGGTAGTTTCTGTTGCCATTATGATGTAAAAAAAAGTAAACACAGTTGATTGACAAAGGGGGCAATACCCACTCCGACCCGAGCTCCAGCGGCGGAAGCTCTGCAGAGGACACGGACGACAACGGCTGTGAAATGACATCACCCATAAAGTTACTATGGGGCTGCCGTTGTCCTCCATCTCCTCTGCACCTGCCTACACAGTAAAGCCATGGCTGATCGCTCAGCGTGGGATCCGGTCGGATCACGTCAGCTCGGCTTCCAAAAAGGTATGTATACTCGTTTTTTTTCTTTACAGGGATAGAGAGGCTAGTGTTATATCCCTGGTGTCTTTAGATCCAGGGATTTTAGATTTTGCATGGACTTTCACTTTAACCAAATTAAGTGGCACAAAATAGCAAAACCTACCTGGTGTTTTTTAGCTTTTTGTTCCTTGGTCTCATTTTCCTCATCATCTTCACCTGTTCCAGATTCATCAGCAGCATCATGCAAAAGAAACTCACACAGGCACTGCACAGGTAACACATCCAAAGACCCCTCACTAGATTGGACCAGGTCTGCCAACCAGGGCATCGATTGAGAGGATGCCTAAAAAATAAATGATTCTTCTGTAGTCACCATATAATCCTTTTCTCATTGAAGGACACAGCATTACACTCTTTTCTACATTTATTGGACATGGTTTCCCTCATTACCAGGGACTAGCAAGCAGAGTCCTGCCAACTACCAATCCACAGTCCAATGAGACTGCCTCAGTGGCAGTAAGAGCAATTTCACTGGGCAGGTGATGGATCTTAGATATGAAATCAGAGATAAATTAGGCCCCAGCTACTAAATAAAACCAAAACAGAGAAGGTCACAGAAGAGGCTTTCTAAGCTAATAAAAGTAATAGCACACTTTTACATTCAGAAAATAGAGTACAGGTTCTAATTTGGGGGAATGGGCGGATGAAATGCACTATTTGCTAAGAATGAAAGCATTAACTTCCATATTATTGAAATGTGATTCCTGTGGAGATCTTTTTGTACAGACTCTAAATTTAGGCAGCTGTTTTAAATGGGGTATTTTTTTGCCATAAAACATAACAGATTAGGAGATGTTGGTCTTTGGGTGGGGGAGGTATCTTTCCGTGTGGAAGAAATACTTATTTTTCTTTCTTTTTCTTCATTTTTTTTTCCTTGTGTGTGACTGAATCTAGGTGTGCCACCATCATATGGAATGCTCTCTTGGAAAATAGAACTTATAAATTGAGAACATATGTTTTGTAGCTGTATTTATCATTAGTAGAATAATGGTTTATATTGGCTGTATAATTTGTGATTTGTAATTAAAGAGATTTTGGGGAAATTGTGCTGAAAAATGTAATAAAAATCATAATATTAAAAAATGAACAGTTCCCAGAGCAGGCAAAGCATTTAACAATTTGAAAAGTGGCTTAAAGTGAACCCCCCACTTCCTGTAAGCCTGAGAACATCTGAATGTATAGTTGCTAAGCCTGCAGAGCTGCCCAAGACCCCCTGTAATCCAGTGAGTTTTAACACTTGGCAAACAACATATCCATTTTCTTAAGTCATGCTTGGCGCTATTCCTTGCCATCTCTAGTTTCACCGATCAATAGTGATGCAAGCAAGGCAAGAGGAAGAGAGGCCAAGGGTGACCTCAGGACCTGAAATCACTAACTGAATATTAGCATTACTGAAGAGCTAGAGTTCCTGGGGACCATTAAAAAGGCATGTGACCGACAATCTCATTAAACATATTTAGCTGTGTGCAGTTTAGCAAACAGATTTACCAACATCTCAAAGAATTACACTTGAATTGCATAATACAACTATTTATGTTTTGTTGATTACAAAATGTGAAATTCGCAGAAATTACACACTAGTTTGGTAATTCATTCAATATTGATGTCAAAAGTTATTTTGAACTAAGCACTATAAGTAAAACATACCTGTCTCTGGATGATATTGAGCAAAAAGTCAGGATTTCGGCTGCGACAAAGCAGATGTCCTAACCGTAATGACTGATTTAATGATTTTAATTGTTCTATGGCATTAGGCGGAGGACGGCGAGGAGGACCCCTAAAACATGGAATAAACATAAATCAGTAAACAGTTTAGTCCACTTTTCATCTTTTATTTGGTTCAGTAAATGTTTCCTTGTACTGAAGTTGTTGGTACAGTCAGTGAGCAATATGTCTAACTCAAGAACAAAAAGCGGACTATACTGAGGCAAAGATGAGTAAATATAGGTGGAATGTGAACAATAGGGCAGCCAGTAAATGCAGTGAAAAATCACTTTGCAATGTTTGGACATACTGTGGATCCAAGCTTGTCAGCTGAGATAACAGCAGGCTGTTACTCTCTGTAATGGTCTGCTTGGTAGAAGCTGCGGCCAGGTGACTCTCAAATGCCAGAATTTCCTGCTTCTCACGCTGGGAAATTTGTAGTTCTCTGTTGATAATTTCTGTCCTTGTCTCTTCATCCGTCACTGTGCATGGTGGATATGAGAAATTACTGAGGAAGATGGAAAAAGATTATATTTTTGTGATCAGTAGTGATAAACATGTGAAAAAAAAAAAATAATATATATATATATATATTATATATATAAATATCTATATATCTATCTATCTATCTATCTATCTATCTATCTATCTATCTATCTATCTATATATATATATATATATATATATATATAGTGATAAATACATGAATGATAAATGTATAAATGATATGATCACAATGTTTCCAGAGTCTTAATGGTCTACTTCCTTTAAAGGTTTAGAGAGCACAGGAGAGAATTAACTGTGAATTAAAGGAAACCTTTGTGTAAATCAAAACAGCAAAGCTAACGGACAGCAGCTAGCTCAGGTACCAGAGATGAGAGTTATCATTAAAGAGGAACTGCAATCTGCTCACATAATTTGTAATAAAAACATCTTTGCCATTCTGAAGCTTCCCTCCAACCACTTTGCATGTTATTTTATATATACAGTAATACCTTGGATTGCGAGTAACGCGGTTTATGAGCATACGAGTAATAATAATACGAGTTATTTTTTTTTTTAAATCCTGACTCAGTTTGCGAGCGTTGTCTTGCCAGACTAGCAGGATTCAAGTCTCTGGGGTGTGCAGTACCGCATTTGGGCAGACGTGCGGGGACGCCGGTGACACTTGGAGCAGCTCAAAAACTGTTCCAGAGTGTCTGAGTGCACCTGAGCGTCTCCGAGTGTTTCTGAGTGTCTCCGGTGCCCCCCCCCACATCTGTCCACATGCGGTACTGCATACAATAGCAGTCACTGTGGAACAAATTATCTGAGTTTCCATTGTTTCCTATGGTGAAACTCGCTTTGATATAAGAGTGCTTTGAATCACAAGCATTCTTCTGGAATGAATTATGCTCCTAATCCAAGGTACCACTGTACTGTGATTCTGTACTTGCCAAATATGCTGCAGAAATCTCCCTCCACTAAGTCTGGCTGCAGCCATTTTAACTGTGGGCAGCTGAAGCTGCTGCCTGTTTACTTCCTGGATTTACAGACACACAGAGGCACACCTCCAGCTCTGCAGCTCTTATTTGCCCTCTTATGACTTATCCCCCCCTCTCTTTCTGTCAAACTCTCATGAGAGTGCAAGAGAGAGCTGTGCATGATGTTATAAGCCTAGGCTAATGACCAGACAAGAAACAGGAAGTGGGCTGTATAAGGTATTTACTGGCAGTAAAAAAATGTTTTACTATCAAAAGTTAAAACACGAAGGGCAGAAGATTTAATAGATGGAAGGTTGAAAAAAATGACTGAAGGTCCACTTTAACCTACATAACTGCTTCAGCAGTATTTTGGACAACACAACACCCTCCTGTCATATAACTGCCTGTTACAAACATATTTTCAGATAACTACGGAGAATGCTACTGGAGCCTGAGAACAAATCAACGGTATTTTCAAAGGCTGTTAAAAAAAATAAGGGTACTGACAGTTTACAGTTACAGTAGAAGTTTGGGATGTATAAAAAAGTACAAAAAAAAAAAAAAAAAAACTATGCACTTGCCTGCATGCTGTAGCATTGGTGTGACACTGTAGCTGTCCCACACCAGCTCTAAAGACCAAGAACTGAGCAATCACATGTCTGTCAGTCACTGATCTCTCTGCTCCTTCTGTGCTCACTGGGCACCATGCTATGGAGGGGAGGACTTGACTGGCTCCAGCTTTCAGCCACATGCTAAAAGGTGGAGCCACCTGTCAATCAAGCAACCAGGTGGATCTCAGCAACACTGTCAGGATCCTTTCAGAGCCTGGTGCAGCTCGGACCCGTTGTCAGATAGCAGGCAGTAGCCTGCTATTAGCTGACTCTGGAACACAGGAGAACAAAAGTACTACTGTGACCCTTAAGAGATGCAACAGCCAAAAAACTTTGGCCATACTTCTCTTTTAGGCCTGGTTCACACCTTTGCATTTTTTAGTGTGTTTTCAGTTTTGCTGAAACACACTACAGTCCATTTAACATGGTTTACTATGGGTCACATTCACATCTGTGCATTTTATGGAAAGGGCTAGGGACCAGCAGGTTGTGTTTTTGGTTCCATAGACTTCAATCGATCAAAAATGCAAAATGCACCTGGAATATGCATCAACTGCAACATGCATAGGTGTGAACCAAGCCTTAGGAAGAATAATCTTAAACTAGCCATACAGATTTAATTTTCTCTTCTTCAGAGAGAAATCCACAGATTCCTTCATGTCAAACAATGTGGATAGAGGAATATTCCCTCCCTTTTGTATTCAGACAGCTCCAGCACCCATGGCTGCCTGAATACCCTAGCAATGACTGCATCTGACACAGGCTTCAGTATGTTTGGACAATCATTTTTCATCTTTCACTGAGGTGGGTGATGCTAACAGGGCTAACCCATGGCTTCATCTCTGGCCAATTCAACAGGAATCAGTCAAAATTAAAGCCGAAAATGGCCAGCTTAACTGAAAAAATAAATAAATAAATGACTGCCAATATGAAAGTTATACAGTCAGGTCCATAAATATTGGGACATCGACACAATTCTAATCTTTTTGGCTCTATACACCACCATAATGGATTTGAAATGAAACAAACAAAATGTGCTTTAAAGTGGAGTTCCACCCAAAAGTGGAACTTCCACTAATCAGATTCCTCCCCCCCTCCGGTGGCACAGTTGGCACCTTTCAGGGGGGAGGGGGGTACAGATACCTGTATATTACAGGTATCTGTACCCACTTCCGGCATAAATAGCCGCAGAATCTGCGGTTATTTACGCCACTTCCTGCTCCCGCCCGCTGCCTGCTGGGAAACACACACGGGTCCCAGAGGCAGCAGGGAGCATTCGTATTGCACGGCGCGACTCGCGCATGCGCAGTAGGGAACCGGGAAGTGAAGCCGCACGGCTTCATTTCCTGATTCCCTTACCGAAGATGGAGGCGGCAGCACCCGAGGACGGAGAGACGCTTCGGCCTCGGGTGCCGACATCGCGGGCGCCCTGGACAGGTAAGTGTCCATGTTTTAAAAGTCAGCAGCTGCAGTATTTGTAGCTGCTGACTTTTAAAAATTTTTCTTTTGGCGGCGCCCCGCTTTAACTTCAGACTTTCAGCTTTAATTTGAGGGTATTTACATCCAAATCAGGTGAACGGTGTAGGAATTACAACAGTTTGTATATGTGCCTACCAAAAGTAAAAGTAATGGGACAGATCACAATCATCCATCAAACTTTCACTTCAGCGGTAAAGCGCTGCTAGTCTTAGTGGCGTTTTACTGCTGTTTAAGCAGCGCTTTTCGGCTGCTAGTGGGGTGCTTTAAACCCCCGCTAGCAGCTGAAGGGGTTAAAAGCGCCCATGTTGCAGCACTTTTTAGGTGCTTCGGAAGCTCTGCCCATTCATTCCAATGGGCAGGGGGGGTGTAGAAGCACTGTATATAGTGCTCCCACACCACCCCAAAGATGCTGCTTGCAGGACTTTTTTCCCGTCCTGCAAGCGCACCGCCCCAGTGTGAAAGCACTCAGGCTTTCACATTGGGGAGGCATGAGAGGCAGTTTTCAGGTGCTTTTTTTAGCGGTAAAATGCCTGAAAACTGCGCCTCAGTGTGAAAGGGGTCTTACAGTGGGGACAGAAAGTATTCAGACCCCCTTAAATTTTTCACTCTTTGTTATATTGCAGACATTTGCTAAAATCATTTAAGTTCATTTTTTTCCTCATTAATGTACACACGGCACCCCATATTGACAGAAAAACACAGAATTGTTGACATTTCTGCAGATGTATTAAAAAAGAAAAACTGAAATATCACATGGTCCTAAGTATTCAGACCCTTTGCTGTGACACTCATATTTAACACAGGTGCTGTCCATTTCTTCTGATCATCCTTGAGACATTTGAGTCCAGCTGTGTTTGATTATAAGGATTGGACTTGATTAGGAAAGCCACACACCTGTCTATATAAGACCTTACAGCTCACAGTGCATGTCAGAGCAAATGAGAATCATGAGGTCAAAGGAACTGCCTGAAGAGCTCAGAGACAGAATTGTGGCAAGGCACAGATCTGGCCAAGGTTACAAAAAAATTTCTGTTGCACTTAAGGTTCCTAAGAGCACAGTGGCCTCCATAATCCTTAAATGGAAGACGTTTGGGACAACCAGAACCCTTCCTAGAGCAGGCCGTCCGGCCAAACTGAGCTATCGGGGGAGAAGAGCCTTGGTGAGAGAGGTAAAGAAGAACTCAAAGATCACTGTGACTGAGCTCCAGAGATGCAGTGGGCAGATGGGAGAAAGTTGTAGAAAGTCAACCATCACTGCATCCCTCCACCAGTCTGGGCTTTATGGCAGAGTGGCCCAACGGAAGCCTCTCCTCAGTGCAAGACACATGAAAGCCCACATGGAGTTTGCTAAAAAAAAAAAAAAAGAAAGGACTCCAAGATGGTGAGAAATAAGATTCTTTGGTTTGATGAGACCAAGATAGAACTTTTTGGTCTTAATTTTAAGCGGTATGTGTGGAGAAAACCAGGCATTGCTCATCACCTGTCCAATACAGTCCCAACAGTGAAGCATGGTGGTGGCAGCATCATGCTGTGGGGGTGTTTTTCAGCTGCAGGGACAGGACGACTGGTTGCAATTGAGGGAAAGATGAATGCGGCCAAGTACAGGGATATCCTGGATGAAAACCTTCTCCAGAGTGCTCAGGACCTCAGACTGGGCCTAAGGTTTACCTTCCAATAAGACAATGGACTAAGCACACAGCTAAAATACCGAAGGAGTGGCTTCACAACAACTCCGTGACTGTTCTTGAATGGCCCAGCCAGAGCCCTGACTTAAACCCAATTGAGCATCTGTGGAGAGACCTAAAAATGGCTGTCCACCAACGTTTACCATCCATCCTGACAGAACTGGAGAGGATCTGCAAGGAGGAATGGCAGAGGATCCCCAAATCCAGGTGTGAAAAATGTGCTGCATCTTTCCCAAAAAGACTCATGGCTGTATTAGATCAAAAGGGTGCTTCTACTAAATACTGAGCTGTGATGTTTCAGTCTTTCTTCTTTAACCACTTGACGACCGCCTCACGCCGATGTACGTCGGCAAGGTGGCACGGACAGGCAAAATCACGTACATGGTACGTGATTTGCCTTCCGCGGGTGGGGGGTCCAATCGGACCCCCCCCGGTGCCCGAGGCGGTCGTCTTTTGTCCAGCGGCGATCAGAGGTGAGGGGGAGACCATCCGTTCGTGGCCCCCCCCTCGCGATCGCCGCCGGCCAATCGAATCATTCCTTTGCTGCTGTATGCTAAACAGCAGCAAAGGAAATGATGTCATCTCTCCTCGGCTCGGTAATTTCCGTTCCGGCCCGAGGAGAGAAGACAGGTATGTGAGTGCACAACACACTACACACTCAGTAGAACATGCCAGGCACACAAAACACCCCGATCCCCCCCCCCCCCGATCACCCCCCCCCCCCTGTCACAAACTGACACCAGCAGTTTTTTTTTTTTCCTGATTACTGCATAGTGTCAGTTTGTGACAGTTACAGTGTTGGGACAGTTACTGTTACCCCCCTTTAGGTCTAGGGTACCCCCCTAACCCCCCCTAATAAAGTTTTAACCCCTTGATCACCCCCCGTCACCAGTGTCACTAAGCGATCATTTTTCTGATCGCTGTATTAGTGTCGCTGGTGACGCTAGTTAGGGAGGTAAATATTTAGGTTCACCGTCAGCGTTTTATAGCGTCAGGGACCCCCATATACTACCTAATAAATGTTTTAACCCCTTGATTGCCCCCTAGTTAACCCTTTCACCACTGATCACCATATAACTGTTACGGGTGAAGCTGGTTAGTTCGTTTATTTTTTATAGTGTCAGGGCACCCGCCGTTTATTACCGAATAAAGGTTTAGCCCCCTGATCGCCCGGCGGTGATATGCGTCGCCCCAGGCAGCGTCAGATTAGCGCCAGTACCGCTAACACCCACGCACGCAGCATACACCTCCCTTAGTGGTATAGTATCTGAACGCATCAATATCTGATCCGATCAGATCTATACTAGCGTCCCCAGCAGTTTAGGGTTCCCAAAAACGCAGTGTTAGCGGAATCAGCCCAGATACCTGCTAGCACCTGCGTTTTGCCCCTCCGCCCGGCCCAGCCCAGCCCACCCAAGTGCAGTATCGATCGATCACTGTCACTTACAAAACACTAAATGCATAACTGCAGCGTTCGCAGAGTCAGGCCTGATCCCTGCGATCGCTAACAGTTTTTTTGGTAGTATTTTGGTGAACTGGCAAGCACCAGCCCCAGGCAGCGTCAGGTTAGCGCTAGTACCGCTAACACCCACGCACGCACTGTACACCACCCTTAGTGGTATAGTATCTGAACGGATCAATATCTGATCCGATCAGATCTATACTAGCGTCCCCAGCAGTTTAGGGTTCCCAAAAACGCAGTGTTAGCGGGATCAGCCCAGATACCTGCTAGCACCTGCATTTTGCCCCTCTGCCCGGCCCAGCCCAGCCCACCCAAGTGCAGTATCGATCGATCACTGTCACTTACAAAAGACTAAAACGCATAACTGCAGCGTTCGCAGAGTCAGGCCTGATCCCTGCGATCGCCAACAGATTTTTTGGTAGCGTTTTGGTGAACTGGCAAGCGCCAGCGGCCTAGTACACCCCGGTCGTAGTCAAACCAGCACTGCAGTAACACTTGGTGACGTGGCGAGTCCCATAAGTGCAGTTCAAGCTGGTGAGGTGGCAAGCACAAATAGTGTCCCGCTGCCACCAAAAAGACAAACACAGGCCCGTCGTGCCCATAGTGCCCTTCCTGCTGCATTCGCCAATCCCAATTGGGAACCCACCGCTTCTGCAGCGCCCGTACTTCCCCCATTCACATCCCCAACCAAATGCAGTCGGCTGCATGAGAGGCATTTTCTTTATGTCCTCCCGAGTACCCCTACCCAGCGAACCCCCCCAAAAAAGATATTGTGTCTGCAGCAAGCGCGGATATAGGCGTGACACCCGCTATTATTGTCCCTCCTGTCCTGACAATCCTGGTCTTTGCATTGGTGAATGTTTTGAACGCTACCATGCACTAGTTGAGTATTAGCGTAGGGTACAGCATTCCACAGACTAGGCGCACTTTCACAGGGTCTCCCAAGATGCCATCGCATTTTGAGAGACCCGAACCTGGAACCGGTTACAGTTATAAAAGTTAGTTACAAAAAAAGTGTAAAAAAAAAATAAAAAAATATATAAAATAAAAAAAAATAGTTGTCGTTTTATTGTTCTCTCTCTCTCTATTGTTCTGCTCTTTTTTACTGTATTCTATTCTGCAATGTTTTATTGTTATTATGTTTTATCATGTTTGCTTTTCAGGTATGTAATTTTTTGTACTTTACCGTTTACTGTGCTTTATTGTTAACCATTTTTTTGTCTTCAGGTACGCCATTCACAACTTAGAGTGGTTATACCAGAATGATGCCTGCAGGTTTAGGTATCATCTTGGTATCATTCTTTTCAGCCAGCGGTCGGCTTTCATGTAAAAGCAATCCTAGCAGCTAATTAGCCTCTAGACTGCTTTTACAAGCCGTGGGAGGGAATGCCCCCCCCCCCACCGTCTTCCGTGTTTTTCTCTGGCTCTCCTGTCTCAACAGGGAACCTGAAAATGCAGCCGGTGATTCAGCCAGCTGACCATAGAGCTGATCAGAGACCAGAGTGGCTCCAAACATCTCTATGGCCTAAGAAACCGGAAGCTACGAGCATTTTATGACTTAGATTTCGCCGGATGTAAATAGCGCCATTGGGAAATTGGGGAAGCATTTTATCACACCGATCTTGGTGTGGTCAGATGCTTTGAGGGCAGAGGAGAGATCTAGGGTCTAATAGACCCCAATTTTTTTCAAAAAAGAGTACCTGTCACTACCTATTGCTATCATAGGGGATATTTACATTCCCCGAGATAACAATAAAAATGATTAAAAAAAAATAAAAATGAAAGGAACAGTTTAAAAATAAGATAAAAAAGCAAAAAAATAATAAAGAAAAAAAAAAAAAAAAAAAAAGCACCCCTGTCGCCCCCTGCTCTCGCGCTAAGGCGAACGCAAGCGGCGGTCTGTCGTCAAACGTAAACAGCAATTGCACCATGCATGTGAGGTATCACCGCGAAGGTTAGATCGAGGGCAGTAATTTTTGCAGTAGACCTCCTCTGTAAATCTAAAGTGGTAACCTGTAAAGGCTTTTAAAGGCTTTTAAAAATGTATTTATTTTGTTGCCACTGCACGTTTGTGCGCAATTGTAAAGCATGTCATGTTTGGTATCCATGTACTCGGCCTAAGATCATCTTTTTTATTTCATCAAACATTTGGGCAATATAGTGTGTTTTAGTGCATTAAAATTTAAAAAAGTGTGTTTTTTCCCCAAAAAATGCGTTTGAAAAATCGCTGCGCAAATACTGTGTGAAAAAAAAAATGAAACACCCACCATTTTAATCTGTAGGGCATTTGCTTTAAAAAAATATATAATGTTTGGGGGTTCAAAGTAATTTTCTTGCAAAAAAAAAAAAACTTTTTCATGTAAACAATAAGTGTCAGAAAGGGCTTTGTCGGGGCGTGGCCTGGCTATGGAGGAGTGAGGACGTGCTGAGCCCGAGCTCCGTCCGGTCCGCAGCTAAATAAGCAGCTACAGGGGTGATTACCCCCCCGATTTCCGCACAGGGCATGTCACAGCGGCGGCGGGCTTCTTCCCAGCCGAAAAGAGCTCACCCCAACGGCCAAGGATCGCTGGATTCTTTCCTTTCCGACACCCCCCGCCAGCAGAGGGGAAAATCCAAGATGGCGCCGGAACGAACGGCCACGCTGCAGCAGGAAATTCAGCCAGCGCCTCCAGCACTGTCTCCTATCTCTTCTCCCAGGCTGGTAAGCGACTCCATCCCCCCTGCATCCCCCCGCTCCACATCACCACAGGACAGGGGCACAAACCTGGCAGATTTGACGGAGGACAGGGACATCAGGCAGCATCTATGGTCTCTCCCCACTAAGGAGGACCTAGAGCGCTTTACCAGCAGGATTGAGAGGGCCTTCAGGCAAAACATTGAACAATTGCAAACAGATACCACTGAACTGGGTCACAGGGTAGAGACTCTGGAGCAGAAATTTGATGACACTATACCCGCCATCGCTCAGCTCAGAGAACAGACTGTCACCCATAGTCACCAGATTAAGGCCCTTCTATGTCAGTTAGATGACATGGAGAACCGCAGCAGGCGAGCGAATATTCGCATACGAGGCCTTCCTGAAGCCACTGCACCTAAGGACATTGTTCCCACCTTGCAGGGAGTGTTCCGCGAGATCCTGAGTTTGCCTCCATCGGTGCCGATTGAGATAGACAGAGCGCACAGGGCACTTCGGCCCCCATCAGAAGACCCCGACAACCCCAGGGATGTGATCTGCAAGCTGCACAAATTTACACTAAAGGACCGTATAATGCAAAAGATGCTTAACAGACCAGTCTTTGACTTTGATGGAGCTCAACTGTCCTTTTACCAGGACCTCTCACGGCGTACCCTAATGCAGCGGCGAGCCCTACGCCCACTCCTAATGGAAATTCAAGCAGCAGGCCTCACATACCGCTGGGGCTTCCCATTCAGCCTCCAGGCTTCCAAAAATGGCCGTTGGGCTATACTACGCACAAAGGATGACCTCCCCCGCTTCTTACATACCTTGGAGCTTAATCCAGTGGATTTCCCGGACTGGCGCACCACTCCGGACATCCAGATGCCCCAGCTACCTCAGCCATGGATCCAGGCGGCAGGAAACAGGCGCTCCCGAGGTCGTAACAGGCAAACAGAGGGCCCACGTCCGGGCACCTCTACAACCAGTGACTGAACAAACTACTGACGCCCTTGTTGCTCTCACTAATTTTCTGGACATAATCCCCTCTTCATCATAGGTGCCCCCATCAGGACACTGGGCCCAACGGACGCATTGCTGTCTTATCCTACTTCCACTTGCAGGACGTTGCACGCGAGGCCCTTTGCACTACTTCCCAATTCTGAGTACCATTGGGCGCCATGATGGACTGGGGGGGTCCGCGGTCCAGCTCCTAGCCTGGCTGTCTGGTTTCCTTCCCACCATTTTTTCTTTTTTGCACTTTTTTTGGGAGTTCGAGTTACATAATCTCCTTTCTCCTTTTGGTGATATGTACTGTTTTTTTTTTTCCCCCACCCTGTTTATGTGTCATAATGGACTGGACGGACGGAAGGGCTAACCGTCCCCTTGGTGGTCACCCACGTACCCCACTTAGGCCTCACCTTACTAGGTGACAGTCCCTTGTGGGACTCCGAGTTTTCACCCGGGCGGTTTTTGGGTTGATGCCCCCCTCCCGGGTGAGCTCTATAGTTTCCTATTGTTTTCATCCGTATCCCCTTCCCTCCTTTTCCTCCCCTACCCTACCTACTCTCTCCACTAACCCCCCCTAAATCCCCCCTTCTCCCTATCTACCTCCCCCCCCCTTAACCTCCCCCCTCCTCCCCCCTCCCACCACCTCCCCCCTTCATATCATTCTGTGCCTGATATTACTTTCCAGAGCTAACGGTTATTGCTTTGATCTTCAGGTCGCCTTTTGACGGACTGAACCATGCACGGAGGACCCAGAGGGGGTGTGACCGGTCAACTATCATCCAGGTCAGGTACGCCGTCACTAAAGGTACTGTCCTATAATGTCAGGGGGCCCTGCTCTCCACACAAGCGCAACAGGCTTTGGCAGGAACTAAAGAGGCTGGGGGCCCAGGTGGTTTTCCTGCAGGAGACTCACTTTAGGGAACAGTCCCTCCCAAAGATACCTACACACTTATACACCCAGTGGTTCTTTAGCAACTCTCCGGTGGCCAAATCACGAGGTACAGCCATTGCGTTCCATAGGTCTTGCCCATTCCAGCTCTCAGAGAGCCGAGTCGACCCGCAGGGTAGATACGTCTTTGTGAAGGGGGTCTTGGCCAACAAAAAATTTACATTTGCGACTCTCTACGCACCCAATGCCCAACAACTCTCCTTTATTGACTCTGTGTTAGACAAGCTGAACGAATTCAGGGAGGGGCACCTAATTCTTGGAGGGGACTTTAATGTGAGCCCGGACCCACTCGTTGACACATCCCGAGGCCGCCCCACTCACTCCCAAGCCTTCCTCAAGCATTTTCGCAAGTCACTGCAGAACAGCTTCCTTATAGACACGTGGAGAGCTCTTCATGCGTCAGAGAGGGACTACAGCTGCTACTCGGGGGTGCATGACGTGTACACGCGCATTGATTTAATGTGTGTGGACCACGACACCCTTGAGCTGTTGCAGTCAGCTGAAATAGGCAATATCACTATTTCAGATCACGCTCCGGTGTGGGCCGTGCTGCGAATCCCAGATGAAACGCAGAGGGCCTGGTCCTGGAGGCTCAATGAAAACCTCCTAGACGATGCCTCGGTAGTGGCTAGGGTCTCTGAGACCATTACACATTATTTCACAGAGAATGTGTCTGAGGATATGGCAGACGGAGTGGTGTGGGAAAGCCATAAGGCGGTACTCAGGGGGGAACTGATCTCCCTAGGCTCTAAACTTAAAAAGGAAAGGCAGATAGACTTCCAGAGGGTACTGACAGCTTTACAGGAAGAAGAACTTAAACACAAACGCCAGGGAGATGTTCAAGCCCGTGATCGGTTGATCGAACTGAGGGAACTCTTTTCACGCCTCCTTGACCGTCGAGCGCGCAGACAACTACGCTACCTTTCACATAAATACTACGAACAGGGAAATAAGTGTGGTAGAATGCTCGCTAGAGCGCTCCGGCGGAGAAGACTGACAGCTCACGTGCACTCTCTTCGGTCCCCTGACGGTACAGCTACATTACACTCCTCCGGGATTGCCTCCATCTTTAGAGATTATTATGCGGGCTTATATCACCTAGATAAGGAGATCTCCCACACAGGGCGGACAGCGAAAATGAAAGCTATTGGCGACTACCTCGCCTCAGCCGGACTTCCCTCCCTGACACCCGAACAGCAGCTAGACCTTGACGCCCCCGTCTCCCCTCAGGAGATCATCTCGACAGTGAAGGCCTTACCTAATGGGAAGAGCCCTGGCCCGGATGGATATTCCAAAGCGTACTATGTAAAATTTCTCCCTTTGCTACAAAATCATATGTGTAGGTATTTTAATTCTTTAGCCACAACTCACCAGATCCCCCCTGAGGCATTATTGGCCCACATCACCGTAATCCCGAAGGAAGGCAAGGACCCTACTCTCCCACAAAGCTATCGACCAATATCACTTCTTAACGTCGATATAAAAATTTTTGCTAAGATCATGGCAAATCGACTTAAATATGTCTTGCCCTCCTTTATCCACCCCGATCAAACGGGATTTATCCCAGGTAGAGAAGCTAGGGATAACTCCATCCGGGCCATGCAGCTTATACAATGGGCATGTGCCCATAGGAATTCCACCCCATACCTTATTCTGTGCACGGATGCCGAAAAGGCTTTTGACAGAATAGATTGGTCATACCTTAAGGCGGTGCTGGAGGCTTGGGGACTAGGCCCTCATATGCTTAGATGGATCATGGCACTTTACGCGACCCCCAGTGCGAAGGTCAAGGTAAATGGCCACTTATCCCTGGGGTTCCCCATACGGAATGGCACGAGGCAGGGGTGCCCCCTCTCCCCCCTCTTGTTCGCTCTGGCTATGGAGCCACTGCTTCGAACAATACGGGCGAGTGCTGACATCAGAGGGGTGACGGTGGGGTCAACGGAACACAAACTGTCAGCCTATGCAGACGACGTGCTCTTTCATTTGACCCAGCCCTTGGTGTCACTGCCAAACCTTATGAGGGAACTAAAAACTTTTGGTCAGGTGTCCAATTTTAAAATAAATTTTTCGAAATCCTGCCCATCACCATCCCTGCGAAGATGGCTAATGACTTACAACAAGCTTTCCCATTTAGTGGGTGCGTAGAGACTTACAGAATTGGGCCAAGACCTCCTTCACGTGGCTGGGCAAACTTAGCATACTCAAGATGAACATCCTTCCAAGGGTGCTCTTTTATTTACAAATGCTGCCGGTCCCTCTCCCCAGGAGCTTCTTTACACAGCTTCAAAGCCTAATGATTAATTTCATCTGGCATGGTAAAAGGCCAAGACTGGCCGCGTCTTTACTACAGAAGGCCAAGGAAATGGGAGGCCTGGGCCTCCCGGATATAAGGCGATACTACAGAGCCATTGCGATCCAACATATCCTCAACTGGCGGCATCATGGGGGTTCAAAAATATGGGTCTCCTTGGAAAAGAGCTTGGCAGGTCGGGACTTGTCCTACGCGCCTTGGCTGCCTCGTGAATACAGAGGACTCTCACAAACGTCCTCCCCGCTAACTACCCATACCCTGCGGGTCTGGGATCGCACGAATGCTTTGTACGCTTTGGTGCCCCCGGGCTCCCCACTGGCACCGCTGGGGGGGTTCAGGTGGTTCCCTCCTGGGGAGCAAAGGACCTTTTTTGGTACATGGGTTACAGATGGTAATTATAGCTGTGGCAAATTTGTAGATAAGGGTAGTCTGATACCCCTAGATGCCTTGAGGACTAGCCATGGCAGATTCCCCATGGATTGGTGGAGACACCAGCAACTCCAACACTTCATTGCAACAGAGGGGGCTTCGATGAGAGGGCTAGACACCATTACCACACTAGAAAGATTTTTCATAGAAGAAGAACCAACTCCCCATCTGATCTCTGAGTTATATAGGCTACTGGGTTCAGTTTCCGCTGCTTGCAAGCCGGCTTTCATAAGAGAATGGGAGCGGGACCTAGGGATAGAGTTCTCGCCAGAACAGCGCCTACACATGTATAAATTAGCACATTCTAGCTCCATAGAGTCCAGAACGCAGGAAACTAACTACAAGCTTCTAACTCGTTGGTACCGGGTACCAGCCGTCATAGCACGTACTTACCCCTCGGTTTCTGACCGCTGCTGGCGTGACTGCGGTCAGAAAGGCACCCTCCTTCATGTGTGGTGGGAATGCCCAGTAATTAGGCCGTTCTGGACAGAAGTACAGGCTACCATTAAAAATGCTCTGCAGATTGAGATCCCGTTCTCCCCAGAGCATTTTCTCTTGCACCTCCCCACCCTCCCTATGAGCCATTACAAAAAAAGCGCCCTTCCTCATCTATTAAAACGCTGCTAAAAGGCTGGTACCTCTCCACTGGAAGAGTCCACGGATCCCTACCTTAAAAGAATGGTTACAGAAGGTGGAAGATATCAGAGAGGCGGAGGAGTGGGTGGCGAGGTGCAAGAATAGGAGTGAGCGCTTTGATAGTATCTGGGCCCAGTGGCGGAGATTCACCATTGACACTAATCCTGTGTCCTCTAGCCTGGAAGTCGCGCTGTTGGAGTTAGCGGAGCCCTCCTTGAAGCTAAGGAGGCCTGAATGTGGTGACGTGCGTACCTGAATGGCATGTCTCACCACCCTATTGATTGCACCGGGTGTAGACCTTTTCTTTCCTTATGCATGGTTCACAAGGTCCACAGTTGAAGGCTCATACGAGACGCTAGGCGTCTTTGGTTTTTTTTTTTTTTTAAAAAGGCAAGTTTTGTATCTCCCTTATTAAATGTTATAGAGTCATTACCAGGGCAGACTTATGGGATAGGGGCTCCGCCTGGCGACACAGGCACCTTTCAAAGGCATTGACCCCAGGGGATGCCCGTGGGGCGCCTCCCTCTTGGTGGAGGTTAGTTGGAGGCTTATGGCCCCCCTCCCGAGGGACCCGCCCGGTGGGCATCTCGGGGGCCTTAAAGCAGGGACGAGACCCCCCCTCCAATACAGAATGGAGGGCTTTTGTGACGGGTCCGGCCAAGAAGTTGCCATGGCGGGACCCCCCCCTGGGAATCATTTTGACTGTTCCACAGTGCAATACAGTTTGGAGAAGATTTAATCCCTCATCCCCTTCCCCCTCCTTCCCTTACCCCTCCGATTTTTACTTTGTCTTGTGATTGGTTTGACAACTTGTTCTTGTCTGGAACGTCTATGTCTGCACTGTAAGAATTGCACTGTATTGTGGTAAGAATGACCATAGACTATATGTTTGTATGTTCCTTTTAATACATAAAATAAAAATAAAGATTATATAAAAAGAAAGGGCTTTGTCTTCAAGTGGTTAGAAGAGTGGGTGATGTGTGACATAAGCTTCTAAATGTTGTGCATAAAATGCCAGGACAGTTCAAAACCCCCCCAAATGACCCCATTTTGGAAAGTAGACACCCCAAGCTATTTGCTGAGAGGCATGTCGAGTCCATGGAATATTTTATATTGCGACACAAGTTGCGGGAAAGAGACAATTTTTTTTTTTTTTTGCACAAAATTGTCACTAAATGATATATTGCTCAAACATGCCATGGGAATATGTGAAATTACACCCCAAAATACATTCTGCTGCTTCTCCTGAGTACGGGGATACCACATGTGTGAGACTTTTTGGGAGCCTAGCCGCGTACGGAACCCCGAAAACCAAGCACCGCCTTCAGGCTTTCTAAGGGCGTGAGTTTTTGATTTCTCTCTTGACTGCTTATCACAGTTTCGGAGACCATGGAATGCCCAGGTGGCACAAAACCCCCCCAAATGACCCCATTTTGGAAAGTAGACACCCAAAGCTATTTGCTGAGAGGTATAGTGAGTATTTTGCAGACCTCACTTTTTGTCACAAAGTTTTGAAAATAGAAAAAAGAAAAAAAAAAAAAGTTTTTTCTTGTCTTTCTTCATTTTCAAAAACAAATGAGAGCTGCAAAATACTCACCATGCCTCTCAGCAAATAGCTTGGGGTGTCTACTTTCCAAAATGGGGTCATTTGGGGTGGTTTTGTGCCACCTGGGCATTCCATGGCTTCCGAAACTGTGATAGGCAGTGAAGAGTGAAATCAAAAATTTTCACCCTTAGAAATCCTGAAGGCGGTGATTGGTTTTCGGGGTCCCGTGCACGGCTAGGCTCCCAAAAAGTCCCACACATGCGGTATCCCCATACTCAGGAGAAGCAGCTAAATGTATTTTGGGGTGCAATTCCACATATGCCCATGGCCTGTGTGAGCAATATATCATTTAGTGACAACTTTGTGCAAAAAAAAAATAAAAAATAAAAAATGTGTCACTTTCCCGCAACTTGTGTCAAAATATAAAATATTCCATGGACTCAATATGCCTCTCTGGAAATAGCTTGGGGTGTCTACTTTCCAAAATGGGGTCATTTGGGGGGGTTTTGTGCCACCTGGGCATTCCATGGCCTCCGAAACTGTGATAGGCAGTAAAGAGTGAAATCATAAATTTACACCCTTAGAAATCTTGAAGGCGGTGATTGGTTTTCGGGACCCCGTACGCGGCTAGGCTCCCAAAAAGTCCCACACATGTGGTATCCCCATATTCAGGAGAAGCAGCAGAATGTATTTTGGGGTGCAATTCCACATAGGCCCATGGCCTGTGTGAGCAATATATCATTTAGTGACAACTTTTTGTAAATATTTTTTTTTTTTTTTTTTTGTCATTATTCAATCACTTGGGACAAAAAAAATAAATATTCAATGGGTTCAACATGCCTCTCAGCAATTTCCTTGGGGTGTCTACTTTCCAAAATGGGGTCATTTGGGGGGGTTTTGTACTGCCCTGCCATTTTAGCACCTCAAGAAATGACATAGGCAGTCATAAACTAAAAGCTGTGTAAATTACAGAAAATGTACCCTAGTTTGTAGACGCTATAACTTTTGTGCAAACCAATAAATATACGCTTATTAACATTTTTTTTACCAAAGACATGTGGCTGAATACATTTTGGCCTAAATGTATGACTAAAATTGAGTTTATTGGATTTTTTTTATAACAAAAAGTAGAAAATATCATTTTTTTTCAAAATTTTCGGTCTTTTTCCATTTATAGCGCAAAAAATAAAAACCGCAGAGGTGATCAAATACCATCAAAAGAAAGCTCTATTTGTGGGAAGAAAAGGACGCAAATTTCGTTTGGGTACAGCATTGCATGACCGCGCAATTAGCAGTTAAAGCGACGCAGTGCCAAATTGGAAAAAGACCTCTGGTCCTTAGGCAGCATAATGGTCCGGGGCTCAAGTGGTTAATAAATCTACAAAAATGTCAACAATTCTGTGTTTTTCATGTCAATATGGGGTGCTGTGTGTATATTAATGAGGGAAAAAAAATGAACTTTTAGCAAATGACTGGAATATAACAAAGAGTGAAAAATTTAAAGGGGTCTGAATACTTTCCTTCCCCACTGTACATTTGCCATGAAAGGACTGCTTTAGGCTAGGTTCACACCTGTACCACCATGCGGGGCTGGGTTTGCACGGGTACGAGAGTCTATTCATTTTATTGGACTGACATGTCCAACAATGAGCAGGAAAGAAGTGTCCCTGCATTATTTTTGAAAACAAAGCCTCCATTGCAACTTCCGTTCCCTGTACAGTTGCGATTTCCAGTGTGGGCGGTGTGCCAGTAGGATTAATGACACCCGTTTGTGGGTCCTGCATTTCTCTGTGTGGGTGGTTGCGGCTGCTGGTATTTGTGTGGGTCCCACAGCAGCACCACAGGCACAGATGTGAACCTAGTCTAAATGTGAAGTTATTCATCTGAAAGATCACAATAAGAATCTAGAGATGGGTTTCAGTGTGATTCTAACAGCTTAAAAACCCCTACATTTACATTAGAGGACTGACAGCCTGCCAAGATCTGCTCTAGAAAAATAAAGTATCTGTGTTATGAACTTCAAAAATGTATTTCTTTACAATGCTTATAGAGAGATAAATGAAGACTTGTTCTAAGGTGCTTTTACTGCTTGTTCAGAACATATAAATGCTTGACCTGGAGACAGGTTTACTTTTTATGAGGTACAGCAATGTCGCAATGAGCATAATCACAATAGTTTTTAACCTTCCTTATATAAACGCAGAACTTACTTTGTCATGACCATTTCCATAAGCATCTTTAATGTTGGATATTCTTCCCATGCAGCTAACCCTGGCAAAACATAAAACATATTACTTAATTTCTATCTTGCCTTTAGTTTATCAATACAACCCTTACAACAAAATAAAAATATCTACCAATATTCTCTGGGTTAAAAGCAGCTACGACGAGGAGGAGAGGCCATGCTTTCCAGTACAGTGTCGAAATGGCAAGGTTAGGAGGCTGATACCTGTTTTCCAAAAGGAAAGTTACACAATGTTTAAAAATAAATAAAATATATATTATATATATATATATATATATATATATATATATATATATATATATATATACACACACACACACACACACACACACACATACACACACACTCTGAACTCCAGGCAAACTGCTAAATATACTGATGAAATACGTCTAAAGGGAGCTGCTTTACTTGAGAATAGAATTGTATTTTTGTCCATCCTGTCTGGCAGGGCAAGAGACCTGATTTTCCACTGCTGCAGTTCATTAACACCTACGGGTCTCCTCCCCACTCCTATTCCTGTGACTGGACAGTAAAAGAAGAAGCAATAGCTTCTCTATCACTCTGCTCTCTTCCAACCACAAGGCTCCTAGCGCTGTAGTATAACTGTCTGATTCCTTGAGCTGTTTTTCCCTAACCTGGTCTGAGCTCAGCTGTAGTGAGATGGCAGGAAGCTGATATCAAATTAAATTAAGGTCCTCACACTACGTGTAATAAACCATACATTTAAGGATGTACTAATGAATACAGAGCTGCATTAATTTGTGTATTTTAAATTTGCCTGGAGTTCAACTTTAACTATGCAGTGCTTCAAGTGACTGGCACATTTGAATTTTGCCCAGAAAGCAAAATTCAAAACCATAATGCCTCTACCACGTGTTACTATTATCCAGCATCCTATTATTCACTCTACCTCTCTTTCTTAACTGTGTTGTGCTGTCATATCAAACAGGTGGACGGGAGCATACTATATTTCGGCACACCAATGGTTATTTCTCCATAGTTGCAAAAATGTTTCAAGGTATAAAACATAGGAGAATGGGCATAGATTCCAGAAATGTACCATATACGTAGAATTCTTTTATTTTTCCTTGAAGCTGTATTTATTTTACTGGCAGTGAGCTATAAATATGCTGGATCACCTGTTATTCTCCAAGTGAAGTCTAGGTTCAGTTATTGTAGTATGATGGTAAAAAAAAAAAAAAAATACACAACTTACCCTGGAGGAAGCTGAATGTTTTCAGGATGGTGATATGTGCAAAGATTTAATACAGCATCAAGCAGCTGAATCCTTTCAATTCGGAGGACCTCCAAATCTATAAAGAATTAAGAAAGTGCTGACTTTCAGTTAATTTGACAAACAGGAAATCAGACATAAAATTCTAGTTTAAAAAGAAATAATTTTATTTAAGTATGCATTTTTAACTTTAAAAACCAGCTGTCGCTCTCAGCCTCCCCTCGATCTCCAAATTCCTTTGTTTTTGCTGCTATGATCCAAATTCTGGTTAGAGGGTGGCTACGTTTGTTCTCCATTGTCCCACTGTATGTAAGAACGTAGCTCTTTTGTTTGCTCCCAAGATGGGCTATGGGAGCAGTACACATGACTGCAATGAACATGCACTGCTCGTTCCAAACAGAAGTGAGAAGGAAAAAGAGAGGATCGGAAGGTCACAAAGAATATTACATGGAGGCAAAAATCACAACAAGATTACAGCACCATCAAGTAATGGACGTGTATAGATTATTTTTGAAGATTAAGGATTTTATTAAGTGTCACTTTAACACTGTTTTTTTTTTTTTGTTTCAATACGTTTTTATTGAGACACGAAGAGACCAGTACAAACAAGTTGACTAGGTAATGGTAACAAAAAAATACCAACTCTAACAATGTGTCACAAATTTTTCCAAAGTAATATGGGTAGGAGGAGGAGAGGGAGATGGAAGGAGAGATGAAGGAAGGGAGTAAGGGAGTAAGGAGCCGATGTGATACTATAAATACAGGGGGTGTCCGAATAGAGCAGAGATATGCAATTAACGGACCTCCAGATGTTGCAGAACTACAAGTCCCATGAGGCATAGCAAGACTCTGACAGCCACAAGCATGATGGGGACTTGTAGTTTTGCAACAGCTGGAGGTCCACTAATTGCATATCCCTGGAATAGAGGCATCAGTCAGTATTTAGCAGTGCTCTAAAGACTTTGAAATGAGCCTAGGTTAGATAATAAGATGAGTAAGGAGTGGATTCCAAGGCTAAACAAGCTGCAGTGAGTAAATTGCTGTATATTAGGGGTTTACTCTGGTAGACAGCACCGTAGACGTAACCAAGGATCCCAGTCTAACACATACAGGTAAATACATAAAGGCATAGGTATATTAAAATTCCAGTTGGAATAGGTAAATGAAAAGCAATAAAAAAGACACTTTTTTTTTTTATTATGGATGTGACAAAAAACAGCTATAAGACAAGGTCAATGACAAAAGGATAAACAGTACATATATAGCTCAAATAAGCCCCCTACTGCCACAAAGGAAAATAATTAAAGCAGAGGTGGTCTATGGTCAAGGAACATCATTGTATGGCAGCATAATGTATATAGCAGCACCAAACATGAAAGAACTGGGTGGTGTTTACTTCTGGGGATCCCTTGCCCATTTCCAGACACTGGAATCGTGTGATACATGCACTTGTTGGCAGACATTAATCCTTGGCCTCTGTGGATACATTACAGACGTCTTCCTTGAAAAGGCATACATGTGAGGCACCTCTTACAGGGATCCAGCGCTTTCCTCACCTGAGCCGTTTATAAAATGGGCTTCAGGTCCAGGTGCCCGCATCTTAACTAAGGAAAAACAGCTAAGAAGCCTTGCAACTTCACAGCCAGCTTCCCACTGCGCATGAGCGAGCCACACTGCGCTTTGTGCAGTTTTATGGGACATGTGATATGTCCCAAAGGGTTGAGGGTGAGGGGGGTTTGAACCTATGTTCGGATTGGAAGTGGGAGGGGCCACCCATCAAAACCAGGTACCTGCTCCCCCTTCCGAAAAAAAGTGCCAATTGTTAAAGAGGAGGGGGGAAGAGGCAAACAAGTGGAACTCCCCCCCCCCCCCCCTTTTTGGGCAAAATTAAAAATATTAGGCTATTTTCACCCATTTTTTTCACATTTCTTAGCCCAGATATCAAATCTTTTGCAGAGATGCAAACTGCAACACTCTTAAGACTGAAGGCACCCCTTCATTTTGAGAAGGGCTTTAGTAATGGCTTGATGGCCTTTTTGGGCCAAACTCTGTGCTGAAAGAAAGGGCGGAACTTTGATTTTAAAGTTAAAGCCAGGGAAAAATGTGAAGGTGCTCTAGGTTTAGAGGAGCTAGGAAAACCTGAAGAGAGGGGTTTTGCCACTTTTCTCAGAGAAAGCAAAACTTTCCCACCTGTAACCTCTTAAGAATTGGTCAACACTGAAGAGCAGGTGAGTATTTAAGCGAAATACTCATACCAAAATACCAACATTTTAAGAAAGTAGAGTTGGTCTTTAAACCCAAACAAAAATAAACTCACAATATCCACAAAACAATGTCCATGCCATTCATATACCATTTCTAATCTATTTTGATGTGTAAGAGGTCAAATCACACAAGCTGTGTCACCATCACACTGCCCCAGGTCCTGAAACACTTGCAATGCAGACTACTTACCATCGGCTTGGACAGCTGCTGCCCTTTTTACCAGGTGGTCAGCAAGCTCCATGGCATCTGCTGGGCCGAGAGGAAGTTCACGAGAGAGGCCAATGACAAGGATACGCATTAATGTATCTTCCAGAAGGGGCACTTCCGAGCACAGGCGGAGAAAAAAACTTGGTGAAGAGAAAGATACTGAGTAAGCTAGTAGCATAAAAGAGCAACAGCATAAATGTATATGAATATGAAAAGCAGTCTGTAAATGTATTCTAGCATTTTTATGCTGCTCAATCCAATAGATTTTAACCACTTCTGCTATAGGACAACTCTTTCACTTTTTTGCACACATGTAAAAATCTGCATTTTTGGCCATGAAATTACTTAACCCCCCCCCCCCGATTATTATTATTATGGTTATTAAAGGATTTATATAACAAAATGGAAAAGTGTAGCGCTAAAGTAAATTCAGTGGAAAAAATAGGATTTTTTAAAACAGCTTACCTGTAAAATCCTTTTCTTTCGAAGGACATCACGGGACACAAAGCCACAGTAATTACTGATGGGTTATATAGGTATCACTGGTGATTGGACACTGGCACACCCTATCAGGAAGTTCAACCCCCTATATAATCCCTCCCCCTTGCAGGGATACCTCAGTTTTGTAGCCAAGCAATATAGTGTATTAGAAGAGTGGCGGGACCTCTGTGTCCCGTGATGTCCTTCGAAAGAAAAGGATTTTACAGGTAAGCTGTTTTAAAAAATCCTATTTTCTTTCTCGAACATCACGGGACACAGAGCCACAGTAATTACTGATGGGATGTCCCAGAGCAATGCTACCTGAGGGGGGGGGGAACCACGACCAAGTAGGGTGCAATCAGACCTGAGGACCCTGTATCGCTGCCTGCAGCACACTACGCCCAAAGGCGATATCCTCATGCCTTCTCACATCCACCTGATAGAATCTGGTGAATGTATGAACTGAAGACCAGGTTGCGGCCTTGCAGATTTGAGCCATAGAGGCCCGGTGATGCACTGCCCAAGAAGCACCAATAGCCCTTGTGGAATGTGCCCTGATCTGAAACGGAGGAATCTTCTGTTTCAGACCGTAAGCTTGAATGATCAACTGTCGAATCCATTTAGAAATGGTAGCTTTTGACGCTGCCTGTCCTCTATTGGGACCCTCTGGCAGCACAAACAAAACATCCGTCTTGCGGATCTGAGTAGTTGTCCCTAGATAGGCCTTAACTGCTCTTACTACATCCAACGAATGTAGAGATCTCTCTTCCGGAGAACAGGGATCTGGAAAAAAGGAAGGTAGAACAATGTCTTGGTTTAAATGAAAATCAGAAACCACCTTCGGTAAAAAACTAGGATGAGGGCGTAGTACCACTCTATCCTTGTGTATAATCAAATAAGGCTCCTTACAGGAAAGAGCTGCTAATTCTGATACTCTTCTAGCAGAAGAGATGGCCACCAGAAAAATTAATTTCCTTGTCAACAAGACCAAAGGAATCTGACTTATTGGTTCAAAAGGCTGTTTCTGTAACACAGCCAGGACCAAATTCAAGTCCCAGGGGTTTAGGGGCGCTTTAACCGGAGGATTAAGACGCATCACCCCCTGCATAAAGTTTCGGACCAAAGAATGCGAAGCAAGTGGCCTCTGAAATAATACTGATACAGCAGAGACCTGGCCCTTGATGGTACTCAAGGCCAGCTTCATCTCTAATCCCATCTGTAGAAAATCAAGGATTCTACCTATGACATATTTCCTGGGATGCCAACCTCTGGATTCACACCAGGTTATATAAGCCTTCCAGACTCTATGATAAATCATCCTGGAAGCTGGCTTCCTTGCATTAATCAAGGTAGATATGACAGGACCTGAGAGCCCACGACTCTTCAGAACGTGGGTCTCAATAGCCAAACCGTCAAATTTAGCGTTTGTAAGGCAGGATGGAACACTGGACCTTGAGATAACAGGTCTGGGCGTACCGGTAGGGTCCACGGGGAACCCACCGTCATCCTTACTATTTCTGCATACCAAGTCCTTCTGGGCCAAGTGGGGGCCACCAGAAGTACCGACTTCCTTTCCTGCCTGATCCTGCGAAGGAGTCGTGGTAGTAGCAGAATAGGCGGGAATGCGTAAATCAGTGAGAACCGATGCCACGGAATCACCAACGCATCCGTCCCGCATGCAAGAGGATCATTTGTCCTTGCCACAAATCTGTCTATCTTTTTGTTGAATCGGGATGCAAAGAGATCTACATCTGGAACCCCCCATCTTTGGCATATGGCCCAAAAGACGTCGGGATGTAGAGACCATTCCCCTGGAAGTAACTGCTGGCGACTTAGATAGTCCGCCTGCCAATTTTCTATTCCCGGGATGAAAACTGCAGATATGCATGGCACATGCATCTCTGCCCAGACTAAGATCTGGTTCACCTCTTTTTGAGCAGCTCGGCTCCGGGTGCCTCCCTGATGATTGACATAAGCCACTGCTGTGGCATTGTCGGACTGGATCCTGACCGGACAACCCTATAGCCTGATAGTCCAGGCCTTTAGAGCTAGATGTATCGCCCGGATCTCCAGAATGTTGATGGGTAAGGTCCTCTCTGTTTTGGACCATACCCCTTGGACCGCAGCCTGCTCCAGAACTGCTCCCCAACCTGACAGACTGGCATCTGTTGTTACCACCGTCCAGGTAATCGGTAGAAAGGATTTCCCCTTCTGCAGGTTTTCGGGTATGAGCCACCAATTGAGGCTCTGACGCACCGCATGCGACAGGTGCATCGGAAAGTCTAATGCCTGAACCTTCTTGTTCCAGGTCGACAGAATACTGTGTTGCAGCATTCTTGAGTGAAACGGAGCATAGGGAACTGCTTCGAATGAAGACACCATCTTCCCTAGTAGCCTCATACAAAGGCGGACTGAGGGACCCTTCTTGGTCCTTACTGTCAGAATCAGCTCTCTCAAAGCAGTGATCTTTGCCTGGGGTAGAAATATCTTCTCCTGGCTTGTATCTATAATCAGACCTAAATACTCCAGTCTTCTTACTGGTTTTAGGAAAGACTTTTCTAAGTTGAGGATCCAACCCAGGTGTTCTAGATACCTGACCGTGGTCCTCAAGTTTCCCTTCAAAGAGGCTACCTACCGGTCTATCAAGAGCAGGTCGTCTAGGTATGCTATGACAGCTATACCCTGAGCCCTTAATCTGGCGAGAGGAGGAGCCAAGATCTTTGTGAACACTCGAGGTGCAGTGGCTATCCCGAAAGGCAGAGCCACAAACTGGAAATGGCGCCCTCCTACCTCGAAGCGCAGAAACTTCTGATGAGCAGGAAAAATGGGCACATGCAGATATGCATCTCTGATGTCTATTGATGCCAGAAATTCTCCTCCCTGCAGGGTGGGAACTACTGTTCGAATTGATTCCATGCGGAAGGATTGAATCCTTAGGAATCGGTTCAGATCCCTTAAGTCCAGAATGGGCCTGACATCCCCATTTGGCTTTTGGACCGTAAAAAGGTTGGAATAGAAGCCCAATCCCTGGTCCTTTGCGGGAACTATCATAGTGACCTCCTGCGACAAAAGTCGCTCTAACGCTAGAAGGAGCGACTGCTTCTTCTCTGGGTCTCTGGGAACATTTGATCTGAGGAACCGAGGAGAGGGGAATTCCTGAAACTCCAGCTTGTACCCTAAGGTTACCGTGGAGATTACCCAACTGTCCTGGAAGTCCTCCTGCCAGAGCTCTGAGAACTGTCGCAGTCTTCCCCCCACTCGAGTGAGCGGGGGCGCCCCCTCATGCAGAGGTCTTAGTGTTTTGCCTAGTAGGCTTCTTTCCCCAGGACTTCTTTTGTCCCTGGGGTTGACTCTTGTCTCTGGACCCCGATGGAGGCGGCCGTCGAGACTGCCTGGAGGCTGAAGCCCCCGGCGCTGGGGAAAGAGTCCGTTTGAAAGAGGGACGCTTACTCTTCTTCTTGACAGGTAAGAGAGTGCTTTTCCCACAAGAGATTCTCTTGATATAGTTATCCAAGTCCTCTCCAAACAACCTTGCACCACGAAATGGAAACCCAGCCAGTAGCTTCTTACATGGTGCTTCGGCTGACCAATTTTTCAACCATAGGATTCTACGTATATGCACCAACCCCAGTGAAAGACGGGAGGTTTGCACGATAGAATCTCTAATGGCGTCAACCACAAAGCATAAGGCCGCTGGAAGATTAGCAAACCCCTGGGCCTGCTGTTCAGGTAATACTTTGATGACCTGCTTAACATGGTCTCTTAAGTATTGACAGACTCCAATCGCTGCTACTGCAGGTTGGGCCACTGATCCTGCTAAGGAGAAAACATCCTTCAATAGGGATTCCATCCTTTTATCTACAGGATCCCTGAGCATCTGAGCATTGTCTACAGGACAAGTCAGGCTATTATTTACGGAGGAAATGGTGGCATCAACAGCCGGTATTCTCCACATTTTAATAAACTTTTCTTCCATCGGATAAAGTGTTGAAAACTTTCTCGGCGGAAAAAAACGTTTGTCTGGGTGATCCCACTCAGAATAAATAAGCTTTTCAAGTAAAGTATGAACAGGAAAAGCATGTGCTGCTTGGAAAGGTTTCAGTGACCCCAAAGCAGAAGAGGATTCTTTAGCAGTTTCAGGTATGGGCAACTTAAATGTGGAGCGGACCAATCCAGTGAGGATCTGCACTAAGACTTTCTCCTCTTGGGAAGTCGCAGAGGGTCCCTCTCCACCTGAATCCTCCGAAGAGTAATCATCCATCCCATCCCGATCCTCTGAAAGGGATTCATCTCCTTTATCCCAGAGCTCCTCTGTCTGAGGGTCTTGGGGAACAGAGGAAAGCCTAGTGCGTTTTCTTCCACTGAGTGAAGACGTAATCACGGCCATTAATCTTTCCTCTAGACCATTAATGGTTGAGGAAAAAACCTCTTGTGTAATATATACAGGGGCTGAAGTGCCAGAAGCAGGTGTAGCCCCTGACCCCGATGGCTCTCCCTGGCTAGCCGTCCCTGGCCCATCTTTAGGGGGGGAGGATGCTGCCGACAGGGGGCCCTCAGAACCTGAACGAGATCCCCTAGTGTCTCTGGTTCCTGGGGTGCTTGAACCTCTTCTACCCATAGTGCAAAGCAACAAGGTGTGAGGTATACAAATGAACACTGCCCGCTGAGCGATGTAGTCTGGCTAAAAGCCTTGCTACCCAATGCTCAGTCTGGTGTTACTTCAGTAAATGCTGCCTAGGAGAATGCCTGTGTCCCACCTTACATGCGACCGTCAGCTCTGTGTCTCTCAGAAGGCTGAGTGCACCTGTACAGAGTGCCTTTAATAGCCTGCAGCTGGCCTGAGTGGGAGTCTAAGCACTCTGGGCTGACATCCCGCCCCCTCCTCTACCGCCCCCCACCCCCTCGAGTTTTGAAAAAAACGAGCGCTTCCCGCGCTGCCGACTCTCCTGTCATGCTTCCGGAGAAAGGCTGGGGATGGGGGGGGGGGGAGGGAGGGAGGCTGGTAACAAGATCTGCCTGAACGGCTATCTTGAGAGATGGTGGCCATTAGGCCGCAGAGCCCGGGTGGTATAACCACTTTCTAGACCCCTGTGGCCCCTCTCTAGCCTGGGGGGGAACATTCAAACATGAGAAATCCCCCTTTCCACCTTACCTGCTTGCAGCCTGCTTTGAGATGCTGGGACATAAACAGCGATTACAACACCTGAGACAGAGTCAGCATGTGCAGGTTTGTGCTCTTGGCAGCCCCCGGTGGTCACAATAGGCATAGCATGCATTTACCTTAAAGGAGAAAAGCCACTAGAACTCAAAAATTCTGTGGAATCTCCTCTTACCTTATCCAGCCGCAGGGTGCTGTTTACACAGACCCAATCTTCACCTCTCACGGTGGGCTCCGTTTGAAAAAAACGTCAGAGACTGGGGCCCCCATCAGTAGGGGGATCCAACAGTTCTGGGACCGTAAAGCACCTCGCCAGAAATTAGGAAGTTTAAAGCCATTTTCTGATCTGCGGGGTCCAGCTCTCTAAAAAGAGAAGCATTACGGGTAAAACCTCGTTTCTTCGGACACGAGGCCCGGGTACCATTCAATTCGGCCATGAAAAGACACTTAGAATGGATCCGGTTCGCCTGGCTTGCCCCAGTATAGGATCTTAGGATATTCCCTTTGGAGCTCAGCACAGGACATCTTTACACGTCCATCACCTAAGACACTGGCGTAAAAACTGAGGTATCCCTGCAAGGGGGAGGGATTATATAGGGGGTTGAACTTCCTGATAGGGTGTGCCAGTGTCCAATCACCAGTGATACCTATATAACCCATCAGTAATTACTGTGGCTCTGTGTCCCGTGATGTTCGAGAAAAAAAGGAGGTTTAGGACAGGGGGAGGTCAATCCACATTTGAAGTGGCACGTAACCCCATCCAGACCAAAACCGGATAGATGTGTAAACAAACAATATCACCACCTATATAAAAGAGTGAAATGCTCTTTCTTTTGGGAAAGGCACAAACAAACATGAAGACAAATATAAAGTGAAGTATGTCAACAAATTATAATCTCAAATGTCCACACTTTTTGATAGTGAAGAAATATATGAATGGTGTCAAAGGTGTCCACAATAATGGTGGGGGAGTATGACTCCCAAGTGAACAATAAAGACCTAGTAAATTAGTCCATATGATGCATAGTGTAGTTGAAACAGATTGAATCCAAGGCAGGTATCCTCACAGTAAAAAGAATCCAAATCAAAGTGAAGGCTAGAATACTCTTACCGACTTCGGTGGACTCACAGGCCGTGGGCGGTGAGTCAAAAGGGCTTGTACTGTCTTACGATGGATGACAGTGTAAAGATGGGTTGTACACCAGAAGATTTCCTCCTTAGATGGGGGGCCCGGAACCTGTCCTGAAGTTCTGCACGATCACCGTCTTTGTCAGCATACATGGACCATATAGAAAGTGCCACTTCAAATGTGGATTGACCTCCCCCTGTCCTAAACCTCCTTTTTCCACTGAATTTACTTTAGCGCTACACTTTTCCATTTTGTTGTTCTACACAGTCTTAGTCGTATTGTAGTGTTGGCTGCTGCTTTGATTTATTAGATTGGCGCGGTACTTTACCTATCCAAAGGATTTATATAGCCCCAATAGTTTGTACAGCACTTTTTAACATGAGGGCAGACAGTACAGTTACAATTTAATAAAGGAGAAATCAGAGGGCCCTGCTCTTTAGAGTTTACAATCTAAAAGTAACATTGTAGGTTTTGTGAAATCGGGGGCCCTGCAGAATAAAAAGATAGTGGCAATTTTTTTTATATTGCATGCTATTTGTACAACTGTTTATCAAATGCGTACTTTCAGTAAAAATATAATACTAATAATCTTAGTGCACATAGACACAATACCATACTAAGTTTTTTGTAAAATATAAAAGAAGGAGTTGCAGTGCACATATAGATTCCAAACATGTCAA
The DNA here is from genome assembly GCA_037952835.1 of Lithobates septentrionalis. Classification (NCBI taxonomy): domain Eukaryota; kingdom Metazoa; phylum Chordata; class Amphibia; order Anura; family Ranidae; genus Lithobates; species Lithobates septentrionalis. Next base: position 853,723 of record JBBDGP010001932.1, on the reverse strand, counting down.
GTCTAAAAGTAGAACTATAGGCAAAAAAAGATTTCTTCATGTTGGATAGAATAAGGGAGGGTCACAACCACTGTCAGATTTCTTTTCCGCCATCTGTGTCCCATTCCAGAGATTTCCTTTCACTTTCTGTCCCAAACATGAAGTGCGGACATTTCTGCTAATTAAGGGAATTCCTTGGGGACCCCCCAGGTCACCAGAACTAGTATGGAAGATTTGCCCACTATTACTTTTCTGGGAACAACCCAAAATTTGGGATTTCCTTTTACTTTCACTTTCAATGATAACGGTAAACAGGACAAATTGAGAGGGTGAATCTCCCTAACAGGAGCACAGACAGCACAAGAACAATCATAGCTGCCGTTCAGCCGCTTGATCATTCTTACAGGGAGCGGGAGGGTTTGTCACCCCTCCCCGCCGCCCTCCGGTGCTTCTACTGGCTCACCCGTGCTAACGGCGAGCCGGGGAACGAATCAGTCGCTGCCCGAAGTTGAGCATAGAGATTTCTGGTGACCAGATGGTCCCCAGTCATCTCTATGACCATGGGAGGCCCGGGCGCGACGTTATGACGTCACGTCCAGGCTGGCGGAAGTAAACATGCCAGGGATGCGGCTGGAAAGGCCAAGACCATTTATTTTTTTTTTTATCTTGGTCTTTCCTGCCTGAAGGAGAGATGTGGGGTCTTATAAACCCCACATCTCTCCATAAAGAGGACGTGTCACGCACTATTTATATTACAAGGGATGTTTACATTCCTTGTAATTGGAATTAAAGTGATCGCCATTCCACGAGTGTGTGCAATTTTAAGGCATGACATGTTGGGTATCTATTTACTTGGCGTAACATCAACTTTCACATTATACAAAAAAATTGGGCTAACTTCACTGTTTTTTTTTGTTTTTTTAAATTCATGAAACTGTTTTTTCCCCCCAAAAAAACGTGTTTGAAAAATGGCTGAGCAAAAACCGTGCGACATAAAAAGTTGCAATGACTGCCATTTTATTCCCTAGGGTCCCTGCTAAAACAATATATAAAAATGTTTGGGGGTTCTGAGTAATTTACTAGACAAAAAATTATGATTTTTACATAGGAGGAGCACCAGAATTGGCCCGGATGGGAAGTGGTTAAAAGCCTTTACTACTCATTATTTTAGAGCTAACTGTGAGCCATGGCACTTGAATTACTGCTCTCACTCTGATGTTTGCAGCAATATCGCACATATGTGGTGCAATAGCAGTTCACATGTGCGCACCCAGAGAACATGTTTGCATTTGTGGGTATGTACAGGGCAATAGGGGTTACGTTTAATATTTTTTGCTATTGTTTTTTAAAATTTTATTATTAACTTTATTCATTTTTATTTAACTTTATTGCTATCACAAGGGGTTACCAAACCACCAGGGATATTCATTGGGCAGGTGACAGGTACTCTTTATGGAGACAATGGAGGTCTATTAGACCCCAATATTTCCCCTGCCCTGCTCTGAAACTGGAAGTGACAAAATCACCATCTATCCCAGCTTCATTCACTAGGGAGGTTGAGAAATGAATGCCCTCGGATATAGTCTTAGGCTTTCAGGTTAGAGTGGGAGAGCTCAGGAACCACAGAGGGAGGTGCTGGAGGGAGCCGGCTGAAGAACACAAGCACAAGCTTATGGTATGTTCAAAAAGCTGACATAGTTAAAAAAGAAAATGAATGGATTTACATTAGTCCTTGACCCATAGTGATCCACTAACAATCCCCCATGCCAATATTTAAAGCCACAACAGCTTGCATTCTATTATTTGATGGGTATAAAATTCAGATATATAGAGTATTTATACTTGCGGTCACTTTCTGGTGGCCAGTTGTCCCACTTGTAATATGTTTCTGGCTGTTCGGTAAACAGGACTTTGTGCAAACTGTAGAATGATAAAAAGAGGACAAAAAAGTAAAACAAATGCATGCACTTTAAATACTATAAATCACAAATTTAAAGGCAAAATCTGAAACAAAAAAAAGTATTTTTGTGTTTATTGAAAAAGAAAAAAAAAACACCATGAATTTTTCAAATGCAAATTGTGTAAACACTTTAATTTCAGCTTCTTGTAATTCCCAATCAAAAGCACTCCAAACACATGGGCTGATAAAGAAACATGCTAAGAATAGAGTAAAGTAGAGAGATAGCCTGACTAGTCTGCTGATACTCCTTTAGCCCAGGTTCACACTGACAGCGGGAATGAACTCATGTGAGTTCAGCTGAACTTGCACGATTTCATTCCCGCATGTCAGTCCTGACTTCAGGGGCGAATTCAGAGACATCTGCGCGGGTTTCTGCACAGGTGTCTATTGAAATCGCCCCCCAAGGTCGACAAAAGTAGTACAGACACTACTTTTGGGAATCGGTGCGGCGCCGCAAAGTCGATGTCACACCAATTTGGACGGTGCCATTGCCGGCAATAGCCGCCGATTTGGCATGACATGTTAAATCGCATGCCAAAACGCATGCCAAACGCTGCAATGTGAACCAGGGCTTACTGTCCCATTATAAGCTGAGGCAGGAAAGTAACCTAGTTGTGTTGCTTAAGACCCCTTTTCACACATGTGGACTGTTTGTTCCTTTTTCATCCATCTGTTGACTGATAAAAAAAACAGACATCAATGCATCTCTATGGAAAAACATATTTAAATGGATGATTATACATTTGCATCCGCTTCCATCAACATTCATTTTTTGGAACGGATCAAAGCCCTATTTTTCTTCAATTAAAATAATGGATCGGATGAAAAAGGGTCAAACGGTCCATCAGCCTTACTGATAGATAGATAGATAGATAGATAGATAGATAGATAGATAGATAGATAGATAGATAGATAGATAGATAGATAGATAGATCCAAAAAGTCAGGCACTCATAGGGTATTGCAGCAGATAAAATTCAAAGCAGCGGTACTTCTATTGTGAATATTTTAAGCACCCTGGCATCACTTACCGCACAGTGCTACGTTTGGGACTATATATAGATTTATCCCCTGAAGCTCAACTTTAACTTTGGTAATTGAACTATAGTACATGAAATAGTGCTACTATAAGCAACATATATGGTAAGTGCAAATGTGCCTCACTAAAGCAAGCTTGGGAGAACATGATAAATCCACCCCAACACTAAAATCCCTGCATCCTGCAACACTAAAATCCCAGACATCCATGATCTTACACTTACCTATCTAGACCTGTAAAGAAGAAATCGGTATACATACCTTTTTTGAAGCCGATCTGATCCAGTCTTGAGCGGCGGAAGCTCTACAGAGGACACAGCCTACAAAGGCTGTGAAATGAATGGGGAGTGACGTCACCCATAGACTTACTATGGGGCTTCCACTGTCGGCTGTGTACTCTGCACCCGCCTCCACAGTGAAGCCGCAGCTGACAGCTCAGCGTGGGATCGTGTCGGATCGGCTTCAGAAAAGGTATGTATACCGATTTCTTCTTTACAGGGCTAGATAGGTTAGTGTTAGATCGTGGATATCTGCAGATGCAGGGATTTTAGTGTTAGGTGGACTTCTACTTTAAAAAGAAACTATAAAAAAAAAATTCTGCATAACTGAAACTAGAAAGTTTTACTTAAAGAGGTTGTAAGCCTCAGACATGAAATATGAACAAAGCATATCCCTCTATTATGTGTACTTGTCTCAATCCAGAGCACTAAGTGTCATTTCTGTCTGCTGCTGCATGCATCTCCTATCAGCGTGAATCACTTCTGAGAAGTTTCCCTGACACCAAGAGAAAAAAGGTGACAGGGGAGGGATCTACAGCAAACAGCTTGCAATTGAGCCTCAGCTCTGTTCCTGTGTGAATGGGTGTATTTCCCCTCCCTTCAATCAGGGCTGAAAGCTCCTCTCCCTGAGCTCTGCAGGGGGTAACTTCAGCTCTCTGACCCCCTTTCCTGAAAGCTCAGAAAATCTTTATAAATTCTGGACTTTGAATGGCAGGAGAGAAGAGAAGACTGCAGATAAAAATGTACAACTTATATAGGGTGTTTGTATTTAATTCCTGTGCTTCACCCGAGGCCAGTCACTTTACTGGGTATATGTAAGAGCTTACAACCACTTTAATGTATTTATCAAGTGACCGAAAAATACATGAAAATCGTAGTAAAGTCAACTTTGTCATTTTTACCTACAGGTAAGCCTATACTATATGTAAAATGAATAGCTCCTAAACGTGCACCATTTAAAAGTTATTCAAACTGGATGCAGCCGGTAACGTCACAGGCGCATGCAATCTGAAGGTCTCGCTTACCGTGCATGCGCTGGGTGACGTCAGCGCGGCTCCAGCCACTCATACAGCTGGAACCCCCAAGGAAGACTGGGGAAAGATGGAAGACTGGGGAAAGATGGAAGACTGGGGAAAGATGGAAGACTGGGGAAAGATGGAAGACTGGGGAAAGATGGAAGACTGGGGAAAGATGGAAGACTGGGGAAAGATGGAAGACTGGGGAAAGATGGAAGACTGGGGAAAGATGGAAGACTGGGGAAAGATGGAAGACTGGGGAAAGATGGAAGACTGGGGAAAGATGGAAGACTGGGGAAAGATGGAAGACTGGAGAAAGATGGAAGCCCTGTCAGAAGTGACAACGAGCCGCTGGGCTTCGATCTAAGGTAGGTATTTCATAATGTTCTAGTATGCGATGCATACTAGCACATTGTAAAATTGCCTTACAAATTTTTTTTATTTTCTTTTTTAATGCTGCAGTTAACTACCGCTTTATGTGATTAATGCGCAGTTTGAATATAAAATTCCGGTCACGCTATAAAGTTAGAGGGTAGTGTTATTATTTAAAACCTATAGTTTTGCAGGTTTCCTATGTCCCCTTTCTGTCTCTAGTCTGCCCATTAACTTTTAGTCAATATCATACACCTGTACAGTCCCCGGCAGACTCTGAGCTGACACCCTTCATGATACTCTATGGTATTCACCTTTGCGCCTCCCCTTGCAGATAAAGAAAAGGTGAAGGAGCTGGGTCACCAAAGAGACATTTCCAGAAGAGAAGAGGGCTATGAGATGTAAGGAGGGAGAGCGCTGTGCTAGGGAATGGACTCTTCTGGAGTAGTCAAATTTTCTAGCAAATTGAAAGGCACAGTGCAAGTGAATACAAACATATTATGAAAAGGAAAAACATTGAAGAATATACCAGTGCACATATTCTTTAGGTGGCAGCTTGCTGATGGTTGGTACCACTGTATGAAGCCACCACACCGAATCCCGCTGGATGGCAGCAATCTGGTTCTGAAAGGAGCGCAGTACCTCTAAACCTATGAGATGGCATATAGATATTAGAAAAATAAAAATAGTAGTTACAACTATACAGGTCAAAACCTATAAAACAATACAGGTAACTCATGACATTATATTTAGCAATATATATAGCAAACTGTCTTTAAAAGATAAAGGGATCTTACTTTTTTTCTCTCCCTTGTCCCAAGCAACCCCTGCTTCCTTCACTTGAACTGTAATCCCCAGCATCATAGACACTGCAAGCAGGTCAGTGATATGTATAACAAACCGTTCCTGAAAACAGAAAAGAGGAGAGCTATTTAAACAGACCAAAAACACAACTACTTTTCCTAAGTTTCACACAAGCTCTTCCTATCTGTAGCCAAGTTAACATGTAGGAATAGGAACCTCGGCCAGACTTTGCTTACTGCATCAGACAGTATCAAAACAGAATATCCTTAGTTTTCCTAGTCTTTAAAAGAAAACTGCAAAAATTTGAATTTTCATATCTTGGAGTACAGTACAGGACAGTAAATCATAGACCGTAGGTTGTATGCCATCACTTTCAGGTGTTTGGACAATTGCAAATCTGTGCTGGGAACACCCTCTGTGCACCTTTATATAACCCCACCCACTCAGGTTTGTAGCACACAATTAGGAGAAACACAGGACAGAGGGGAGAAGACCTGTGTCCAGTAATGTGCACTCTAGGATATAAAATGTACTTGTAAGTCAAAATTCCCCTCATCTTAACCATACAGTACAGGACAGCAAATTAAAGCTTGAGATGTACCCAAGTAAACTGAGGTGCGGGCAACAACACAGTAAATAGAAACAAAAAACCCCCCACAAAAGCAGGGACCTTAAACGCCTTGAAGGACCATGTTGTCAAAGCTCACATCATCAGAGGCCTGAACATCCACCTACACCTAGTAAAACTTTGAGAAAGTATAAATGGAAAAACAGGTGGTGGCCTTGCAAACCTGCATAACAGATACTTGACGGTGAAAGGCCCAAGAAAGATCTACAGATTTGGTGGAATGAGCCCTTACAGGAAAAGGAGGAACCCATTCCTTGAGGACGTAAGCCCTGGAAATTAGAAACTTGAGGCACCTTGTCGAAGAGAGATATAGGTAAATAAATCAGTGCAAAAGAGTAAAGATAAATAATAAAATGCAGCTGAACACTAAAAGATCTTTCACATAATCAAACAGGTAATAGTATACAGAGGAGTGCAGCGCATATCAGGGCTCAATAAAACATAACAGATGTGATATTAAGTCCATATAGATCCAAAAAACAAGAACAGGTGGTGAACTAACAGTCCCAGCAGGCAGAGATTCCACGTGAGAAAATTTCAATGCAGGAGTGACTTTCCCTCCACCTCCAAAGCAATCGCTTCACTCACCTCTAAGTGTTGACCATCTCTTAGTTCAGTGGTCCACACTTAGAGGTGAGCGAAGCGATTGCTCTGGAGGTGGAGGGAAAGTCACTCTTGCATTGAAATTTTCTCACGTGGAATCTCTGCCTGCTGGGACTGTTAGTCTCTGCTTGCTGGGACTGTTAGTCCACCATCTGTTCTTGTTTTTTGGATCTATATGGACTTGAGTTTATATCACATCTGTTATGTTTTATTGAGCCCTGATATGCGCTGCACTCCTCTGTATACTTTACCTTGTGGAAGAGGAAGCAGGATGTCCCTTTCTGGGGCCTTTAGGGAGGACAAAAAGGTACATGGCTACATCCAGGCAATGGAACAAAAAGTTCTTGGTGTGTTTTGGAACAGGGCATAGGGAAAGGAGGAAAATGTCCTCACCGAGGCGAAAGGAAGGGATCACCATGGTACAGAAGGAGGGTCTGGATCTCAGAATCACCATGCCCCCTCTGTAAGACAAGAAAATAGGATTTTTATAACAGCTTACCTGTAAAATCCATTTCTTTGAAGTACATCACAGGACACAGAGCCATAGTAGTTACTATGTGGGTTATAAGCCACGTTCAGGTGATGGACACTGGCACGCCCTAGGACAGGAAGTTCACTCCCTATAAAACCCCTCCCACTACTGGGAGTACCTCAGTTTTTGTAGCAAAGCAATACACGTGCATACCAGAAAGAAGGGAGGGACCTCTGTGTCCCGTGATGTACTTCAAAGAAAAGGATTTTACAGGTAAGCTGTTATAAAAATCCTATTTTCTTATCGTACATCACAGGACACAGAGCCATAGTAGTTACTATGTGGGATGTCCCATAGAAATGCCAACTGAAGGGAGGGAGACACAACAAAAGTAGGACCACACCAAGAGACTAGAGGACTTATACTGCTGCCTGCAGTACACTGCGCCCAAAGGCGATATCCTCATGACCTTTTACATCTGCTTGATAGAATCTGGTAAATGTATGGACTGAAGACCAAGTTGCGACCTTGCAGATTTGAGCCATGGAGGCTTGGTGATACACTGACCAGGAAGTACTAACAGCCCTGGTGGAGTGTGCTTTAACAATGAAAAGGTGGAACTTTCCTCATTAAACCATAAGCTTGAACAATCACTTGACGAATCCATTTAGAAATGGTAGATTTCGATGCTGCCTGTCCTCTCTTAGGACCTTCAGGCAACACAAACAAAACATCTGTTTTACGAATCTGAGCAGTCGACTTCAAGTAGACTTTGACTGCTCTCACCACATCAAAAGAATGTAGTGACCTTTCTTCCGCAGAACAGGGTTCTGGGAAAAATGAAGGTAGAACAATATCCTGGTTTAAATGAAAACCTGACACTACCTTCGGTAGAAAATTAGGATGAGGACGTAATACAACCTTATCCTTGTGAATAATCAAATATGGCTCTTTACAAGAAAGAGCAGCCAACTCTGATACCCTTCTTGCAGAAGATATGGCAACCAGAAAAACTAATTTCCTTGTCAGAAGGACCAAGGGAATACGTCGTAATGTCTCAAAAGGCTGTTTCTGTAATGCCAACAGGACTAAATTCAAGTCCCAAGGGTTCAGGGGTGACCTAACCGGAGGATTAAGCCACGTTACCCCCTGAATAAAGTTACGAACCAGAGAGTGCGAAGCAAGTGGTCGTTGAAATAACACCGATAAGGCCGAAACCTGGCCTTTGGTAGTACTCAAGGCCAGTTTCATTTCTAATCCCATCTGTAGAAAGTCAAGGATCCTACCTATGACATATTTCCTGGGGTGCCAACCCCTGGATTCACACCAGGAGACATATGCCTTCCAGACTCTATAATATATGACTCTGGAGACCGTCTTCCTTGCATGAACCAGAGTAGACACTACTGAACCTGATAGCCCATGCTTCTTCAGAATGTGGGTCTCAATAGCCAAACCGTTAAATTTAGCTTTTTTAAGGTAGGATGGAAAAACGGACCTTGCGAGAGAAGGTCTGGCCGTAGCGGTAGGGTCCATGGGACTCCTACCGCCATCTTAACGATCTCTGCATACCAAGATCTCCTGGGCCACAAGAATCACCACCTTCCCTTCCTGCTTGATCCTGCGAAGAAGTCGCGGAAGAAGCAGAACAGGAGGGAATGCATAAATCAGCGAAAACTGATTCCACGGGAAAACCAAGGCATCTGTTCCGCATGCCAGCGGATCCTTTGTCCTTGACACAAAGTTGTCAATCTTTTTGTTGAACCTGGACGCAAACAGATCCACGTCCGGAATTCCCCATCTTTGACATATTGACAGAAAGATGTCGGGGTGAAGAGACCATTCTCCCGGGAACAACTGCTGGCGACTCAAGTAGTCCGCCTGCCAATTCTCTATTCCTGGACTGAAGACTGCCGATTGGCAAGGTACCGTATTTATCGGCGTATAACACGCACCCCAAGTTTAGGAGGGCATTTTAAGGAAAAAAACTTTTAGGAGGGAAGTACGAAGGAAAAAAACTTACATTTAAATGCCCATCAATGCAGCCTTATCAGTGTCCATCTGCAGCCTTGTCCATCATTGCAGAGTGATCAGTGTCCATTTGCAGCCTTGCCCAGTGCCGTTTGCAGTTGCCCATTGTCATATGCAGTCTTGCCCAGTGCACCCTTGCCCAGTGCCGTTTGCCGTATTTAATTGCTTAAATTTGCCGCCAAGATAGAGCCTGTGTACTCGGCTCGTCACGCCGCCCCGCCTCCCTGCTGTCTCAGAGGATGAGGAGCGAGCGCTGCCGAAAAAGACCGAGCCGAGTGTACTGTGTACTCGGCTCCGCTCGCAGTCCCGCCCAGTCCCGCCATTGGACGGAGTGTTATGTCCATCATAGGAGCTGGGCGGGACTGCGAGCGGAGCCGAGCACTCGGCTCGGTCTTTTTCGGCAGCACTCATCCTCTCAGAGACAGCACGGAGGCGGGACTGCGATCGGAGCCGAGCACTCGGCTCGTTCTTTTTCGGCGGTGCTCGTTTTTTCCCGGCGGAGCTCGGCCTTTTTCAGCGGCGCTCGTATTTTTTTGGCACACAGACAGTGGGGATCGGCGTATAACACACACCCATGACTTTCCCCTCATTTTAAGGGGGAAAAAAGTGCGTGTAATACGCCGATAAATACGGTATGTTGTTTTCTGCCCAGGTTAAGATATGATTCACCTCTTTCTGGGCCACACAAATTCTCGTGCCCCCTTGGTGTTTGATATAGGCCACTGCTGTGGCATTGTCGGAATGGATCCTGACAGGACAATTCCGTAATCTGAGCATCCAGGCCTTCAGCTGCCCGAATCTCTAGACTATTGATGGTCAAGGTCATTTCTGATTTGGACCATTTTCCTTGGACAGACGCTTCTTCCAGGACTGCCCCCCAGCCCAGAAGGCTGGCATCTGTTGTTACCACCTTCCAGGTAACTGGTAGGAAGGATTTTCCTTTTTGGAGGTTCTTGGCTATTAACCACCATCTGAGGCTTAGACGCAAGTTTGGGGATAAACGCATTGGGAGGTCTAGAGCTTGGACCTTCTTGTTCCAAGTCGATAGGACACTGTTTTGCAGTAGTTTTGAATGAAATTGAGCATGAGGAACAGCCTCAAATGAAGCCACCATCCTTCCCAACAATCTCATGCAAAGTCGAATAGAAGGATTCTTCTTTGCTTTGACCACCTGAATCAGTTGCCTTATGGAACTGATCTTTGCCTGGGGCAAGAACACCCTCTTCTGAGCTGTATCTATGATCAGACCCAAGTATTCCAATCTCTTTGGTGGTTTTAAGGAAGATTTCTCTAGGTTGAGAATCCAACCTAGGTATTCCAGGTAGCTGACTGTGGTGACCAAACTTTGGTCTAAGCGGGCTACCGACTGATCTATCAAGAGTAGATCGTCTAGGTAAGCTAGAATCGTTATACCCTGAGCCCTTAATCTGGCTAAAGGGGGAGCCAGGACCTTTGTAAAATACTGGAGGTGCAGTAGCTAGACCGAAAGGCAGAGCTACAAACTGAAAATGAAGATTTTCTATCTCGAAGCGTAGATATTTCTGGTGAGCGGGAAATATAGGTACATGGAGGTAAGCATCCTTGATTTCGATTGACGCTAGGAGTTCTCCACCTTGTAGAATGGAGACCACTGATCGGATTGACTCCATGCGAAAAGAGCAGATATTCAAAAACCGGTTTAGATCTTTGAGATCTAAAATGGGTCTGACATCCCCGTTTGGTTTTGGTCCCGTGAAAAGGTTTGAATAAAACCCTAACCCCCACTCTTCCACGGGGACCACCGATATCACCTTTTGAGACAAGAGATGGTCCAAGGCTTGAAAGCGAGACTTCTTTTTCTCTGGATCGCTGGGAACGTTTGATCTGAGAAAACAAGAAGACAGGATCTCTCTGAACTATAGTTTGTATCCTAGAGACATTGAGGAAGCCACCCATTTGTCTCGACACTCTTCCTGCCAGACCCTTGAGAACTGCAGAAGTCTTACCCCCACTCGTGTGAGCAGGGGCGCCCCTTCATAAGGAGGTCATAGTATTTTGTTTTGTGGGTTTCCTTCTCCAGGGCCTCTTTTGTCCCTGGGGTTGACCCTGAGGTTTACCTCTTGAACTTGATGGTGGAGGCCGTCGTGACTGCCTGGAGGCTGAAGAAGCTTGTTTAAAAGAAAAATGCTTAATCCTCTTCGTAACTGGCAAAAGGGAACTTTTCCCATTAGAAATTCTTTGGATGTATTTATCCAGATCGTCCCCAAACAGCCGTTCACCGCGAAATGGAAGACTAGCCAGGAGCTTTTTGCATGGCGCTTCGGCTGACCAACTTTTCAACCATAGAACTCTATGCACATGCACCAGTCCGAGCATAAGTTGTGAGGCCTGGAGAATAGAATCTCTCATAGCGTCTATTGCAAAACATAACGCCCCTGGTATCCCGGCCAAATCTTGGGCCTGCTGATCAGGAATAATCTTGAGCACCTGTTTAAACTGGTCTCTTAAGGACTGACATACACAGATTGCTGCCAGCGTGGCTGAGCCACTGAAACTGCCAGAGAAAAATTGTTTTTTAAATAGGAATTCAAACTTCTTATCCATTGGATCACTTAGCATTTGAGCATTGTCTACCGGACAAGTCAAAATTTTATTCACAGAGGATATAGCAGCATCAATTGCTGGCATCCCCCATTTCTTAGAAAATACTTCCTCCATAGGATAAAGTGCTGAAAACCTTTTTGAAGGAAAAACCTGTTTATCTGGGTGATCCCACTCAGAATACATAAGCTTTTTTAGCAATGAATGGATAGGAGAAGCATGAATAGCTTGGGGAGGCTTTAGCGAACCCAAACAAGAAGTGTTCTCATCGACTGACTAATGGCAGCATGAATGTGGAGCGGACCAATTCAGTAAGGGATTGTACCATCAATCTTTCAGACCTGATCCTTCCGTATTTGACTCTTCAGAAGAGGAGTCATCAGCCTCTTCCTGGTCCCCTGAGAGAAATTCAGAGAGAAATTCATCTCTTGGCCCCTGTTCCTCAGTTTGAGGGTCCTGGGAAATGGAAGGGGATCTATCGCGCTTAGTCCCACTCTGAGGGGATTAAAGCATCAATCTTTTGCTCCAACCCTAAAATGGTTGAGGAAAAAACCTCTTCAGTAATATAGACAGGGGCTGCAGTGTTGAAAGCGGTTGCAACACCTAACAGCCCTGATGGCTCACTCTGACCAGCCACCTCAGAATTCTCAGGGGAGGATGCCATCTTTTTTGAGATGGTTCTCGGCTTTTCTGTGGCTGATGTCCTTCTTGAGCCCTTTTTTGAGGTGTTTTTACCCCCACCCCCTTCTGACCATAGCCTGATGCACAAAGCAGAGGTACTACCAGAAGGATTGCATCCACTGCTTGAGCAATAGTCCAGCCACTGCCACTGCTATTAATACTTAGCCTGATGCAAATAGTAAATGTGCCAATAGGAAATGCCTGTGTCACCAAACCTCTTTCATGCCCCTCTTTGCTCTTGTGTCCCTCCCACAACTTGCAGCCAGCACAAATGGAGTTTTTAAAACACACTCCTGCGCCGGACGCTGGAGAACGCCAACGCTGCGCTAAGCCCCGCCCCCTCCGTCGCATCGCGCCCCCGCCTCTCTCTTTCAAAAGAGTTTTCCCGTGCGAGCACGGGATCGGCTTGTGTGTGAGGGAAGGATGGCAAGGAGGAGACCTGAAAGCCGCTGCCGTGTAGGGGCGGTGAAAGAAAATGACATTGCCGATCGGTTTTATTTTTTTAGCTCTCCCTAATGCTCAGCCTCATGAAGAGGGGGAGAGTACAGCCCAGGTGGGGGGTGTCTGGTGGAAGCAAAACTCCCCCAAACTTACCGGAGGTCTGTCTGCTAGCCGGAGGAAAAAAGCTGTTGCTTCCTGACACAGCGTGATCTCCGAGGAAAGCATGAGAAGGTACATGCTCCATACAGCCCCCAGTGGTGACACTTAGGCATGACAACATTTACTTTCCAAAGGAGACATTTCATAAGAAAATTTAAAAATTCCTTAGAAAAACTCCACTTACCTTTCCCGCCGCAGGGTTTCTGTGGTAAAACCAGCAGACCCAATCTTCACCTATCATGGTGGGTTCCGTTAACAAACCTTCAGGAACCGGGGACCCTCAGGGAACCCACACTCCTGGACTCTTAATAGCACCCCGCCAGTAAAACTTTATGGCTTTAAAATACCAAAAGTACTGGATCCCGGGGTCCAGCGCTCTAAAAAGAGAAGCGTTACAGGCAAAACCTCGTTTCTTCAGACACGAGGCCCGGGTACCATTCAATTTGGCTTAAAAGACACTTTGAATGGATCCAGCTGCATAGCTAGCCCCAGCAAGGATTGCTCCAGTGGAGCTCAGCACAGCACATCTTTACTCGTGACCAACACCTTAGACACTGCCGAAAAAACTGAGGTACTTCCAGTAGTGGGAGGGGTTATATAGGGAGTGGACTTCCTGTCTTAGGGTGTGCCAGTGTCCATCACCTGAAGGTGGCCTATAACCCACATAGTAACTACTATGGCTCTGTGTCCCATGATGTACGATAAGAAAAGGCTCTATACAAGGAAAGGGCCGCCAACTTAAGAGACATGCCTGATGGAGGGAATGACCACCAGAAAGACAATCTTACTCATGAAATCCCCTAATGGGTGACCCAGTATTAGTTTAAAAGTGGATTTTTGAAGAACCGAAATTACCAAATTCAGGTCCCATGGAAACAAAGGAAGTCAGAATAGGGAATAAAAATGAGAAACGCCCTGTATAAAAGTATTGACAAGGGAGTGCGAAGCAAAAGGTTTTTGGAACAAAATGGATGAGATCAAATCTGTCCCTAAAGTACTAGGAGCCAGATGTTGGTCCACGACTGACTGGAGAAAGGCCAGGATGTGAGGAACAAATTATTCCCAGTGGTTGAGGTAGAATCTATCCTGGAGAGAATGCACATTCGGTCTGAACCTGGGACTAATGCCGCGTACACACGAGCGGACATTACGGCGGACTTTGCCCGGCGGACTGGATTTCGTCGGACAATTCGATGTGTGTGGGCTCCAGCGGACTTTGTTTTCTCAAAAGTTCGACGGAATTAGATTTGAAACTTGTTTTAAATTTATCCGTTGAAATCGAGTCCGGTCGAAAAGTCCGCCGTCTGTATGCTAGTTCGACGGACAAAAAGCCACGCTAGGGCAGCTATTGGCTACTGGCTATGAACTTCCTTGTTTTAGTCCGGTCGTACGTCATCACGTACGAATTCGACGGACTTTGGTGGATTGTGTGTAGGCAAGTCCGTTCATTCACAAAGTCCGTCGGAAAGTACGTCGAAAAGTCCGCCGGGCAAAGTCCGCCGTAATGTCCGCTCGTGTGTACGCGGCATAAGAAATCACCAGGCCATCTACTGCAAAAGCAAGGGGATCCCTGGGCCTGGATACAAACCTACCCAACTTTTTGTTTAATCTGGTGTCCACATCTGGTGTTCCCAATTTCTGACAGAACATCAGGAAAGAACTTTGGTCTCAGGGGAGTGCTCCCTCAACCCAGAGTTCTTTCCTAATGTTCTGTCAGAAATTGGGAACACCAGATGTGGAGAACTTATTTAAATCTGCTTGCCAATTTCTTCACCCCCCCGGCATGTAGATAACTGAGAGGTTTTAAATATGGCTCTCTGTTCAGGGGATTATCAGGCTTGCTTTGTTCATGACTGCCCAAATTCTGGTACCACATTAATGGCTTGTGTAGGCCACAGCCGAGGCATGGCCCAACCGCACCCTGACTGGGTGACCATATAGGAGAGTCCAGTGTAGAAGTGTCAGTGTTATGGCTCTCAATTCCTGAATTTTAAATGCCAAGTTCACACCACATGCAGTCCAGTGTGTTTTTTTTCTGCATCAAAAACGCATGGAAAGTAAGTTATATGGTTTCCAGCTGCATAGTTCACACCAATGCAGTCAGTTCCAGAAAACAAAGTAGAACATGCTGGAGGTTTCCTGCACTGGACTGAAACTGTACTGGAAAACAGGAAAACGCACCAGAATGCACTGAAACACATCAAAAACGCACCGGACCCCAGTACAATGAAGAAAAAAAAAACATCTGGAATGCATCCGGAAATGCATAAAACAGGCATTGGAACACGTCAATACGCATTAAAATTGCATCCGGAATGGTTCTGGAGTGCATTTTTGTGGTGTGAACCAGCCCTAAGAATAAAATAATAAACGCACATATTTTTGCTGGAAAAAAATATATACATAATTTTTTTCCACAGGAGCTTTCTGGCCATACCTTTATACGGGCTTTCAGTTAGAAAGTTGGAGGAAATTTCCATGTACTATAAGTGCTGATTACCGCACTCATAGTCCATTGGGAACTACAAAATCCGGCTGCTGCAGTGGGTCTTGTAGTTTATTCATTCACAGATCTCTGTTAATGAATGAGCCACGCACAGATGTGCCAATTTCAAGATTTGACAGCGACTGCCCGCTGCCACAGGGAATGGGGCTTTGGGGAAGGTGTGAGGGTGCCTAGGAACATGTTACACCCTAAATAATGTTGTAACATGTATCATGTTCCTAAAGGTGAACTTAACCTATAATGGGGAGCATGGACTCTTGTGAGGACCAAGTTCCGTGGACAGTCAGGGAGTTACAGACCCTGCCTCAGCCTTTCAGACTTGCATCCTATTTTACCACCTTCCAGGGAGGGTAAAGGAACGATTCCTGGATTCTAAGCTGGAAATTCACCATACCGGGGAGATTTTCACCTGGCTGGATCACAGTAGTGGGTGATACAGAGAAGGTATCTTCTTGTCCCACACTGTGAGGACGTTGAGCTGCAAAGGTCTTGAGTGGAATTGAGCAAAGGGAATGGCCTCAAAGGAGGCCAACAGGAGGCCTAAAACACTCATGCAGAAGTGAGGTATGCCTAGCTGACCATAGAGTTTGGCAGGGGGGCCATGTCGCTCAATTAAGCTGGGGCAATTTAGGGAGTGATCTGCACTCCCAAGCAGACACCGCTTCTCTTTTTTTTTTTTAAATCAGAATCTTTTTATTTTTATATGCAAACATTAAAACAATACAAACAAATTATCCAAACAAAATCACATAGACCAAACAAACATTACAAGAAAAAAAAAAAAAAAAACCTTCAATGCTTAGAAGCACTGTGGGTGGCAACAAATTACAGCTTTCACAGAAAAAAGGGAAATCCAAAAACCTATATTATTTACCCATAAATACCTATATTAAGATGGTCACCTATAGCCTAATATCGGATATTACAATATACATAATACAGATTGGTCATACCGATGCCAGGGACATAAACTCAAGCAACTTGGACCAGATAGCATTAAACTTATTCATGGCATTCCTTAAAAAATATGTATGTTTTTCAAATATCATAATCCTATTAAGGTCTGAAATCCAGTCAGATACAGTAGGCGGATGGGGAGAGGTCCACTTAAGGGCAATCTGTCTGCGGGCAACAAAGAATGCTCGCCTAATAGTGTTGCCTATAGAAAAAGTATAAGTAGAGACATCACAGTAGCCCAATAGGCACATAAGTGGTTCAGCTGAGATATTGATATCCAGTAGCCGATTTAGAGTACCTATCACCTCCGCCCAGTATCTCTGGAGTTTAGAACACCACCAGAGAAATTGTATTAACGTACCTGTGTTATCATATCTATTACAGGCTGACTCAGATCTCAGGCCAATGGTATGAAAAAATTGAGGAGTTCTATAAACCCTATGAAGGACAAAGATCTGGGTCAGTCTGTGTGATGGAGAGAGGGATACTCGAGGCAGAGATCTGAGAGAGCATCTTCCCAGACCTCTTCTGGAATGGGACCAGAATCCTGTTCCCATCTGGCCCTAGAGGGAATGGGAAAGCTCAACAGAAATCTATCTTAACAGCACCATATATGTAACAGAGGTAAGACCTTTTGTTAATCTTGCTTGTATGATCTTGTCGAAAACAGGGGTAGGGGGAAGAGTATTTCAGCGGACGAAAACAGAGCATGTCTCAATTGAAGGAATTGATAAAACCAATTCGATTGTAAAGGGAACTCTCCCCTTAACTCTTCAAAGGACTTAAGTAAACCTTTCTCATACAACTGAATTAATGTGGTTATTCCTGATTTTTAGGAACTGCCAATTCACCCGCATTTTTGCAATGTTGAAGAGTCTACAAGTTAATACAGGGGGTTTTATTCCGCCATATTAAACGCCTAAATATACTATTAATCTTAGTAAAAATCCATAAAGGTATCCAGATCGGAGCATTATGTAAGAAATACAGAAGCTGAGGCATCCATATCATCTTAGATTAATACGACCTATTAACGAGGGGGGAGTTTATTCCAGATTTTACTTTGGTTTTGGAATCTAGCGAGTAGTGGAAGTATGTTGTCTACAATATACGACTGAGGGGAATCAGAAATCACTATACCCAAATATTTTATAGAAGACACAACCCTGAGCAGAGAGTGAGGATGGTAGTGGGTCCTGGGGAGATCTAAAGGCATCAACGTGGACTTCTCTCAACTTATACCTAGCCCGGAAAACCTACCAAACTCCTTAACCACTTGCCGACCGCCTCACGCCTATATACGCGAGCAGGTCGGCACGGGCAGGCAAAATCACGTACCTGAAACGTGATGCCTTCCCGCGGGCGGGGGGTCCTATCGGACCCCCCCCCCGGTGCCCTGGGCGGTCGGGTCTTGTTCGCGGGCGATTGGGGGTCAGGGGGAGGCCATCCATTGATTGCCACTCCCTCTCGATCGCTCCCACGAATCAAATGCTTCCTCTCCCTCTGTAATGTAAACAGAGGGAGAGGAAGTGATGTCATCTCTCCTGGAGCTGGTCTTTTTGATCCGACGCCGAGGAGAGAAGACATCCAAGTAAGTGCACCAACACCACACGCTCCGTAGAACACGCCAGGCACACTTTTCACCCCCCTGTCACCCCCCGATCACCCCCCTGTACCCACTGTCACTCTGACACCAATAGCAGTGTTTTTTTTTTTTTTGCATTGGTGTCAGTTTGTCAGTTATAAGTGTTAGGGCAGTTAGGTTAGCCCCCTTTAGGTCTAGGGTACCCCCCCTTAGGTCCAGGGTACCCCCTAACCCCCCCTAATAAAAGTTAACCCCTTGATTACCCCCCGTCACCAGTGTCGCTAAGCGATCGTTTTTCTGATCGCTGTATTAGTGACACAGGTGACGCTAGTTTAGGGAGGTAAGTATATAGGTTCGCTGTCAGTGTTTTATAGCGACAGGGACCCCCATATACTACCTGATAAAGGTTTTAACCCCCTGATTGCCCCCTAGTTAACCCTTTCACCAGCGATCACCGTATAAGTGTTACGGGTGACGCTGGTTAGATAGTTTGTTTTTTGTAGTTTATTATAGTTTATTACAGTTTATTATAGTTTTAGGGCACCCGCCGTTTATTACCTTATAAAGGTTTAACCCCTTAATTGCCCGGCGGTGATAGAAGTTACGTTTTTAGGATCAGATAAGGTCTGTGTCGCCCCAGGCAGCGTCAGGTTAGCGCCAGTACCGCTAAAACCCGTGCACGCAGCATACACCTCCCTTAGTGCTATAGTATCTGAACGGATCGATATCTGATCCGATCAGATCTATACTCCCCAGCAGTTTAGGGTTCCCTGAAACGCAGTGTTAGCGGGATCAGCCCAGATACCTGCTAGCACCTGCGTTTTGCTCCTCGGCCCAGCCCAGCCCACCCAAGTGCAGTATCGATCGATTACTGACACTTACAAAACACTAAGCACACATAACTGCAGCGGTCGCAGAGTCAGGCCTGATCCCTGCGATCGCTAACAGTTTTTTGGTAGCGTTTTGAATCAGTCGCTGACAGTCGGGAGCTTTTTTGCCTGTGAGTCTCACTAGTGTACCCCTAAATTTAGAGGCCAAAATGGCAAATCGAAGGTACACTAGTGAAGAGGCCTACAGGATTCTGAGCATGACAGATAGTGAAGAGGAAGTCACTCATCTGTCAGATTCAGGCTCAGAATACGATCCTGTAGAGGACAGCGGCTCCATGACAGATAGCTCTGACGACGGAGTTGTGGTCCCTGCTAAGGTCAGGCGTACCAGACCCCGAACTTATGCTGTCCTTGAAGTGCAAGAACCGCAGGGCTCTCGTATGGAGCAGAGAAGTACTAGCGCCGCTACTCCTTCTGGTGAACTGGCAAGCACCAGCGGCCTAGTACACCCTGGTCGTACATCCAGCACTGCAGTATCACTTGGTGACGTGGCGAGTCCCATAAGTGCAGTTCAAGCTGGCGAGGTGGCAAGCACTAGTAGTGTCCCGCTGCCACCAAGAAGACGAACACAGGCCCGTCGTGCCCATAGTGCCCTTCCTGCTGCATTGGCCAATCCGAATTGGGTACCCACCACTTCTGCAGCACCCGTACTTCCCCCTTTCACTGGCCAACCCGGAATTCAGGTGGAAACAGTTGACTTTATGCCACTGGATTTTTATTCGCTGTTTTTCACCGAAGATCTCTATAGATCTATTGTGGACCAAAGCAATTTATACGCTGGTCAATACATCGCCACTATGCCCCAGTCCACCCTTGCCAGAGATTGGAGACCAATTACGGTCTCCGAATTTAAGATCTTTCTGGGCCTTTCCCTCCTCATGGGGTTGAATAAAAAGAGTGAGTTGCGGTCATATTGGTCCACTGACCCAATTTACCATTCACCCTTGTTCTCTGCTTCCATGGCCAGGGCACGATACGAGCAGATTTTGCGGTTCATGCACTTCAACGACAATGAACTCTGTCGTCCTCGTGGAGACCCTGAATACGATCGGCTCTACAAAATTCGGCCCCTCGTAAACCACTTCAACCAACGTTTTGCAGACTTGTTTACCCCCAATCAAGTTGTCTGCGTTGATGAGTCCCTGGTTAAATTTTCTGGCCGCTTGTCATTCAAACAGTACCTTCCCAGCAAGCGTGCCAGATACGGGGTCAAGATGTATAAGCTCTGTGACAGGGCCACAGGCTATACATGTAGATTTATGGTTTACGAGGGAAAAGATAGTCACGTAGAGCCGACAAACTGCCCTGACTACATAGGAAGCGCTGGCAAGATAGTGTGGGACTTGGTGTCACCCTTATTCGGAAAGGGGTACCACTTGTACGTGGACAATTATTATACGAGCGTGCCACTTTTTAGCCACCTTTTTGATCATCAGATTGGAGCATGTGGCACCGTGCGACCTAATCGCCGGGGCTTTCCCCAGCGGCTTGTAGATTCCCGTCTTAGGCTGGGGGAGAGAGCCTGCTTGAAGTATAATAATTTGCTCGCTATGAAGTGGAGGGATAAGAAGAATGTTTTCGTTCTCACCTCCCTTCATGCAGACACGACGGTCCAAATTCCTACGGCGACTGGTGTTGTGGAGAAACCCCTCTGTGTCCACGAATACAACCTTAATATGGGAGGGGTGGACCTCAACGACCAGTTGTTGGCGCCGTACCTAGTTGCCCGTAAGGCCAGACGCTGGTACAAAAAAGTGTCTGTTTATTTATTTCAATTGGCTTTGCTGAATGCTTATGTGCTATACAGAGCTTCAGGACGGACTGGATCCTTCCTTAAATTCCAGGAAGAGATCGTCAGAGCCCTTCTGTATCCAGACGGTGCTCCACCTCACCATCCCCAACCAAATGCAGTAAGCCGGCTGCATGAGAGGCATTTTCTTTATGCCCTCCCGAGTACCCCTACCCAACGAACCCCCCAAAAAAGATGTCGTGTCTGCAGCAAGCGCGGATTTAGGCGTGACACCCGGTATTGTTGTCCCCTCTGTCCTGGCAATCCTGGTCTTTGCATTGGTGAATGTTTTGAACGCTACCACACACTAGTGGAGTATTAGCGTAGGGTACAGCACTGCACAGACTAGGCACACTTCCACAGGGTCTCCCAAGATGCTGTCGCATTTTGAGAGACCCAAACCTGGTACCAGTTAAAAAAGTTAAAGTTACAAAAAAAAGTGTAAAAAAAACAAAAAAAAGTAAAAAAAAGAAAAAAACACAAAAAAAATATAAAATAAAAAAACCAAAAATAGTTGTTGTTTTATTGTTCTCTCTCTATTGTTCTGCATTCTATACTGCAATGTTTTATTGTTATGTTTTTATCATGTTTGCTTTATAGGTATGCAATTTTTTTATACTTTGTTTTTTTTATTGTTAACCACCTTTGTGTTTTCAGGTACGCCATTCAGCTGCAGAGCGGATTTATTTATCTTGACAGCAACAGCGTTTGCTCCCACGATACATAAAGCCGTGACTCCAGCGCTGTCGGAGGTGATTTCACCACCACAGTTACATACTTCAGCATATATGCCGAAGCGTGGGGGCAGCAGTGGGTGGAGGAGCGATTTGCTCCTGCCTTTTGCGGGAGGATGCCCCCATGCTTCGGCATATATATATTTTTAGGTAGGCACAGGTTGCGTTAAATGTTTTATTTTTTACTATGTTTTTTTTGTATTTTGCTTTGCAGGTATGGTAAGTAATACTGTTATACTGTAATGTTACTTTGTTTTTTTGTTAACCATCATTTGCTTAGCAGGTACGCCATTCAGTTGCAGCACGGATTTATTTATCTTGACAGCAACAGCGTTTGCTCCCACGATACATAAAGCCGTGACTCCAGCGCTGTCGGAGGTGATTTCACCACCACAGTTACATACTTCAGCATATATGCCGAAGCGTGGGGGCAGCAGTGGGTGGAGGAGCGATTTGCTCCTGCCTTTTGCGGGAGGATGCCCCCATGCTTCGGCATATATATACGGTGCATGTATGCCCATCATTAGAAGTGGGTGGATGAAGGGAGGTATTCTAATGGTGGGCATACCCACCGATCAATATCTTTTTTTCGTTCAGCCCACAGGCTGCATGAAAAAAAAAGTTTACAATGTATGCCCTACAAGGACCAGCAACGTACTGGTATGTTGCTGGACTTTGAGTGGTTATACCAGAATGATGCCTGCAGGTTTAGGTATCATCTTGGTATCATTCTTTTCAGCCAGTGGTCGGCTTTCTTGTAAAAGCAATCCTAGCGGCTAATTAGCCTCTAGACTGCTTTTACAAGCAGTGGGAGGGAATGCCCCCCCCCCCCCACACCGTCGTCCATGTTTTTCTCTGGCTCTCCTGTCCCAACAGGGAACTTGAGAATGCAGCCGGTGATTCAGCCAGCTGACCATAGAGCTGATCAGAGACCAGAATGGCTCCAAACATCTCTATGGCCTAAGAAACTGGAAGCTACAAGCATTTCATGACTTAGATTTCGCCGGATGTAAACAGCGCCATTGGGAAATTGGGAAAGCATTTTATCACACCGATCTTGGTGTGGTCAGATGCTTTGAGGGCAGAGGAGAGATCTAGGGTCTAATAGACCCCAATTTTTTCTAAAAAGAGTACCTGTCACTACCTATTGCTATCATGGGGGATATTTACATTCCCTGAGATAACAATAAAAATGATAAAAAAAAAATAAAAATGAAAGGAACAGTTTAAAAATAAGATAAAAAAGCAAAAGAAATAATTAAAAAAAAAAAAAAAAAAAAAAGCACCCCTGCCCCCCCCCTGCTCTCGCACAAAGGCGAACGCAAGCGTCGGTCTGGCGTCAAATGTAAACAGCAATTGCACCATGCATGTGAGGTATCACCGCGAAGGTCAGACCGAGGGCAGTAATTTTAGCAGTAGACCTCCTCTGTAAATCTAAAGTGGTAACCTGTAAAGGCTTTTAAAGGCTTTTAAAAATGTATTTAGTTTGTCGCCATTGCACGTTTGTGCGCAATTTTAAAGCATGTCATGTTTGGTATCCATGTACTCGGCCTAAGATCATCTTTTTTATTTCATCAAACATTTTGACAAAATAGTGTGTTTTAGTGTATTAAAATTTAAAAAAGTGTGTTTTTTCCCCAAAAAATGCGTTTGAAAAATCGCTGCGCAAATACTGTGTGAAAAAAAAAAATGAAACACCCACCATTTTAATCTGTAGGGCATTTGCTTTAAAAAAATATATAATGTTTGGGGGTTCAAAGTAATTTTTTTGCAAAAAAAAATAATTTTTTCATGTAAACAATAAGTGTCAGAAAGGGCTTTGTCTTCAAGTGGTTAGAAGAGTGGTCGATGTGTGACATAAGCTTCTAAATGTTGTGCATAAAATGCCAGGACAGTTCAAAACCCCCCCAAATGACCCCATTTTGGAAAGTAGACACCCCAAGCTATTTGCTGAGAGGCATGTCGAGTCCATTGAATATTTTATATTGTGACACAAGTTGCGGGAAAAAGACAAATTTTTTTTTTATTTTTTTTTTTTTTGCACAAAGTTGTCACTAAATGATATATTGCTCAAACATGCCATGGGAATATGTGAAATTACACCCCAAAATACATTCTGTTGCTTCTCCTGAGTACGGGGATACCACATGTGTGAGACTTTTTGGGAGCCTAGCCGCGTACGGGACCCCGAAAACCAAGCCCCGCCTTCAGGCTTTCTAAGGGCGTAAATTTTTGATTTCACTCTTCACTGCCTATCACAGTTTCGGAGGCCATGGAATGCCCAGATGGCACAACCCCCCCCCCCCCAAATGACCCCATTTTGGAAAATAGACACCCAAAGCTATTTGCTGAGCGGTATAGTGAGTATTTTGCAGACCTCACTTTTTGTCACAAAGTTTTGAAAATTGAAAAAAGAAAAAAGAAAAAAAAAATACGTTTTTCTTGCCTTTCTTCATTTTCAAAAACAAATGAGAGCTGCAAAATACTCACCATGCCTCTCAGCAAATAGCTTGGGGTGTCTACTTTCCAAAATGGGGTCATTTGGGGGGGTTTTGTGCCATCTTGGCATTTTATGGCCTTCAAAACTGTGATAGGTAGTGAGAAGTGAAATCAAAAATTTATGCCCTTAGAAACCCTGAAGGCGGTGCTTGGTTTTCGGGGCCCCGTACGCGGCTAGGCTCCCAAAAAGTCCCACACATGTGGTATCCCCGTACTCAGGAGAAGCAGCAGAATATATTTTGGGGTGCAATTCCACATATGCCCATGGCATGTTTGAGCAATATATCATTTAGTGACAACTTTGTGCAAAAAAAAAAAAAAAAAAAAAAAATTGTCACTTTCCAGCAACTTGTGTCAAAATATAAAATATTCCATGGACTCAACATGCCTCTCTGCAAATAGCTTGGGGTGTCTACTTTCCAAAATGGGGTCATTTGGGGGGGTTTTGTGCCATCTTGGCATTTTATGGCCTTCAAAACTCTGATAGGTAGTGAGGAGTGAAATAAAAAATTTATGCCCTTAGAAATCCTAAAGGCGGTGATTGGTTTTCGGGGCCCCGTACGCGGCTAGGCTCCCAAAAAGTCCCACACATGTGGTATCCCCATACTCAGGAGAATCAGCAGAATGTATTTTGGGGTGCAATTCCACATATGCCCATGGCCTGTGTGAGCAATATATCATTTAGTGACAACTTTTTGTAAATTTTTTTTTTTTTTTTTTTGTCATTATTCAATCACCTGGGACAAAAAAAATAAATATTCAATGGGTTCAACATGCCTCTCAGCAATTTCCTTGGGGTGTCTACTTTCCAAAATGGGGTCATTTGGGGGGGTTTTGTACTGCCCTGCCATTTTAGCACCTCAAGAAATGACATAGGCAGTCATAAACTAAAAGCTGTGTAAATTCCAGAAAATGTACCCTAGTTTGTAGGCGCTATAACTTTTGCGCAAACCAATAAATATATGCTTATTGACTTTTTTTTTTACCAAAGACATGTGGCCGAATACATTTTGGCCTAAATGTATGACTAAAATTGAGTTTATTGGATTTTTTTTATAACAAAAAGTAGAAAATATCATTTTTTTTCAAAATTTTCGGTCTTTTTCCGTTTATAGCGCAAAAAATAAAAATGGCAGAGGTGATCAAATACCATCAAAAGAAAGCTCTATTTGTGGGAAGAAAAGGACGCAAATTTCGTTTGGGTACACCATTGCATGACCGCGCAATTAGCAGTTAAAGCGACGCAGTGCCAAATTGTAAAAAGTGCTCTGGTCAGGAAGGGGGTAAATCCTTCCGGGGCTGAAGTGGTTAAGATATTTCATTACTGCCGGTAAAGATGAGCAGATATTGGTCAAAAAAAGAAGATCGTCTGCATATACCTTCTCCTTCATATCTCCCCTAATGAGACCGATAACACCACATGAAGCCCGCATAAGACAAGCCAAGGGCTCTTTAGCTAGGGCAAAGGAGAAGGGGGGACAATGGGCACCCCGGCAAAGTCTGAAACTAGAAGATTGGAGGCTATTAACCCTAATTGATGCCATAGGAGCTGCATACAACAACCAAGCTCAAATTTTTCCAGAATGGCCCATAGATAAGGCCATTGAACACTATTGAAGGCCTTTATGGCATCCAGTGCCAAAAAGGCACAATTTGGATGATCCGGGAGTGGAACCTGCATATTTAACCACTTGAGGTCCGGGCCATAGCCGAATGACGGCTACAGCGCGGACCTCAATTTTCGGGAGGCCGTCATGGGACGTCCTCCCCTGTGCACGCGCACCGCACGCACCCTGCAGGGCGCGCGGTGTGCGCGCGATGATCACCTAGTCACAGAGACTCGGATGATCACATATCCGAGTAAGGGGCCGGTCCCGGCCCCTTACCATGTGATCAGCTGTCAGCCAATGACAGCTGATCACATGATGTAAACAAAACCTCGGTGATCGGTTTCGTTTTCTCCTCACGCTGACAGCGTGATGAGGAATAACAAGCTGATCACCGGCTTATGTCAAAGGGACATCGGTCCCAAAGAGGAAGGAGGCAGATATGCCTCATCTGTGCCAACAGGTGCCATCTGTCATTGCCACCTGCCAGTGCCCACAAGTGCCACCTATCAATGCCCTCAAGTGCCACCTATCAATGCCCACAAGTGCCAATCAGTGCCACCTAGCAGTGCTGCCATCAATCAGTGCCCAATCAGTGCCCATCACCGCCACACATCAGTGCCCATCACTGCTACCTATTGGTGCCCATCAGTGCCATCTCATCAGCGTACATCAACGAAGGAGAAAAATTACCTGTTTGCAAAATTTTATAACAAAATATAAAAAAAAAAAATTTTTTTTTTTTTAATTCTGTCTTTTTCATTTTTTTTAACAAAAACTAAAAACCGCAGAGGTGATCAAATACCATCAAAAGAAAGCTCTATTTGTAGGAAAAAAATGATTTAAATTTCATTTGGGTACAGTGTTGTATGACCGCGCAATTGTCATTCAAAGTACGACAGCGCTAAAAGCTGAAAATTGGTCTGGACAGGAGGGGGGTTTAAGTGCCCAGTAAGCAAGTGGTTAAATATGCACATCTAATATTAACTGCTGTTGAAATTTTGGGAACAAATCCTACCTGATCTGAGTGAATAATATGTTTAATAACCTTGTTTAACCACTTGCCTACCAGGTACTTACACCCCCTTCCTGGCACAGCCATTTTTCCGCTGTCGCACTTTGAATGACAATTGTGTGGTCATGCTACACTGTACCCAAACACATTTTTTATCATTTTCTTCACACAAATAGAGTTTTTTTTTGGTGGTATTTAATCACTGCTGGGTTTTTTATTTTTTACAAAAAAAAAGACCAAAAATTTTGAAAAAAAAATGTTTACTTTTTTTCTATCAGTAAATTTTGTAACCAAGTAATTTTTTCGCCTTCACTGATGTGCGCTGATGGGGCAGCACTGATGAGCACTGATAGGCTGAACTGGTGGGCATTGATGAAGTGGCACTTATGGGCACTGATTAGGTGACACTGATGATGAGGCACTAATATGCCACACTGATGAGCACTGATAGGCAGCACGGATAGGCGGTACTGATGGGCATTGATTGACAGCAGTGATGGGCATTGATGGGCAGAACTGATAGATGGCACTGATTGCCAGCACTGACTGGCATCGCTAACGGGCACTGAATGAATGGTGGCACTTGTGGGCAGTAGTGGGAACTGATTGCTGCCACTGGTGGGCACTGTTAGCTGGCATTAGTGGGCAATGATGGGCACTGATTTGTGACACTATATTACAATATTGTAATCAGGGCTCTGATGATCAGTGACCCGATTACATTCCTAGATGTCCCCCTGCGTCGAGATGCCGCTGATCGGCTCTCCTCGCCACACACTCTGTTAGTGCGAGGAGAGCCGATTACCGGCACTTCCTTGTTTACATGTGAATGGCTGTGATTGGACACAGCCGATCACATGGTCAAAGAGCTGCGGATGCGGCTCTTTACAGAGATCGGGGTCGCGCTGTGTCATAGCAACACGGGGCGGCCGCCCATGGGCATGCGAAAGCGGGCGTTCTGGGACGCCGTCATATGACGGCGCCCCAAAACGAGAGCTGCACCGCCCCGCCGCCATTTGACGGTGGGCGGGCGGCAAGCAGTTAATCTGGTAGCGAGTACTTTGGCAAGAATTTTAACATTTAAGAATTTTAACATCTGTAGACAATAAAGAAATTGGTTTATAGGATTCAGGGTGTTACAGGTTTCTAACTTTTTTAGTTAGAACTATTATAACAGATTGGCACATACTATCCGGAAGCCGACCTTATAATTCATTCTTTATTAAACATTTTTCTCTTATTACAATAAACATTTACATGGCTCATCTCCCCAAGACAGAGGACAATATTCAATATCCTGGTTTATATATACATGCCAACAACAGGGAAGGCTCCCTCTACACCCCCTCCCCCATACCCTAAAAAAAGAGAAGAAAAGAGAAAAAAAGAGAAAAAAAATTAAAAATTTAAAAAAAAAAAAAAAAAACAGTTTTATAAGAGTGCTAAAAAAAATAATTTAAGATCTTCCAATATTGTACTCTGTATACATTGTTGACTTAATACGTGTTAAAGGAGAGGGGGAAAAAAAAAATTTCAAAGAAGGGGAAAAGACCTTCTTTCAAGTGATGTGCTCTGTGTATCATTAACTTATTACATATGAAAGAAAGTAAAACCAAAAACTCGGGATGAAAGTATTATAAAACTTATTTAAATTATTCAAATATTAGTGCTCTATATATATTATTGACCTGTTATGTGTGAAAGAAAAAAAAAAGGGGGGGGGGGTGGTAAACCTTCCCCTCATTTATGAATGCAGTATAAAATAATTCAAAAATGTTCAAGTGCTTGTGCTTTATGTATGTTATTAACTTATTACGTGAAAAGGAGAGTATAAAAAGGGGGGGGGGGGGGGACTTACCCTATTAGTTGATTATGTAATAATTCAAAAATATCAAGTGCTTGTGCTCTACCTCTGTTATTACCTATTAAATGTGAGTGAAAAAAAAAGGGGAGGGGAATAGGGGGGATAAACCCTCCCCTCATTTATGAATATATTATAATTCAAAAATTTTCACATGCTTGTGTATATTATTAACTTATTACGTGAGAAAAAATAAATAAATAAATAAATAATATATATATATATATATATATATATATATATATATATATATATATATATATATAAAAATATATGAGAGGATGCCAAGCAAAGGACAATAAAATTTGGACCGGTGGCTCTCGGACACCTGTAGGTGACCGATGGCCTAGGCCCTCCAGGGATGTCACCTATTACGAACAATAGATCTGTCAAATAGACTCTAGGCAGGTATTGCCATCTGTACTCTGTTTGCTTGCAGAATGACAACTTAGGAAATTTGTTTTGAATCTAGGCTGTAATACTATTTTTCCACACATAAAACTGTATTGTCTTAAAGAAACATGCAAGATTATGTTGTATATGTAAATTGTTTAATAAAAAACTTTTTGGGAAAAAAAAAAAAGACTGAAAAAGGAAACTAATGTACTCACCACTTCTACGGACTTTTAGTTTTTGGAGGTAGACACATTTTAACTATGAGCTCCGTTCGTGGATGTTATCCATACATGCACAAGCTAGGAGATGGTGTGTAACCTCAAAAACTTTGCAGGGCTGAACCTGTCAGACTCCTTAGCCTACATTCACACTAGTCCTGCTGAATAATCCTGTATTTTTGGTGAATTTTTGTAGCATGTTTTTATATACTTTTTTTGCATGCGTTTTCAACCTTCCTGCTTTTTTGTAGGAATAGGAGACTGGTTGTTAAAGGATAAGTTCACTGTTTAAGAAAAAATTATAAATGCACATATTTTTGCAGAAAAAAAAGTGTGCTTTTTTTTCTCTTTTCCTGCAGGAGCCTGGTAATCATTGCACCTGTGATCAGCGGATCAGGGGTACAATGCCAGGCTTCTGTAGACAAGCCCTGCAGCTTTCAGCCTGTACCTGCATATGGGCTGCCAGTTACAAAGCGGCAGTCTTCTGAATGAACTAGGGCTCTCATCAGTGCCCTCACAGTTCCTTTAGAACAACAAGCTGTACTATATTCATTCACAAGAAACTGTGGGCGGAGTTCCACACGGCTGCACTGTTTAGGAATAGTGACAGTGGGTGCAGGCACAGGATCCCCAGCCTGCTTTCACACTGAGGTGGGGATCGAGGAGGGATGCTACAGGGGCTGGCACATGCTACATGTAACATGTCCTGAAAGGTGGCCTTATCCTTTAAACCCAAAACTTTGCCATACCAAAAAGCTCCTAATGAATTCTATGGGTCCAAAAAAGCAGTATGCTGCACCAAAAGAATCACCTGCACATTGTCAAAAATATCACTGCACCATGTTGCAATGTCCTGGATTGGCCAAAGGTCATAGAGAATAATGTTATTTCCATTGTTCTGGATTGCAGGATGATGGCAGATGTATAAAAATCACACAAGTGTAAATGAAGCCTATTGCCGCGTACACACGGTCGGACTTTACGGCAGACTTTGCCCAGCGGACTTTGACGGACTTTACGACGGACTTTCTGAATGAATGGACTTGCCTACACACAATCCACCAAAGTCCGTCGAATTCGTACGTGATGACGTACGACCGGACTAAAACAAGGAAGTTCATAGCCAATAGCTGCCCTAGCGTGGCTTTTTGTCCGTCGAACTAGCACACAGACGAGCGGACTTTTGGACCGGACTCGATTTCGACGGATTGATTTAAAACATGTTTCAAATCGAAGTCCGTCCAACTTTCGAGAAAACAAAGTCCGCTGGAGCCCACACACGATCGAATTGTCCGACGAAATCCCGTCCGCCGGGCAAAGTCTGCCGTAAAGTCCGCTCGTGTGTACGTGGCATTAGACACATTGTATAGGTAATTCTTATTAATTAAGTATAACAAAATAACACTAAATATTACAATGTGTGTAATCCTAGCTGTGACCTGTTCTTTTCAAGAAGGACAGCAGAAAACCCGATTGGGACTTTCAGGCCAAACAGTAATGGTAGTCACTATGCATCCTCATTTACTAGCTAGTTTCTGCAACTATAAGGCCATTTAATTGGAACAATTTGTGTGTTTTTGATTTTTTTTAGTATGCACAGCTCTAGTCGGAGTCCCAATGTATCACAAAGGACATAGCCAAGCAATTCTAGGTCCTTGGGCAGCTTCACATTTGCACATAAAACACAGAAACTGCTGATCTCACATAGCACTTCTGGTCATTTGGCTTCAGAACAAGGGGGTTTTCTTTTTATGAATTAAAGAGCAAAAGCCCTTTTAAGACTTCATGAATCTTTTATGTTATAAAATGATCAAACAGCAAATAAGGACTGTTAAACAATAGTCTTATTTAAAAACATAATAAGTTACAGGGTAAACACGATACCTTAAACTCCAGGTCGGTGTATTGTGCCTCCTTCCTCTCGTGCATTAAACCCAGACAAAAGGCCTGGAAGTTTATTTCATGTTTGGTCTGTTTGATGATCTCCCGTAGTAATGCACGCGATGCTCGCAGATAATCCTCTTTATTGATAAGCAAGTCTTGGAACACCATAGCAAGGAACTAAGGAAAGCAAAAGACATTTCACACTGTGAGTTGTTTACTCCCAAATTCTGTTAAATTTGACTAATAAGGAAGTTACCTTTGGTGCCAGCTCGGAGCTGTGCTGTAATACAGTATACAAGATCTGCATGTTGTTGGGGTTCCTAGCGTTGGAAAGCTCATTAAAAATCACAAACTTGACCACTGTGCCAAGGTTATCTTTGTGTGCATTCAAAAGCTCCCTACAATAAGGAAAATGGAAAAAAGGTGCCAGTAAGAGTTAAAACATTCAAGTAAAGAAGTTATGTGTTTTCAAACAGTTTACAAGGTTTACCCAAATGGAGGAATACCCAAATGCATCTTATAGAAAAGAGTCGCTGTTAGGTGCTTGCAGGGCCACCCATGGCTGGCATTTTGGCCCATTCAGCAGGAATTGTCTGAAATTCAAACCATCTATTAGGGACCAGACACTGCTCTCAGAAGAGCACTGAATGTTTACTGGGCGGTTGGGGGGAGCTGTTGGAGGTTTCGCCGGTCACAGTGAGTTCCCTTTTGGGGTGCCGATGGAATCCCTCAGGCCTCCTACAACTACTCCATGGATAGCCTAGGGATTTATCCTCTCTTTAGCTCTTTCTTTAGGTAAACGGTCTTGTTCTTTTGGATTATCTGTTAAAACCACAGGCCGGGTCCTAACCCCTAACACTTATTATTGTTTTTCTTTTATTTTCTGTGTTTTTTTTTTCTTGTGTTTCTTCTTCTGCCTGAAATGCCTACCCCATTGGGGTCTAACTGTTTGTGATATGACTACTCTGCATTCATGCTTCGTTGACTGTACAACTTACTTATTGAAAAAAACAATAAATATTTTGAAAAGAAGAGCACTGAAAAGATAAGTAGCTTATTGCCAGAACAAACAAATATATTTTATTCACTGCCAGCAGATACTGCATATCTTGATTCAGTTAATACAAGTATAAAATATATACAGTGCATCTAGAGAGTATTCACAGCGCTTCATTTTTTCCACATTTTGTTATGTCGCAGCCTTATTCCAAAATGGATTAAATTCATTATTTTCATCAATATTCTACAAACAATGCTCCATAATGACGACGTGAAAGACGTTTGTTTGAAATCTTTGCAAATTTATTTAAAAAAAAAAAAGGAAAAAGCCTTTGCTCAATACTTTGTTGAAGCACCTTTGGTACCAATTACATCCTCAAGTCTTTTTGAGTATGATGCTACAAGCTTTGCACACCTATTTTTGGGTAGTTTCCCCTATTATTCTTTGCAGGACCTCTCAAGCTCCATCAGGCTGGATGGGGAGCGTCGGTGCACAGCCATTTTCAGATCTCTCAAGAGATGTGTAATCGGTTTCAAGTCTGGGCTCTGGCTGGGCCACCCAAGGACATTTACAGTAGGGCTGAAACAACTAATCGATTAATCGACAACTAATCGATTAGGAAAATAATCGATTACTATTTTCATAATCGATTAATCGGCCAGTAACATAATGGGGTTAAAAAAAATAAATTGAGCCTTTTATAGTACAAAAAGAGCAAATAATCGCTACTGTAAATGTTACTTTCACAGTTCTACAGTAAAAAAATGAATCCCTTACAATAGAGATTATCTGTTTTTTTTGTACTATAAAAGGCTAATTTTAGTGTTTTTTTTTAACCCCATTATGTTACTAAATGTCTTAGACCTGGTTCACATCTATCTGTTTTTGGTGCTTTTTGCAGAAAGGCACTGCAGTTCATTTACATGGTTTCCTATGGGACACATTCACATCTATGCTTTTTTTCAGCCGCTGCGTATTTGGAAAGGTTCAGGGACTGTTTTTATGCAAAACTGTGCTTTTTTGGTTCAAAGCATGTGTTTTTTGTAGCAATTTGTGTTTTTTAATCTGCCCAACAACAAATTGGCCAAAAAATGCAAAAACATGCAAATTGCAGCAAAATCACGTGTGCAAAAATCAAAACGCACAGCAAAAAGCACTGCAGAAACATATCAAAAGCAAACTGCATAGGTGTGTACCGAGCCTTATGCTGGCCACGCGGATCAATTTTCAGAAGAGAATATTCAGACGAAAAATCTTTGTACATTCGCTGAATGAAAGAATGTTTGAAATTTTCACTTGTTTTTAACATTGTGTTTTTAAAATGAACAAAAACCACATACACTGTCTGAAAATTCCTTTGACCAAGAAGTTTTTCTATTTCCAAATTGTCACCGTGGTTGAAAATGAATGTCAATTTGACCCCACTAACAATTAGAAAATCGAACAAATGTTCTTAAAATGCCTTTTTTTTTTTTGAAGGAAGATATTGTTTTTTAAATTAAAAAAAATGATCTCTGAGTCTGATGATATTTACCAGATTCACCCTTTTTTAATAGTATATATCCTCTAATAGCATATACAGTATATCTCTCCTCTAATAGTATACACAGTATATCTCTTCCGTCTGTTATTCTCAGAGTGGATTAGATATGTTGCTCCCTAACCATATACCGTATTTATCGGCGTATAACACGCGCCGGCGTATAACACGCACCCCAAGTTTAGGAGAGAATTTTAAGGAAAAAAACTTTTAGGAGGGAAGTTTAAGGAAAAGAAACTTACATTAAAATGCCCATCAATGCAGCCTCATCAGTGTTCATCTGCAGCCTTGTTAGTGTCATTGCACAAGAAAGAAAAAACAAGCAGCGCAAGTCCCATTGTTCATAATCTATCAATGTTATCAACAAGAATGTCCTTTAGAGCAAACTGCTCTTTGTGAGATGTATACAGTCTATATGCAGGGCAGCCTTTTAAGGGGAGGTGAAGCAACTCCACATATGCAAAAAAAGAAAAACAGGAAAAGGCGCCTCTTAGTAAAACTGTATTTTAATGATAACATTCCATTAAAGCCACTCACATGTAAAACTTAGTTGGTCCGGCGTGGGAAGCTTCAGTATAGCTATACAAGATTGCGTCCTCCCATGTCACATAGTCACACTCCTTCTCTTGCTGCCGGCCGGTCTGTGTAGCGCGGACTTCCGGGATTCAGTGAGACTCCAGAACGAGGCTTGGACATCCGCCGAGCAGTCGATAGGAGGGCTGGGACGCTGGAACGCAAATCCAAATGTATTCGCTGTACTGCCGTAAAGCAACGCGTTTCGGAGCATGCGCACTAGAGCACGCTCCTTTCTCAAGCTAAGGAGATGGTGTTACGTTGCAGCCTATTTAAGTGCTCTCCTGGCACCGCCGCCTAATGGTTACGAGTATAATTACAGGAAGTTAAAAGAAATTTAAAAACAAACAGGTTGATATAAATTAAGAAGAAAAATGATATTTACATTGTGCAATTTTCCTCTGTATGTACTAGTTTCCACTATATACATACACAGTATCTAAATATATGGTAAAAGTAGATTAGTATATTTTTCTGGTGTATTTTTGTATGTTTCATGTATTACAATTCGGGTTATAAGTGTAAACAACTATAATGTATGAGTGTGAGCAGACTCTATTAGCTTATACAATTATATAGGGAAAGCTCCTATATAGAGTATATGGGGATGGTAGTATTCTTTTAAGCGTTATATATAATAACACTAACATATTTTAAGAATAAAAGCATTATTATAAAATATAAGTGTATATTTCATTAAAATTATTTGAATAAGTATAAAAACTATTCTCATATACTCGTATAAAAAGCGTGATTTTACAGTAACAGAACTAAATTACGGCAGTATTCTTATAACATAATTACATAAAAGGCAAGTGACACACCCAAAATAAATATTTTTATAGAATGGTGGATATTTCTAATTCTTCGTTAATTCCGCCAGGATTCAGGGCATCTAAAGAATAAATCCAGAAGGTTTCCCTTTCACATAATCTAAAAAATCTTTCAGCTGCGGGTAGGTTTTTCGGTATTTGCTCAATAACCCATACCTCAAGACCTTCGGTGGATTTTGCATGGTGTTCACAGAAATGACGGGGGACACTATGTTTGTCTCTCCCTCCTTCTATTTTTCTTCTGTGCTCACCAAATCTTTGCCTTAATGGACGTATAGTGCGCCCTACATAGATGAGGTTGCAGGGGCAGCTCAAACCATAAACTACAAAATCTGAGCCACAGTTGTAAAAATTGTCAAGCACGTAGGTTTTTCCTTTAGTGGAAAAATGTTTTTTTCCATGCTTGACAAAATTACAAGTTTTGCACATGGCTTTTTTACATTGGAACATGCCCTTGAGAGGAATCATGTGGGCCTGTGCTACTGTAGTTTCTTTTATGGACTTTAATTTACTTGGCGCTATTTTGTTTTTAATGTTGGGGGCTTTCCTGTAAGTGATTTTTGGGTAATTGGGTAAAACTGGTTTGAGATGTGGGTCCTCAAGAAGGATAGGCCAATACTTTCTAAAGATTGCTTCCATTTGAGAAAATTTGGTATGAAACCTAGTAATGAAACGTCCCGATGAGTTGGGCATTTCTTCATTTTTGTGTTTCACGACAGGTGTTGGTTGTAAATAGTATTTTTGTGCTTGATCTACCAATGACTCTGGATACTCTTTGTCCTTAAGTTTTTTTCTAAGTAGCTGACTCTGTTCCATATAATCAGATGTTTTTGTACAATTTCTCCGTAATCGGCAAAACTGCCCTTTAGGGATGTTGTTTTTCCATTTGTTGTAATGGCAGCTTCTGTAATGCAGTAAAGAGTTTCCTGCTGTCGGTTTGAAAAAGTTTTTCGCATGTATCTCATTGCCTACATGGAAAAGATCAAGGTCTAAGAAGGCTAATCTCTCTTTATCCATAACATAGGTAAAACTCAGACCATGTGGGTTGTTGTTACAATGGGACACAAACTCATTAACAGCATCAACTGGACCATCCCAAATAATAATGATATCGTCTATAAAACGACCATAAAAAATGAGATGTCTGAGAAAAGGATTATTTTGCCAGATGTATCTGTGTTCCCATAATCCCATTGCCAGATTCGCATATGAGGGCGCGAAATTGGCCCCCATAGCTGTCCCCTGGATCTGTAGATAATGCTGTTCATTAAATGTAAAATAATTGTGTGTTAGGCAGTATCTAGCACAATCCAAAATGAATGTGGCCTGTTTATTGCTCATGTATGGGTCTTGAGATATAAAGTGACTTAGTGCTGTTATTCCAAAGGCATGGGGAATAGACGTGTACAATGAGTTCACATCTAAAGATATCCAAATATATTGGTCTTCCCATCTGTAAGGTTTCAATAAATCCAGCAGATGTGTTCCATCTCGGATATATGATTGCAGTCCTTGTGCTAAGGGCTGTAGATGGTGATCTATATATTTTGATAGTCCAGAAGTAATACTGTCCATGGCAGCAATAATAGGTCTCCCCGGGGGGTTAGTCTGGTTCTTGTGAATTTTGGGTATGTGATAAAAGTATGGGGTCCTGTAGAAGTCCCTCCGTAAGAAGGAGGCTTCATTTTTATTGATGATATTAGATTGGATAGCTCCATCGATAAGTGTGTTCATATCCTTTTGATATTCCAATAAAGGATCTGAGCTCAACTTATGGTAGGTGGAGCTGTCTGCAAGCAAGCGTTCTGCTTCTTTTATGTAATCTAATCTGTTTTGGATCACAATTCCGCCGCCCTTGTCAGCGGTTTTTATGATCAGATCTTTATTATCTGTTAATGCTTTTAGGGCCATTTTTTCTTTTGTAGTGAGGCTACCGAGATTTGTAGTACTTGCTTCCCCCTGACTGCACATCTTTTTAAGGTCTGAAAATACCATATTATAAAATGTGGTGAGGTGTGGGCCTTTTGACTGGTATGGATAGAAAATCGATTTTGGTTTTAATCCAGAATGTATGACTGGTGGGGAGGTATGCAGATGTTGTGTAAAGAGATCTAGCCCTGTATATGAGTCATCATGGTACAGATGCTCAAGCATCTCCATCATTTCTACATCAAAATCAAATACCAGTTCTTCAGCGGGGAGATCTACAGTACCTACTAGACAGGGGCTACTACCATTATTTTTATTTTTAGTATTTTTGATATGAAAAAATCTATGTAATGTTAAATTTCTGATGTATCTATTCAGATATTTGAACAAAATAAATGGGTCTGGTTTATTGGATGGAGAAAAATTAAGACCATGATTTAACAGGGAGACTTCTGCTGAGGACAAAGTATGTTGGGATAAATTAAAGATTTTGACCGTTTCCGGTTGTTGTTTATTTGTACTTATATTTCTACTTCTTCCCCCTCTGCAGCCTCTCCGACGAACTTTCTTTTTGTCTGGGTGGCTGGAGAGGGGTTTGTGGATAAAAAAGATGGATTATCTAGTGTAATGCAGGAACCAAATGTAATTGGTGTATTGATTGTATTTTGTGGAGTAGACTTGGGACCAATGGAGGGGATACTAGGTACTGAACAAATTGATGTTTGAGTTCCAGATAAAGGCATAGCACTATTAACATAGGGTACAGTGACAGTATTGCTAATGTTTGAAGTTTTTTGTCTGGGTTCATCTAATGGAGTAGAAATATCCATTTCTATTATCTGTACCGGGTTTTTAATTTGTGAGGAGACTTTACTGGTAATAGCGGAAATACTATTTGTAGAACTAGGCTTAGGACGGTTATAAAATGAATTTAATTTACTCAATAATTTGGCTTTTGGTGACTTGGTAACTGATTTCGTGATATCCTGTCGTTGTGTATGGTGATCTATGTGGAAAGAACACTCCGTGCCTCTGACTGTTTTGTGTTTCGAAGACGAAGCACGTGATGGTAACAAAGGATGGGGTAAAGATCCTGAAGTAATGGAATGACTGAAAGGATCTAATTCCATTAACGACGGGATATGTGTAGGTTTTTTCATCCATGTAAATACTTTTTTATTAGAATAATCTAAGATGTCCCGTCTGAATTTTCCTATTTTACTGAAAATAAGATCATTTTCTTGCTTTTTTGTATTGTTCTTAAGAATATCTAGCCAGGGAGAGGGAATATTTTGTCCTGCATTAATTATATCTGTGGATAATGTTTCTACAGTTTTTTTGAGATTTTCGAACTTTTTTTCTCTATCCTTTACCAATATGGTCATCCACTTGGTAGTGCAAAATTCAGCCAGACTGCCCCATTCTTTAGCGTCTTCTGGTTCCAAAAAAGAGCAGTTTTTGAGTATGCGGAGACCTCGTGGTGAGATTCTATTTTTCAAATATTGGTTGAGAAAATATTTGTCCCACCATTGGGAGTTGGTGGAATGTATGAGACGTTCTAGTTTTTTGAATTTTCCGCATAATTTGTATCGTGCATTTTTATCCAAAATAGCATTTGGACTAAAAATGGACGAGGGTAAGTAACTGTATAATTGGTCTAAAATACTACATTTTATCGTTTCTATTTCCGTAATGAAATCCATATTGATGTACTCAGGGTAAATGAACAATATTAAAATGTGTGTGTATATGTACGTTTTGGTTATGTAATGTGATAATACACTAATCCAAAAAGGTGCTAGTGCGTAATGGAAGGCCAAAATTATTAAAATTATTAAAAAATCCAATCAGAAAAAAATATATATATATGCACAATTGAAAAGGGGGGGGGGAGCAACAATAATCAATATAGGATAGCAACAATAATCAATATAGGATACACTAAAAGGACATTCTTGTTGATAACATTGATAGATTATGAACAATGGGACTTGCGCTGCTTGTTTTTTCTTTCTTGTGTACATTGTCTTTTGAAGCTTGTGTTTAGTGGCTGCAAACATCAGTGTTTTATCTTTGTTATTCATTTACTGTCTAGATATATATATATATATTTTTTAGTGCATCTTATATTGATTATTGTTGCTATCCTATATTGATTATTGTTGCTTCCCCCCCCCCCCTTTTCAATTGTGCATATATATATATATATATATTTTTTTCTGATTGGATTTTTTAATAATTTTAATAATTTTGGCCTTCCATTACGCACTAGCACCTTTTTGGATTAGTGTATTATCACATTACATAACCAAAACGTACATATACACACACATTTTAATATTGTTCATTTACCCTGAGTACATCAATATGGATTTCATTACGGAAATAGAAACGATAAAATGTAGTATTTTAGACCAATTATACAGTTACTTACCCTCGTCCATTTTTAGTCCAGATGCTATTTTGGATAAAAATGCACGATACAAATTATGCGGAAAATTCAAAAAACTAGAACGTCTCATACATTCCACCAACTCCCAATGGTGGGACAAATATTTTCTCAACCAATATTTGAAAAATAGAATCTCACCACGAGGTCTCCGCATACTCAAAAACTGCTCTTTTTTGGAACCAGAAGACGCTAAAGAATGGGGCAGTCTGGCTGAATTTTGCACTACCAAGTGGATGACCATATTGGTAAAGGATAGAGAAAAAAAGTTCGAAAATCTCAAAAAAACTGTAGAAACATTATCCACAGATATAATTAATGCAGGACAAAATATTCCCTCTCCCTGGCTAGATATTCTTAAGAACAATACAAAAAAGCAAGAAAATGATCTTATTTTCAGTAAAATAGGAAAATTCAGACGGGACATCTTAGATTATTCTAATAAAAAAGTATTTACATGGATGAAAAAAACCTACACATATCCCGTCGTTAATGGAATTAGATCCTTTCAGTCATTCCATTACTTCAGGATCTTTACCCCATCCTTTGTTACCATCACGTGCTTCGTCTTCGAAACACAAAACAGTCAGAGGCACGGAGTGTTCTTTCCACATAGATCACCATACACAACGACAGGATATCACGAAATCAGTTACCAAGTCACCAAAAGCCAAATTATTGAGTAAATTAAATTCATTTTATAACCGTCCTAAGCCTAGTTCTACAAATAGTATTTCCGCTATTACCAGTAAAGTCTCCTCACAAATTAAAAACCCGGTACAGATAATAGAAATGGATATTTCTACTCCATTAGATGAACCCAGACAAAAAACTTCAAACATTAGCAATACTGTCACTGTACCCTATGTTAATAGTGCTATGCCTTTATCTGGAACTCAAACATCAATTTGTTCAGTACCTAGTATCCCCTCCATTGGTCCCAAGTCTACTCCACAAAATACAATCAATACACCAATTACATTTGGTTCCTGCAGTACACTAGATAATCCATCTTTTTTATCCACAAACCCCTCTCCAGCCACCCAGACAAAAAGAAAGTTCGTCGGAGAGGCTGCAGAGGGGGAAGAAGTAGAAATAGAAGTACAAATAAACAACAACCGGAAACGGTCAAAATCTTTAATTTATCCCAACATACTTTGTCCTCAGCAGAAGTCTCCCTGTTAAATCATGGTCTTAATT
This sequence comes from Lithobates septentrionalis, assembly GCA_037952835.1. Lineage (NCBI taxonomy): Eukaryota > Metazoa > Chordata > Amphibia > Anura > Ranidae > Lithobates > Lithobates septentrionalis. The sequence goes on along the minus strand of JBBDGP010001932.1, from coordinate 813,217 downwards.
TTTCTCCATCCAATAAACCAGACCCATTTATTTTGTTCAAAGATCTGAATAGATACATCAGAAATTTAACATTACATAGATTTTTTCATATCAAAAATACTAAAAATAAAAATAATGATAGTAGCCCCTGTCTAGTAGGTACTGTAGATCTCCCCGCTGAAGAACTGGTATTTGATTTTGATGTAGAAATGATGGAGATGCTTGAGCATCTGTACCATGATGACTCATATACAGGGCTAGATCTCTTTACACAACATCTGCATACCTCCCCACCAGTCATACATTCTGGATTAAAACCAAAATCGATTTTCTATCCATACCAGTCAAAAGGCCCACACCTCACCACATTTTATAATATGGTATTTTCAGACCTTAAAAAGATGTGCAGTCAGGGGGAAGCAAGTACTACAAATCTCGGTAGCCTCACTACAAAAGAAAAAATGGCCCTAAAAGCATTAACAGATAATAAAGATCTGATCATAAAAACCGCTGACAAGGGCGGCGGAATTGTGATCCAAAACAGATTAGATTACATAAAAGAAGCAGAACGCTTGCTTGCAGACAGCTCCACCTACCATAAGTTGAGCTCAGATCCTTTATTGGAATATCAAAAGGATATGAACACACTTATCGATGGAGCTATCCAATCTAATATCATCAATAAAAATGAAGCCTCCTTCTTACGGAGGGACTTCTACAGGACCCCATACTTTTATCACATACCCAAAATTCACAAGAACCAGACTAACCCCCCGGGGAGACCTATTATTGCTGCCATGGACAGTATTACTTCTGGACTATCAAAATATATAGATCACCATCTACAGCCCTTAGCACAAGGACTGCAATCATATATCCGAGATGGAACACATCTGCTGGATTTATTGAAACCTTACAGATGGGAAGACCAATATATTTGGATATCTTTAGATGTGAACTCATTGTACACGTCTATTCCCCATGCCTTTGGAATAACAGCACTAAGTCACTTTCTATCTCAAGACCCATACATGAGCAATAAACAGGCCACATTCATTTTGGATTGTGCTAGATACTGCCTAACACACAATTATTTTACATTTAATGAACAGCATTATCTACAGATCCAGGGGACAGCTATGGGGGCCAATTTCGCGCCCTCATATGCAAATCTGGCAATGGGATTATGGGAACACAGATACATCTGGCAAAATAATCCTTTTCTCAGACATCTCATTTTTTATGGTCGTTTTATAGACGATATCATTATTATTTGGGATGGTCCAGTTGATGCTGTTAATGAGTTTGTGTCCCATTGTAACAACAACCCACATGGTCTGAGTTTTACCTATGTTATGGATAAAGAGAGATTAGCCTTCTTAGACCTTGATCTTTTCCATGTAGGCAATGAGATACATGCGAAAAACTTTTTCAAACCGACAGCAGGAAACTCTTTACTGCATTACAAAAGCTGCCATTACAACAAATGGAAAAACAACATCCCTAAAGGGCAGTTTTGCCGATTACGGAGAAATTGTACAAAAACATCTGATTATATGGAACAGAGTCAGCTACTTAGAAAAAAACTTAAGGACAAAGAGTATCCAGAGTCATTGGTAGATCAAGCACAAAAATACTATTTACAACCAACACCTGTCGTGAAACACAAAAATGAAGAAATGCCCAACTCATCGGGACGTTTCATTACTAGGTTTCATACCAAATTTTCTCAAATGGAAGCAATCTTTAGAAAGTATTGGCCTATCCTTCTTGAGGACCCACATCTCAAACCAGTTTTACCCAATTACCCAAAAATCACTTACAGGAAAGCCCCCAACATTAAAAACAAAATAGCGCCAAGTAAATTAAAGTCCATAAAAGAAACTACAGTAGCACAGGCCCACATGATTCCTCTCAAGGGCATGTTCCAATGTAAAAAAGCCATGTGCAAAACTTTAATTTTGTCAAGCATGGAAAAAAACATTTTTCCACTAAAGGAAAAACGTACGTGCTTGACAATTTTTACAACTGTGGCTCAGATTTTGTAGTTTATGGTTTGAGCTGCCCCTGCAACCTCATCTATGTAGGGCGCACTATACGTCCATTAAGGCAAAGATTTGGTGAGCACAGAAGAAAAATAGAAGGAGGGAGAGACAAACATAGTGTCCCCCGTCATTTCTGTGAACACCATGCAAAATCCACCGAAGGTCTTGAGGTATGGGTTATTGAGCAAATACCGAAAAGCCTACCCGCAGCTGAAAGATTTTTTAGATTATGTGAAAGGGAAACCTTCTGGATTTATTCTTTAGACGCCCTGAATCCTGGCGGAATTAACGAAGAATTAGAAATATCCACCATTCTATAAAAATATTTATTTTGGGTGTGTCACTTGCCTTTTATGTAATTATGTTATAAGAATACTGCCGTAATTTAGTTCTGTTACTGTAAAATCACGCTTTTTATACGAGTATATGAGAATAGTTTTTATACTTATTCAAATAATTTTAATGAAATATACACTTACCGTATATAAGTCGAATTTTTCAGCACATTTTTTTGTGCTGAAAGTGCCCCCCTCGACTTATACTCGAGTCAAGCACTTTTCTGCAGCAAAAAATTTCATTTTCCGAACCGACTTTGGGGCCCCATATCTCAGGGCCACTTGGTGCTAGGAACCCCAAATTTGGTGTGCAAACCCAGTAGAACTGGTACCACAATATATCCAAAGCTGAAGTTCCTAGCACCAAGTGGCCCTGAGATACGGGGCCCCAAAACCGGTTCAGAAAATGTCATTTTCTGCTGCAGAAAAGTGCTTGACATTTTCTGAACTGAATTTGGTGTCCTGTATCTCAGTGCCACTTGGTGCTAGTAACCCCAGCTTTGGAAATTTTATGGTGCTAGTTCCACTGGGTTTGCACACCAAATTTGGGGTTCTGAGCACTAAGTGGCCCCAAGATACAGGGCCCCAAATTCGGACAACTGTGTCCATCTGCAGCAATGTCATTTCGGGACCCTTTGGGTTCAGAGACCCCAAATTTTGGCTGCAGCTAGGGGGCATCTAGGAACCCTTAACTACCGAGTTTGAAGTTCAGGGGACCTATGGCTGCAAATGGGCACAGTGAGGCATGCAAATGGGCACAGTGATGCTGCAAATGGGCATTGTTGACCCTCTTTTCCACTTACAGTAGCTGTGCATTTCTCACCCTCGTCTTATACTCGGGTCAATAAGTTTTTCCCATTTTTTTTGTGGTAAATTAGGGCCTCGACTTATACTCGGAACGACTTATACTCGAGTATATACGGTATATTTTATAATAATGCTTTTATTCTTAAAATATGTTAGTGTTATTATATATAACGCTTAAAAGAATACTACCATCCCCATATACTCTATATAGGAGCTTCCCCTATATAATTGTATAAGCTAATAGAGTCTGCTCACACTCATACATTATAGTTGTTTACACTTATAACCCGAATTGTAATACATGAAACATACAAAAATACACCAGAAAAATATACTAATCTATTTTTACCATATATTTAGATACTGTGTATGTATATAGTGGAAACTAGTACATACAGAGGAAAATTGCACAATGTATATATCAACCTGTTTGTTTTTAAATTTCTTTTAACTTCCTGTAATTATACTAGTAACCATTAGGCGGCGGTGCCAGGAGAGCACTTAAATAGGCTGCAACGTAACGCCATCTCCTTAGCTTGAGAAAGGAGCGTGCTCTAGTGCGCATGCTCCGAAACGCGTTGCTTTACGGCAGTACAGCGAATACATTTGGATTTGCGTTCCAGCGTCCCAGCCCTCCTATCGACTGCTCGGCGGATGTCCAAGCCTCGTTCTGGAGTCTCACTGAATCCCGGAAGTCCACGCTACACAGACCGGCCGGCAGCAAGAGAAGGAGTGTGACTATGTGACATGGGAGGACGCAATCTTGTATAGCTATACTGAAGCTTCCCACGCCGGACCAACTAAGTTTTACATGTGAGTGGCTTTAATGGAATGTTATCATTAAAATACAGTTTTACTAAGAGGCGCCTTTTCCTGTTTTTCTTTTAGTGTCATTGCAGCCTTTTCAGTGTCAGTGCAGCCTGGTCAGTGCAGCCTTGCCCCTGTGCAGCCTTGTCAGTTCAGTCTTGTCAGTGCAGCCTTGTCCCCAGTGCAGTCTTGTCAGTGCAGCCTTGTCAGTGCAGCCTTGTCCCCAGTGCAGCCTTGTCCCCAGTGTCCATGTCTGCCGCCGCCGCCATACACATGCTAGTAGTTTTAAATATGGCGCTGCGGAGTTCGGAGGGACTCGGCGCCGGCGGAACTGAACGAACGCCGCCGAGATACACATAGTCGAGTGTATGCGGCTCTCTCCGGCGCCACTCACAGTCCCGCCCTATGATGGACATAACACAGGTCCAATGGCGGGACTGGGCGTGACTGTGAGCGACGCTGGAAAGAGCCGAATACACTCGGGTATGTGTATCTCAGCTCTGTGATTTCGGCCCTCCGAACTCCGCGGCGCCATATTTAAAGCTACTCGCTATGTGAATGTCGGCGGCGATCGCCGACATTCACATAGCGATAGCGGGGATCGGCGTATAACACGCACCCACGACTTTCCCCTGATTTTAAGGGGGAAAAAGTGCGTGTTATACGCCGATAAATACGGTAGTTATTTATATTTACCACTGCATAGAGATATTTAAGAATATTGCCTTTTTTTAAAACTTTACATATTAACTAAATTATACACAACACTTTTTTTTTAAGCTTATAATCGGCCAACTAATCGATTATGAAAATAATCGTTAGTTGCAGCCCTAATTTACAGAGTTGTCCCGTAGCCACTCCTTTGTTATCTTGGCTATGCGCTTGAGGAGGAGCCGCTGCGGGACAGAGATAACAGTTGCTCTTTAAAAATTATGACTTAAATCAAGCCTTTATACTAGTGATTTAAAATCGACTTGATTTATATCAAATCCACCCTGCTTATGTACATGTGATTTTTTTGTTTTTATTTTTAATAAATTTGCAAAGATCTCAAACAAACCTCTTTCACGTTGTCATTATGGGGGATTGTTTGTAGAATTTTGAAAAAAATAATGAATTTAATCCATTTTGGAATAAGGCTGTAACATAACAAAATGTGGAAAAAGGCGATGTGAATACTTTCCGGATGCATTGTAATACTAATAGTACTAAAAATGTGCACTGCCAAAGTAGGGCAAGATCAAAAGCCACTGAAATATAATTCTTTAACCACTTCAGCCCCGGAAGGATTTACCCCCTTCCTGACCAGAGCACTTTTTACAATTCGGCACTGCGTCGCTTTAACTGCTAATTGCGCGGTCATGCAATGCTCTACCCAAACGAAATTTGCGTCCTTTTCTTCCCACAAATAGAGCTTTCTTTTGATGGTATTTGATCACCTCTGCCGTTTTTATTTTTTGCGCTATAAACGGAAAAAGACTGAAAATTTTGAAAAAAAATGATATTTTCTACTTTTTGTTATAAAAAAAATCCAATAAACTAAATTTTAGTCATACATTTAGGCCAAAATGTATTCGGCCACATGTCTTTGGTAAAAAAAATGTCAATAAGCGTATATTTATTGGTTTGCGCAAAAGTTATAGCGTCTACAAACTAGGGTACATTTTCTGGAATTTACACAGCTTTTAGTTTATGACTGACTATGTCATTTCTTGAGGTGCTAAAATGGCAGGGCAGTACAAAACCCCCCCAAATGACCCCATTTTGGAAAGTAGACACCCCAAGGAAATTGCTGAGAGGCATGTTGAACCCATTGAATATTTTTTTTTTTTGTCCCAAGTGATTGAATAATGACAAAAAAAAAAAAAAAAAAAAAATTTACAAAAAGTTGTCACTAAATGATATATTGCTCACACAGGCCATGGGCATATGTGGAATTGCACCCCAAAATACATTCAGCTGCTTCTCCTGAGTACGGGGATACCACATGTGTGGCACTTTTTGGGAGCCTAGCCGCGTACGGGGCCCCGAAAACCCAGCACCACCTTCAGGATTTCTAAGGGCATACATTTTTGATTTTACTCCTCACTACCTATCACAGTTTTGAAGGCCATAAAATGCCAAGATGGCACAAACCCCCCCCAAATTACCCCATTTTGGAAAGTAGACACCCCAAGCTATTTGCTGAGAGGCATGGTGAGTATTTTGCAGCTCTCATTTGTTTTTGAAAATGAAGAAAGACCAGAAAAAAAAATTTTTTTTTTCTTTTTTCAATTTTCAAAACTTTGTGACAAAAAGTGAGGTCTGCAAAATACTCACTATACCTCTCAGCAAATAGCTTGGGGTGTCTACTTTCCAAAATGGGGTAATTTGGGGGGGGTTTGTGCCACCTGGGCATTCCATGGCCTCTGAAACTGTGATAGGCAGTGAAGAGTGAAATCAAAAATTTACGGCCTTAGAAAGCCTGAAGGCGGTGCTTGGTTTTCGGGGTCCCGTACGCGGCTAGGCTCCCAAAAAGTCCCACACATGTGGTATCCCCGTACTCAGGAGAAGCAACAGAATTTATTTTGGGGTGTAATTTCACATATTCCCATGGCATGTTTGAGCAATATAACATTTAGTGACAACTTTGTGCAAAAAAAAAAAAAAAAAAAAAAAAAAAATTTGTCTCTTTCCCGCTACTTGTGTCACAATATAAAATATTCCATGGACTCGACATGCCTCTCAGCAAATAGCTTGGGGTGTCTACTTTCCAAAATGGGGTCATTTGGGGGGGGGGTTTGAACTGTCCTGGCATTTTATGCACAACATTTAGAAGCTTATGTCACACATCACCCACTCTTCTAACCACTTGAAGACAAAGCCCTTTCTGACACTTTTTGATTACATGAAAAAATTATTTTTTTTGCAAGAAAATTACTTTGAACCCCCAAACATTATATATTATTTTAAAGCAAATGCCCTACAGATTAAAATGGTGGGTGTTTCATTTTTTTTTTTTCACACAGTATTTGCGCAGCGATTTTCAAACGCATTTTTTGGGGAAAAAACACACTTTTTTAAATTTTAATGCACTAAAACACACTATATTGCCCAAATGTTTGATGAAATAAAAAAGATGATCTTAGGCCGAGTACATGGATACCAAACATGACATGCTTTAAAATTGCGCACAAACGTGCAGTGGCAACAAAATTAATACATTTTTAAAAGCCTTTAAAAGCCTTTACAGGTTACCACTTTAGATTTACAGAGGAGGTCTACTGCTAAAATTACTGCCCTCGATCTGACCTTCGCGGTGATACCTCACATGCATGGTGCAATTGCTGTTTACATTTGACGCCAGACCGCCGCTTGCGTTCGCCTTAGCGTGAGAGCAGGGGGGACAGGGGTGCTTTTTATTTATTTATTTTTTTCTTTATTATTTTTTTGCTTTTTTATCTTATTTTTAAACTGTTCCTTTCATTTTTTTTTTTTTTAAATCATTTTTATTGTTATCTCAGGGAATGTAAATATCCCCTATGATAGCAATAGGTAGTGACAGGTACTCTTTTTTGAAAAAATTGGGGTCTATTAGACCCTATATCTCTCCTCTGCCCTCAAAGCATCTGACCACACCAAGATCGGTGTGATAAAATGCTCCCCCAATTTCCCAATGGCGCTATTTACATCCGGCGAAATCTAAGTCATAAAATGCTCGTAGCTTCCGGTTTCTTAGGCCATAGAGATGTTTGGAGCCACTCTGGTCTCTGATCAGCTCTATGGTCAGCTGGCTGAATCACCGGCTGCATTCTCAGGTTCCCTGTTGAGACAGGAGAGCCAGAGAAAAACACGGAAGACGGTGGGGGGGGGGGGCATTCCCTCCCACTGCTTGTAAAAGCAGTCTAGAGGCTAATTAGCCGCTAGGATTGCTTTTACATGAAAGCCGACCGCTGGCTAAAAAGAATGATACCAAGATGATACCTAAACCTGCAGGCATCATTCTGGTATAACCACTCAAAGTCGTGAATGGCGTACCTGAAGACAAAAAAATGGTTAACAATAAAGCACAGTAAACGGTAAAGTATAAAAAATTGCATACCTGAAAAGCAAACATGATAAAACATAATAACAATAAAACATTGCAGAATAGAATACAGTAAAAAAGAGCAGAACAATAGAGAGAGAGAATAGAGAGAGAGAACAATAAAACGACAACTATTTTTTTTTATTTTTGTTTGTGGTTTTTTTTTTTTTTTTACACTTTTTTTTTGTAACTGTAACTTTTATAACTGTAACCGCTTCCAGGTTCGGGTCTCTCAAAATGCGATGGCATCTTGGGAGACCCTGTGAAAGTGTGCCTAGTCTGTGCAATGCTGCACCCTACGCTAATACTCAACTAGTGAATGGTAGCGTTCAAAACATTCACCAATGCAAAGACCAGGATTGTCAGGACAGGAGGGACAATAATAGTGAGTGTCACGCCTATATCCGCGCTTGCTGCAGACACATCTTTTTTGGGGGGGTTCGTTGGGTAGGGGTACTCGGGAGGACATAAAGAAAATGCCTCTCATGCAGCCGACTGCATTTGGTTGGGGATGTGAATGGGGGAAGTACGGGCGCTGCAGAAGCGGTGGGTTCCCAATTAGGATTGGCGAATGCAGTAGGAAGGGCACTATGGGCACGACGGGCCTGTGTTTGTCTTTTTGGTGGCAGCGGGACACTACTTGTGCTTGCCACCTCACCAGCTTGAACTGCACTTATGGGACTCGCCACGTCACCAAGTGTTACTGCAGTGCTGGTTTGACTACGACCGGGGTGTACTAGGGCGCTGGTGCTTGCCAGTTCACCAAAACGCTACAAAAAAAAGTGACAGTGATCGATCGATACTGCACTTGGGTGGGCTGGACTGGGCTGGGCCGGGGCGGAGGGGCAAAACGCAGGTGCTAGCAGGTATCTGGGCTGATCCCGCTAACACTGCGTTTTTGGGAACCCTAAACTGCTGGGGACGCCAGTATAGATCTGATCGGATCAGATATTGATGCGTTCAGATACTATACCACTAAGGGAGGTGTACGGTGCGTGTACGGTGCGTGCATGGGTGTTCGCGGTACTGGTGCTAATCTGACGCTGCCTAGGGCGACGCATATCACCGCCGGGCGATCAGGGGGCTAAACCTTTTTTCGGTAATAAACGGCGGGTGCCCTGACACTATAAAAAATAAACAAACTAACCAGCGTCACCCGTAACGGTTATACGGTGATCAGTGGTAAAAGGGTTAACTAGGGGGCCATCAAGGGGTTAAAACATTTATTAGATAGTATATGGGGGTCCCTGTCGCTATAAAACACTGACGGCGAACCTAAATATTTACGTCCCTAACTAGCGTCACCAGCGACACTAATACAGCGATCAGAAAAATGATCGCTTAGCGACACTGGTGACAGGGGGTGATCAAGGGGTTAAAACTTTATTAGGGGGGGGTAAGGGGGGTACCCTAGACCTACAGGGGGGTAACAGTCACTACCCTAACTGCTAACTGTCACAAACTGACACTATGCAGTAATCAGGAAAAAAAAAACAAAAAAAAAAAAAACCTGCTTGGTGTCAGTTTGTGACAGGGGGGGGGGGGGGGGGTGATTGGGGGGGGATCGGGGGGCGATCGGGGGTGTAATGTATGCCTGGCATGTTCTACTGTGTGTGTGTGAGTGTTGGTGCACTTACATGTCATCTCCCCTCGGCGCTGGAACGGAAACTCCCGAGCCGAGGAGAGATGACATCACATCCTCTGCCTCTGTGTACTATACAGAGGCAGGGGATGTTTGTCATTGGCTGGGAGCGATCGCGAGGGGGGGGCCACGATCGGATGGCCTCCCCCTCGTCTCCCATCGCTTCCAACCAAATGCCGACCGCAGCTGGCACCGGGGGGGGGTCCGATCGGACCCCCCACCCGCGGGAAGGCAATCACGTTTCAGGTACGTGATTTTGCCTGCCCGTGCCGCTCTGCTCACGTATATAGGCGTGAGGCGGTCGGCAAGTGGTTATTTTCCATGCTGGAATAATAATACTGTAGAGAAGTCCAAGAATTAGTCTAAACAATCCAAAAGTTAACAAGTGCTTTAAATAACCTAGCACATGCCAGCTGAAACTGATTGGACTCATGACAAAAAGTGAAAGTACTTAAATAACCTATTTTGATTATGTGAGCTGACCTTTAGTACTCCTCTGTTTACTTTGTTGGCTTAAATGTGTACCACACCATCCCACTTTAGTCTATCGGATATTCCCTGGATCAACTACCCCTAATGTTATTACTATAAATGTTAATATCCAGGTATATTTTGTGCATTTAGGAATGTAGTCGGCTTTTTTTTTATAATCTACTGAGCTGCGCATAAATAATTCCTGAAGGAGTTTTTGATCTGCATTTCCATAGCTCTTACTGTAAAGAGGCCTTTTCCTCCAGATGTAAAGCGTTCCCCCTGCTCTTTGCAATGAACTTAAAGTGAATAATTTGCACAAAGTTCACTATATATTTGAATTTCTACAGCAAATAAGTCAGCCTAAGTAAATAAGAAAAGGAAATGTCACCAACGCACTGCAATTCATTGTAATTTATGAAAGATGACAACCATAGCAAATGTGACATGTATCAAGCAGAAACTATAGTATCAATAGTGGAGTGGGTATGTTAGATGAACAAGATTAAATCAATGGAAGACATGATTTTGAGGGAGGAGAATAGATCTGGACCATATCCCATTGCATGATTTCAATGAGACTACTTTAGGTCCCCTATAGAGTTTTCTTCTAACTTATAATTATCTTGATGCAGTTTTTTGGCAGGATTAAAGAGCATTCTCATGGAGTCTGCAGTGATCTGGGAGGGGCTCTACTGCCTTTTATGCCTTTTACTACTGCTTACCCTTGTTACATTTCTCTTTACCCCTTTAGTCTTATTATATTTCTACATTCTTTCACTTTTTCACTTTATTTTCTTTTTCCCTGTGCTCCTTTGCTCTCCTATATTTCCAGGTACTATAATACAAGGATAGAGATACAATTATGGAAACGTCATCCGAGATACCATACTCTCGTAAAATTACACAGTAAAAGCTTCCTGGACACAGATTTATCCATAGACAAGGTTGTAATAATGAAAGAGAAATACAGTATACCGTATGTGACAGATACTGAGAAAACACACAACTCAATTGCAGTTTGACATTATGGATATTTCTATGCAATGCCTACTTGTATCCTCATCATGTCATGACACTTTTGCAACAAGTACCTCACGTATGTCACCAATTATCCTTTTATACTGAACAAAACAAAAACGGATTATACGAAAGTGAAATTTTGGTCCATGCAAGGTAAATTTGCAGTGACATAAAGGCCATATCTTGGGAATAGGTCTATACTCAAAGCATTATTATGCATTATTCACTTAATTTATTTATTTTTTACTCCGACAATATTCCTTTTTTTTTTTCTCCTAATTGATTTTGGCAGTGTGGCTCGTTTCCAGTATGATCCTATCTTTGTCGCTGCATTCAGTGTTTCTAGGGTCCAGTCTAAACACCGAGTAGTGATAATATATTTTTCTTTCACTGTATAACCATGCTTTAAGTTCACATTCTTTTGCTGTTGGAAGACGACCCCAACAAGCTGAATAATAAGATTAGTGGTTTACAATCCATAAAGTATAGGTATTGCAGTTAATGTCAAGTGTAATACTGCACTCTGGGCCCAGCTTACCTCACAGCTAGCATATAATGGTTAAGGAGAACTTTGGGCTTGAGTCGAATTTTAATTAAATTAGAAATGACTTCCATGTCTTCAGACCCTTGAGTGTTGCAGTTCATACAGACTGACATAAGCAGATCCTGAGCTGGACGAGTCAGCTAAGGAAAAAAAGGGAAGGAAAAAAAAAATTGAAATTTGAGCAAAGCTTACAAATGAACAGTAAGACACTTCAACATAAGACTACACAGATACAAATATAAACAAGCCAGTCTTTGTCATATACCAGGCATGCCACAAAAACACAGAAAGCTGTATTTGATAGCAGCGTAACGGAACACGTACTGGGATTATAGTCTGCATTCAACGCGATCCTACCTTTGGGTTCTGCAGCCACATTTCCAACCTCTGCACTGCCATAAGTCGCACCTCCTTGTAACCACAAGTGGCAGTAAGCAAGCGCAGTAGATTCCTGGAAACATTATCCATGGGCTGTCTTCGATTAAGTTGATCCCTCAGCATATCTAGGACATACTCTTCCACTCCGTCAGCCAATTCTTCATACCTAGCACAGGCAAGCATACGCTATTATATAAACACTGCATATGCCAGTCATATCTTTTGGCTTTGTAATTACTCATAGCATTTGTCATCTGTGACTAGCAACATCTATTGAACAGCATCTGTAAAAGTGAAGGAGTTACCTGGCTCTTTACTGAATAGTAGAAGTACTTGAGGAATTTGATCAATCAGGAGGTAGCTCCCACCCTGCTCTAAAAAAATTATTCCTTATTTCATAACACAAGTACAGTGCCTTGAAAAAATATTCACACCCCTTGAAATTTTGTCATGTTACAACCAAAGACGTAAATGTATTTTATTGGGATTCTATGTGATAGACCAACACAAAGTGGCACATAATTGTGATGTTAAAGAAAAATGATAAATGGTTTTCAAAATTTTTTACAAATAAATATCTGAAAAGTGTGGTGTGCATTTGTATTCTGCCCCCCTTAGTCAATACTTTGTGGAACCACATTTCACTGCCAGATTCTCAATTGGATTTAGGTCTGGACTTTGACTGGGCCATTCTAACACATGAATATGCTTTGATCTAAACCATTCCATTGTAGCTCTGGCTGTATGTTTAGGGTCGTTGTCCTGCTGGAAGGTGAACCTCCCCCTCAGTCTCAGGTCTTTTGCAGACTCTAAGAGGTTTTCTTTTAAGATTGCCCTGTATTTGGCTGCATCCATCTTCCCATCAACTCTGATCAGCTTCCCTGTCCCTGGTAAAGAAAAGTATCCTCACAACATGATGCTGCCTCCACCATGTTTCACGGTGGAGATGGTGTGTTTTGGGTGATGTGCAGTGTTAGTTTTCCGCAGTTGTGCCATACTCTTTCAATTTAGGGATGATGGATTGAACAGTGCTCTGTGAGATGTTCAAAGCTTGGGATATTTTTATTATAATCTTACCCTGCTTTAAACTTCTTCACAACCTTATCCCTGACCTGTCTGGTGTGTCCTTAGCCTTCATGATGCTGTTTGTTCACTAAGGTTCGCTAACAAACCTCTGAGGGCTTCACAGAACGGCTGTATTTATACTGAGATTAAATTACACACAGGTGGACTCTATTTACTAGTTAGGTGACTTCTGAAGGCAATTGGTTCCACTAGATTTTAGTTAGGGGTATCAGAGTAAAGGGGGCAGAATATAAATGCACGCCACACATTTCAGATATTTATTTGTAAACATTTTTGAAAATCATTTATCATTTTCTTTCCACTTCACAATTATGTGCCACTTTATATTGGTCTATCACATAAAATCCCAATAAAATACATTTACCTTTTTGGTTGTAACATGACAAAATTAGAAAAATGTCAAGGGGTGTGAATACTTTTTCAATGCACTGTTTTACAAAGAGTGCAGAGAGATTTCCATCAGAACACTAGAACAATGCTAGAACAGTGTTTCTCAACCAGGGTTCTGCTAGGAGTCACCAGGGATTGCCCAGTGATCTACCCATTATTCACAGCCAGCTGACAGATTGCTTCCCCACTAAGCCGACACTAGGTCAATTCCCCCCCGCATGCAGAGCAGTGCAGGGAAGCAGCCACTGTCTCCGCTGTTACCTGCCGGCCCCTTCTGCCCCTCCTGTCCATCCCAGGTACCTGTATGTGACATCACATGGGCTGGATGTAAGAGGAGGGCCATCGAAGAACAGGGTGCCAGGACAGAACACACAGCAGCTTCCCTGCGCTGCTATGCGTGTGAAGAAAATCCATTACCGTAATGTGTAATGTGCCCTGCAGACCCCCTGTGCTCTGCTCTGCTAAACTCTTGTACACTGCTCATCTCAAGTTGGACCCAAAATTAAGCATTTGTGCAGAAAAAGAAAGCACAAGTTTCACGTTGAGGAGGCACTCTCATGTTCATTTCTTTTGTTTGTATTGGTATGACACAAAAAAAGTGGAGAAACAAAAAGCCAAATCTGACACATTCCACGCAAAACTTCAAAAATGGACTGGACAAAATTATTGGCACCCCCCATTTTGATATTTGGTAGCACACCCCCTTGGGAAAAAAATAACTGAAATCAATCGCTTCCTGTAACCATCAATGAGTATCTTACACCCCTCTACTGGAATTTTGGACCACTCTTTTTTCGCCAACTGCTCCAGGTCTCTCAGATTTGATGGGTTCCCTTTCCCAACTTCTGTTTTGAGATCTCTCCACAGGTGCTCTTTGAGATGTTGGTTTGGGCTCATTGCTGGCCAGTTCAGTACTCACCAGCACTTTGTCTTAAACCATTTCTGAGTCCTTTTTGATGTGTGCTTTGGGTCATTGTCCTGCTGTAAGACCCATGACCTCTGAAAGAGACTGAACTTTCTGACACTAGAACGCACTGAAGTTTGCTCTCTGCTGACGTCACCAATGTCAGTCCAGGCACCGCGTCATCCCGACAATGGGAGTCTGGATCCGCCAGGTGCCTGGACTGACACCCAGCACAGCCTCTCAGCAAGCTGCTGAGAGCCTGAGACGGCTGCTCCGACCCCTCCACAGCGCAGCGCTCCAATGAGCGAGGAGGGAGAAGAGCAGAGAGCTGTGACCGACAGTCTGCAGCTCTCTACTTATGGAGCTGTGAAAACCGAGTGATCCACCTAAGTATTAATCAGAAATTTTTTTTTTCCTTTACTCCTCTTTTAAAGGCCTCATTTCTTTTTGTGAAAACAGTAAAATGGGCTTTACCAAATAGATGTAATTTTGTTTCGTCTGTTCACAGCACATTCTCCCAAAAGGATTTTGGCTCCCTCAGGTAAGTTTTGGCAAACTCCAATCTGGCTTTTTTATGTTTCTATCTCAGCAGTGGGGTCCTCCACCATACTGTCCTTTTCATTCAATTGGCGACACATAGTGTGAGCTGACACAATTGTACCCTGTGCCAGAAGGTCAGCTTGAATTTGTCTGGAAGTTGATTGAAGTTCTTTATCCACCAATGCAATCATTGACCAAAACGCACCAGACCTAATACAGTGAAAAAAAAAGCATCTGGAATGCATCCAGAAACGGATCTGGAGTGCGTTTTTGTGGTGTGAACTAGCCCTAAGATTGTCCATGCTTTTCCACAATTTTGTTTCTCAAATTCTCAGACAATTCTTTGCTGCTCTGTCTCTTCTCCATGCTCTGTGTGGCACAGAGACACACAACAGAAAGTTTGAGTCAATTTTCACCATTTTAACTGGTTGCCAGTGTGATTCCTATATCGTCAGGACCTGTAATTACAAGAGCATCACAAACTTGGAATGCAATTATTTCTTACAATTTTGAGAAGGTGCTAATAATTTTGTCCAGTCCAATTCTGGAGTTCTGTGTGGAATGTGTCAGGTCTGGCTTTTTGTTTCTCCACTTTTTTGTGTCATACCAATACAAAAAAAAAAAAAAAAAAGAAATAAACTTGAGAATGCCTAAACATTTGTAATTGCAACTATTTTCTGGGCGAAGTGGTGCATTATCTGACAGAAACGCAGGGATGCCAATATTTTTGGCCATGACTGTATATATGGTACCTGAATAAAATGCATTATTTATCTTTCAAAAAGTGTTTTACAGTGCTAAATTTTTCATCTGATTCCTAAATTGCTGCATTTGTACAATTTAAAAAAGGCAGGATAAAAGAATATTAATAAAAAAAACAACACTTGTGGGTTTGAAGAATAAGTTCACCTTTTGGAAAAAAAAATCATCTTTTTTTACAGGTACATTTATTATTTTTTTTCTAAAGAGTCTGCAGAGCATTGCACCCACGATTAGCAGATCATGGGTGCAATGTCAGGCTCCTGCAGACTCTCAGGATAGCTGTCTGTCCGTACTTCTGATACAGGCAGTTACTTGAGAGCAGGACGATCAATAAACAGCAAAAGCACTCACCTAACAGTACTTGTAGTCTGTTCATTCACAGGAAACTGTAAATGAATGGTGAGGCCATGCAGACGGAACCCGCAAGGCTGTGACGTTTTGAGTTTGTGACAGCGGGTTCAGGGAGAATATCCCCCGCCCACCATCATTGGGAGGAGGGGATCATTGGGAGCAGGTGTAGATGCCAGAACACATTACATGTTCCACCCTAAAAACGTGAATAAGGTAAACTTATCCTTTAACCCAACATTTTTTTTGTATTGGCAAAAGAGGTGTCCCTCTTTCCCATCTCAGAAACTTGGATGGTATATGCACCATAGTGCCGTGAGTTGTGAATCTGAACATTATTTCAGAAGTTCCCCAAGATCTCAAACTTTTAGCCAATGGTAAATAGGTTCACAAACCCTGTGCTAGAGGGTTATATCACTATTTTTATGTAGCCCTCAAGGACTTCAGGAGGCGAGATTACAGAGCTTTTAATGCAGGTCTACACCCAGATGGGGCACTGTGAGTGCATCCCACTCCTATGCTGGATTTGTCATTTATATTCTAAGGAATGTCGTGATAGATTGAGAAGCACTTCTACATAAGTCGCAATGCTCATTCTTTGGGCCTTTCTCTTACCATTGTTGTCAATAACTGCCTACTGACAGAAAATACATAATTGTTAGCATGCATAACCAGTATGTGCTGGTGGATATACACTTTCCCTTAACTGCCTACATATGTAAAATAAGCAGCACATGTACAACCTGGTGAATTATCAGAACACAGACTTGCAAACAGTGGACCATAATAGGTTAAAGGGTTAGTTCACCTTTACCAAAAAAACTGCCTATGCAGATAACGGGTGCATGTAGATTAAAACAAACTGTGCAGATGTGACTAAAGTTGAATAATGCCCTTGCTATAGGTGTAGGACATGTATGTACCTGCTGAAGCCTGCATGGAATACTCCTAAAGCATTGCTAGGTGAGGCCTAGATGTTACTGCTCACCTTCACCATCGCAGGAGTGAGCTCTCAAAAGATGAACTCAGACCTACAGCATCAGGGGAAAGAAATAGCATGCGAGGGGGTTTGAGTCAGAGAAAGCGCTCACTCCTGTAATAGTTGAAGTGAGCAGTAATGACTAGGCCTCACTTAGCAAAGTTCTGGGAGTATTCCAGACAGGATTCAAAAGGTAAGTAAATGGACTAACACCTATAGCAAGGGCATTATTCAACTTTATTCAGGAGCTGCAGAGTTTGCTTTTATCTACAAACACCACTTGCCTGCATTTTTTAATGTAAAAGTGAACTAACCCTTTAAAAAGAAACAAATTTATTAGTTGACTTGCTCGACACTGAAGTAGTTGACTAAATAATAAGAAATGTAATGGATACAGCAAATGGTCTTTAAAAGAGCAGTCTGAAACCATGAACAGCACAAAGTAGCCTAATAGACTATGTTGAATTTTAACATATCTGGAGAATAAAATTGCTAAGGAAGAGAAAAAATACCGTGGCATTAGCTGTCCCTCCTCCTCAGGACTTAGCTTTTCCTCAGCGATAAGCAGCTCGCTTTGACTATCCTCCTCCTCTGTCAAGGATGGGTGAGGACTGTTGCCTAGTGTAACAATGCAAGAAATATTTTTATTTCAGTTGTTGGATTATGAATCATATGATCAAAAATAAAAGACATCAAGGGGCCATTTAGACTCACACTGTAGCAAGGCATGTGGTCAAATGCATTGCATTGCAGTGCCATTCAATGTACAGTAATGCCCTGTACACACGGTCGGACACTCCGACAACAAAATCCATGGGTTTTTTCCGACGGATGTTGGCTCAAACTTGTCTTGCATACACACGGTCACACAAAGTTGTTGGAAAATCCGAGCGTTCTAAACGTGGTGACGTAAAACAAGTACGTCAGGACTATAAACGGGGCACTAGCCAATAGCTTTCATCTCTTTATTTATTCTTAGCATGCGTGGCACTTTGTGTGTCGGAATTGTGTACACACGATCGGAATTTCCGAGAACGGATTTTGTTGTCGGAAAATTTTATAGCAAGCTCTAAAACTTTGTGTGTTGGAAATTCCGATGGAAAATGTGTGATGGAGCCCACACACGATCGAAATTTCCGACAACAGGGTCCTATTCCACATTTTCCGTCGGAAAATCCAACCGTGTGTACAGGGCATAGCAGTTATTGCACAATGTACCACAGCACATACTGTGTGGTACACTGTAGGAAGGGCCATGCACATTTTTTTTTTTTTTTTTTTTTTTGTGTGTGTTGATGTGCATTGGCAGCCTATTCAAAATGAATGGGCTGTCTTAATGCTGATCTACAGGATTCATTTAAAGGGATTGTAAACGAACACCTTGTAAAAAAAACATTCATTTTAAAATAGAGATGAAAGGCAAAACCTCTGTGTATGGAATAAAAAAATTTCTTTTTCCCCTTTCCTATAAGTGATCATATTCCGGTATACATACATACATATATATATATATATATATATATACATATACACAGGGGGCTGCACATACAGGGGGTTCTTCCAAAGAAGTGGGGTTCTTTAAATAAGTGGCACTTCTGCTCTTGCACCATACATCTGAACATTTTCTTCTCTCTTCACAGGTAATCTGCGTTTATATTCCCATGTCCTGCAAACTGAAAATTGACTGACCGCTTATATACATTTTTGGTAATCTGCGTTTATATTCCCATGTCCTGCAAACTGAAAATTGACTGACCGCTTATATACATTTTTGGTAAATCTGTTTGTCACCGCTGTCTCAACTACATCTGTAGCCATGCTCACATTATTTCAATGTTTATTTAGCCATTAAGTCTTACCTAAATTATGGGTTCCCTTATCTTTACAATTTTGGCCTTTTAGTCCCCTTGCAGTTTGATTGTGGTGTGAAAATTATGCCCTGCTAGCTGTGCTCCTAATATGCCCTCCTAATTGATTAATTGCCAGATTCCATCCACACCCAACACAGTATATAACAAGGCTTTCTTTACGGGGGAGCACATACAGGGGGTTCTTCTAAAGAAGTGGGGTTCTTTAACCACTTCCCGCCCGCCCTATGGCGGATTGACGTCCGGGAAGTGGTTCTGTTATCCTGACTGGGCGTCATATGACGTCCAGCAGGATAACATGCCGCAGCGCGCCCCCGGGGGCGCGCATCGCGGCGATCGGTGGATCGGTGTGTCAGTCTGACACACCGCTACACCGATCTTGGTAAAGAGCCACCAGCGGAGGCTCTTTACTACGTGATCAGCCGTGTCCAATCATGGCTGATCACGCTTTCAATAGGAAGAGCCGTAGATTGGCTCTTCCTCACTCGCGTCTGACAGACGCGAGTAGAGGAGAGCCGATTGGCGGCTCTCCTGGCAGGGGGGGTCTGCGCTGATTGTTTATCAGTGCAGCCCCCCACAGATCACCACACTGGACCACCAGGGATTGCCACTAGGACCACCAGGGAAGGGGCAACATGTGGATGGCCAGGTATGTACCCCATGGCCATCCACATGTGCCCAGTGTGCCAAATCTGTGCCAATCAGTGCCCACAAATGGGCACTGATTGGCACCATTATGTTGCAGTGATGCCCAGCAATGCCACCCTTAGGGGCATCACTGCAAACAAGCAGTGTCATCAGTGCCACCCATCAGTGTCCATTCGTGCCAGCTGTCAGTGCCTATCCGTGCCCATCTGTACCAACTATCAGTGCCACCCATAAGCAACCATCAATGCCACCTACAAGTGCCCATCGGTGCCGCCTATGAGTGTCCATCGGTGCCACCTATGAGTGCCCATCGGTGCCGCATACCAGTGCCACCTATCAGTGCCCATCAGTGCCACCTATCAGTGCCCATCAGTGCCGCCTATCAGTGCCCATCATCAGTGCCCGTCAGTGCCACCTCATCGGTGCCCATCAGTGCCGCCGTATCAGTGCCCGTCAATGTAGCCATATCAGTTCCCGTCATTGAAGAAGAAAACGTACTTATTTACAAAAAGTTTTAAAAGAAACAAAGAAAAACTTGTTTTTTTTCAAAATTTTCGGTCTTTTTTTATTTGTTGCGCAAAAATTAAAAACCGCAGAGGTGATCAAATACCACCAAAAGAAAGCTCTATTTGTGGGAACAAAATGATAAAAAATTTGTTTGGGTACAGTGTAGCATGACCGCGCAATTGTCATTCAAATTGGGACAGCGCTGAAAGCTGAAAATTGGCGTGGGCGGGAAGGCGTCTAAGTGCCTGGTATTGAAGTGGTTAAATAAGTGGCACTTCTGCTCTTGCATAGTTACATAGTTAGTAAGGTTGAATAAAGACACCAGTCCATCTAGTTCAACCTGAGTGAGTGTGGGTGCATGTCTACAATTATCCCTATTTATTTTAGGGTACCCATACAGCACTGTCAATTTTATACAGCACTCCACACATACATTGCACACTCATTGCACTTCAGCGATTTGCACAAAGCTAACTATAAAAAAGACTGCAGGTGACCCCATTTCCAAATTTTATCATCTTCCTCTCTGAAAAATGCACTCTTTACCTCTCCTCCTTTTCACAATTGCTGCCTCTCTCCTCAAACTCTCTTTTCTTCAACCCTCTGCTCCACCCCACAATCTGTACATATCACCCTCGCTTCTCCCCTCCCCCTATTACTGCACTCATCACCTCTTTCTAACTCTAAGCCCACTTGCTAACATACCCCCCAGGATATGAAGCATGTCCCCTCATACAAATCATATTCTCACATTACCTCCCTCACTCTTCTGCTTCTCCTAATCGCTGGAGATATTTCCCAAAACCCTGGGCCCCCCTTATTTAACTGTGCCAAACACACCCATCACCATCACCCTACACCCTCTGGCAGTAGTCGCAATCTACACAATTTAGTCTCCATTCCTCTTCTTCCCAACGCCATCCTCCCTCTCTCCTGCGCCCTCTGGAACGCCTGCTCTGTCTGCAACAAACTCACTGCTATTCATGACCTCTTTGTCACCAATTCTTTTAATCTACTTGCTCTCACCGAAACCTGGCTCCACGAATATGACACCCCTTCTCCTGCTTCCCTCACCCAGGGTGGCCTTCACTGGACTCACTCCCCTAGGCCTATTGGACGCAAGGGAGGTGGAGTGGGATTCCTCCTATCCCCCCAGAGCACCTTCCAGGTTATTCACCCTCCTCCCTCTTTTTCCCTCTCATCATTCGAAGCCCACTGTATACGTCTATTCTCTCCTACTTCCCTAAGAATTGCTGTGATCTACCGGCCCCCTGGACCATTATCGACTTTCCTTGATGAGTTTTCTGCCTGGCTACCCTAATTTCTCTCTTCGGATATTCCCACAATCCTTCTCGGTGATTTCAACATCCCTGCTAATACAAACACTCCTGCTACTTCTAAACTTCTCAGTCTAACCTCTTCATTTGACCTGAAGCAATGGGTTCAGGCTTCTACTCACTATGATGGCAACACCCTTGACCTTGTATTCTCCTACTTATGCACTCCATGCAACTTCTCAAACAATCCTTTTCCTCTCTCCGACCATCACCTTATTAGTTTCTCTCTCCCCCTGTCTTCCACCACCTTTCCCCCCAATCGCCTAACCATCACCAGTAGAAACTTTCGCAACTTCAACTCCTCTCTCCTCTATTCTGCTACTGACCACCTCTATGACAAAATCTCTCCCCTGTCCTGCCCCAACCAAGCCACGTCCATCTACAATAAATCTCTGTCCTCCACCCTGGACAAGCTCGCTCCCCTCACTACACGCAGAATCAGGCCTCGACCCCTACAACCCTGGCAAACAGATGACACTAAAATTCTCAAAAAACGTAGTCGCGCTCTTGAGCGTCTGTGGCACAAGACCAAGTCTCTCAAAGACTTCAACCAATACAAATCTGCCCTCCAAAAATACTATTCTTTCCTCCACACTGCCAAGCAAACCAATTTTACAACTCTTATTAACACCTTCTCATCCAATCCCCGTAAACTCTTCTCTACCTTCAACTCTCTACTTTGTCCTCCACCGCCTCCACCCACTGACTTACTCACTGCCCAGGAAATCGCTAATCACTTCAAAAACAAGATTGATGCAATCCGTGATGAAATCTCCATTCTACAGGTATCTCCCCAGCTAAGACCCCATGTCAACAGGTACAACTGACACTCCCCCTATTCAAATCTGCTACTACAGACGAAGTTGCTAAACTCCTTTCTATCGCCCACCTAACCACCTGTCCCCTGGACCCTATTCCCTCTCAAATGCTACGGTCACCCTCTGACCCCATCCTACACTCTCTAACCCACATCTTCAATCTCTCCCTCACCTCTGGCATCTTCCCCGATGCTCTAAAACATGCTCTGGTCACCCCCATACTCAAAAAGCCGTTCTTGGACCCTACCAATCTTAATAACCTACGCCCTATCTCCTTGCTCCCCTTTTCCTCTAAACTCCTTGAACGCCTGGTTTACAACCAACTGAGTGACCACCTCATTAAAAACAACCTTCTTAATCCCCTTCAATCTGGATTTCACCCTCAACACTCCACAGAAACTGCTCTTTTAAAACTCACAAATGACCTACTAACTGCAAAAACCAACGGACACTATTCTGTACTCCTACTTCTAGATCTTTCAGCTGCCTTTGACACGGTTGACCACCCCCTCCTCCTCAAAAAACTTTACTCCCTCGGTCTCCGTGACTGTGCTCTTCAGTGGCTCTCATCCTATCTATCCCAACGCACCTTCAGTGTCACTTACAATTCTACTTCCTCCCCTCCTCTTCCCTTCTCTGTCAGGGTCCCCCAAGGTTCTGTTCTTGGACCTCTTATTTTCAATCTACACCTCTTCCCTGGGTCAGTTGATAGCCTCTCACGGCTTTCAATATCATTTCTATGCTGATGACACACAAATCTATCTCTCCATCCCTCAACTCACTCCATCAGTCTCCTCACGCATCACTAACTTACTAACCGACATATCTGTATGGATGCCACACCACTTCCTCAAACTCAACTTGTCCAAAACCGAGCTTATAATATTTCCTCCCCCACGTGCCTCTTCCCCTGACTTCTCTGTCAAGAGCAGTGGCAAATCCATCGTCCCCACATGTCAGGGTACTAGGCATTATCCTGGATTCTGAACTCTCCTTTCAGCCCCACATCCAATCACTTTCCAAAGCTTGCCGCCTCAACCTCCAACATCTCTAAACTACGTCCCTTTCTAACCAGTGAAACCACAAAGCTCCTGATTCACTCCCTGGTTATCTCTCGCCTTGACTACTGCAACTCACTCCTCATTGGCTTACCTTTAAATAGACTATCCCCCCTTCAGTCCATCATGAATGCTGCTGCCAGACTCTTCCACCTTACAAACTGCTCAGTGTCTGCTACCCCTCTCTGCCAATCCCTCCATTGGCTACTACTCGCCCAACGAATTAAATTCAAAATACTAACAATAAGTTACAAAGCCATCCACAACTCTGCCCCCAGCTACATCACTAACCTAGTCTCAAAATACCAACCTAATCGCCATCTCTGTTCCTCCCAAGACCTCCTGCTCTCTAGCTCCCTCATCACCTCCTCCCATATCCGCCTCCAGGACTTCTCCCGAGCCTCGCCCATCCTCTGGAATTTCCTACCCCAATCTGTCAGACTGTCTCCAAATTTATCCACTTTTAGGCGATCCCTGAAAACTTTCCTCTTCAGAGAAGCCTATCCTGCCTCCATCTAACAACTGCACTATTTTCTCCATTAGCTCATCCCCCACAGCTATTACCCTTTTGTATAACTTGACCCTCCCTCCTAGATTGTAAGCTCTAAGGAGCAGGGCCCTCTGATTCCTCCTGTATTGAATCGTATTGTACTTGTACTGTCTGCCCTAATGTTGTAAAGCGCTGCGTAAACTGTCGGCGCTATATAAAACCTGTATAATAATAATAATAATATTCCCTATGTTCTCAGCTGCATAAGACCTGGGGGAAGAGAAAAGGAAGTAAACTGAGCTTCAGATTGAAAGGCTGTGCAGGTGGGGAGTGTCAGGGTCTAATCATTGGAGAACAGGCTGAGTTCGAAGCATAGCTAGAGAACTGACCACAAGTGGGCTCTCCTGCTTAGTGTGGTCAGTTTTTAATAGGAAAGCAGAGGGACTGGCAGGAACACCAGGGATTTCACACAATTGAAGCAATGCAAAGTGCAAGGTGAACAGGAGACTTTTTGATAGAAGCACATGGTACAGCAGGCACATATCAAGAATATGAAATGTTGGGGTAACAAACGCTTGAACTTTAAATAGTTTGTTTGAATGAGCTTGGTCCAAAACAAACTATTTACTTCAGTTGCAGTGGCTGGGAGTGTAGTTTAACCTTAATGTGGCCTCAGCTACATATAGTACACAGCACTGTGTTCTGGCAACGGTATGAGACCTTCCCGTCCCACTCCCAGAACAAAAAGTTGAGCTGAGCGCTGCTCGGCCATTCAGTGAAAACGTTGCATTTTACTAATAAAAAACTTCCTCTGATAGGCTCAGGCAGAGAGGAGGGCCGATGACATCATAAACTCTACATCAGCCAATCAGAGGAAGCCTTGTATTAATTCATAGAAGACTTTTTTGTGTGGCTGAGGCTATACAGTTTATACAGTGCTCCCACCCACTGCAACTGTTAGTGAAGAAAAAAGTACATTTGGACCAGCTTGGTCCAAACAAACTATTTAAAGTTAAAGCGAAGTTCCAACCAAAAGTGTCTCCTCCCCCCCTCCGATACCACATTTGGCACCTTTCGGGAGTCCGGGCAACAGCGAATTACGTCACAGCTCAGCTCCCTCTTCCTCCTTCGCTGGGCCAGGAGAGCGCAGCGGTCTATCGCGCATGCACAGCTGGGACCCGGCGTGAAGCCCTAATGCTACACTGCCTGGTTCCCTTATCCGCAATGGTGATGGCAGCACCCAACAGCTGATGGAAACATCAGCTGCGGTGGTGCCGACATCGCTGGACTCCAGGGCAGGCACGTGTCCTATTATTAAAAGTCAGCAGCTGCAATATTTGTAGCTGCTGGCTTTTAATTTTTGCAGAAGTGGGCGGACCTCCTCTTTAAGTGAAATCTGGAAATCAGCTTGAACACAGTGTGCATTAATGCACTGTAAAAAAAAGCACAGGTGACATTCTAGCCTTAAAAATTTCAACTTCAAAAAGTGAAGCTATAGTTTGTATTAACAGTATAGTTACAAGCAGCAATACCAGCACTGAGGTCTCCTGCAACTCGACCAGCCTCTCCGAGCACTGCCATGCTTTTGGGGGGCATTTTAGTGCAGAATGCAGTCTGAATGTTCTCCACAAAAGTCTTGCAGTGAGGGCTGTCCACCCATATCCTCTCTCCTAAAGAGTCTTCTATGTACACCTAAAGAAAAACAGTACATGTAAATCACACAACTATGTATAAACACCTTCAGTAAAATCAAAGAATCGGCATTGTGTCTTACATGTAAAATCCTTTAAAAAAAAACAAAAAACATAAAAAAAACACAGGAATGCTTGTTCATGTAAAATCCCTCACAGCCATGCATAGCCTGGTTTTGTAGCAAGCCATGAAACAACAAAGGAAGAGGGCTGGGATTCCTGTGTTTTGGGATATATTCCAAGAAAAGGATTTAACAGGTAAACCAAAAATCCCATTTTCTTTATCAGACATCCAAGAACACTGGTTATCTTCATATCCATTAAGATAGGGATGTCCCAAAATACTGAATATGAGGGGAGGACAACAAGCCAATAGGCCCTAAATAACCCAACTAGAACAGGTTATAGCCTCAGGGCAGCTGCCTGCAAGACCCTCCAACAAAGGTGGCATCTGCTCAAGTCCGAACATCCACTTAGTAAAACTTTGAACTGATGACCTGTTAGCAACCTTACAAAACTGAGCCTAAATATCCCAGGAAGCATCAACACACCTGGTAGAAATGAGCCATCACCGAGAATGGAGGTACTTTGCACATTAGATTATAGGTTTGAGAGGTAAAATGATGGATCTATCAAGAAATAGCAGATTTGGAAGCTGCGTGACTGTTCCTTTGGAAAGTACAAAAAAAGAAACAGACTGACAAATTGCAGCAGCTGTTACCAGGTAAATTTTGACTGCATGAAAACACATGAGGTGTGAGGTTTAGGACAGAAGGAAGGCAACACAATTTCCTGGTTAAGATAGAACGAAGAGACCACCTTAGGTAAAAAGGACGGCTGAGGTCATAAAACCACCATATCGCGGTGGAGCACCAGGAACCATTCCTTACAGGAAAGGGCAGCCAGTTCTGAAACTCTGCAAGACAAAGTAATGTCAACCAGAAAAATAACTTTCCATGTCACAAGGACCAAGGGAATACCCTGGATGGGTTCAAATTGTCTTAGCCGGTGGAACACCACATGACTCCTTGTACACAGGTGCACACCAAGGAATGGAAATTAATGGGTCTTCAAAGGAGGACCCCCAAAGCTGAAATCTGACCTTTGACCGTACTCGAGGCCGATCCCTGGTCGATCTGGGATTAAAGAAACACCAGGATATGGCCCACGACATATTTACAAGGTTGGAGCCTCACACAAGGCAAAAATAAGACTTGTCCTGTGGTAAATCTCCCTAAAAGGCACCTTTTTAGCCTTCAGCAGGGTAGGACTGACCAAATCAGATACTCCCCTGCCTCTTAAGATCCCAGGTTAAACAACCATGCTGTTAAAGCTAATGACTCTTAAAGGAGGATGGATGATCAAACCTTATAAAAAGGAGGTTAGATCAATCTGGAAAGGTCCATGGTTCATCCACTAATAGGTTTACGATGTTGGAGTGCCATGTTCTACTGGGCCAGACTGGGGCGATCAGAATCACTGGAATGTCTTTCACCCAAATCCAGAAAAGTAGATGAAATATTAGTTGTAACGGCATAAATTGGGTGTCACCAGAGCATCAATGGCAAATGTTCAGGAGTCAATGGTTCTGTAAATGAAACGACCTCTCCTGTGGCAAGCAAGTTCCCTAAACTGAGAGATGTCCAACACTTTACTCCATCCCACCAGCCTGGCATTCGTCTTCAGGACCTTCCAGCACAGAAGGAGGAACAATTTTTCTATCTCCAGCATTCGCAAATAAATCATTAGTAAGACCTCATCTGGAATATGCAGTTCAGTTTTGGGCACCAGTTCTCAAAAAGGATATCGGGGAACTGGAGAAAGTGCAGAGAAGGGCAACCAAACTGATAAGAGGCATGGAGGAGCTCAGCTATGAGGAAAGATTAGAGGAACTGAATTTATTCACTCTTGAGAAGAGGAGATTAAGGGGGGATATGATCAACATGTACAAATATCCATATAGTGAACTTGGTGTTGAGTTATTCACTTTACAGTCAACGCAGAGGACAAGGGGGCACCCTGTATGCCTAGAGGAAAAGAGATTTAATTTCCAAATACAGAAAGGTTTCTTCACAGAGCTGTGAAAATGTGGAATAGACTCCCTGCAGAGGTGGTTCTGTCCAGCTCAGTATATTGCTTTAAGAAAGGCCTGGATTCTTTCCTAAAAACACACAATATAACTGGGTACTAACATTTATAGGTAAAGTTGATCCAGGGAAAATCTGATTGACTCTTGGGGGTCAAGAAGGAATTTTTTCCCCTGCTGTAGCAAACTGGATTATGCTTTGCTGGGGTTTTTAGCCTTCCTCTGGATCAACTGTGGGTATAGGATTGGGTATATGGGACTGTTTGGTATTATTTTTTATTTATTTATTTTTATGGTTGAACTAGATGGACTTGTGTCTTTTTTCAACCTATGTAACTCCGCCAATCCAGATACAGTCTCATCTTGGGGTGTAAATACATTGAGGAGTCCAGCAACTACATTCTTTTGTCCCATGTATTAAATTGGAGGAGCCTGAAGTGAAACTGGGCAAAAAAAAACCCTCACATAAAAATGGATTGAGTCATCTCACAGAGTCCGAAGCAGCTCCACCTGAGTTTGCAAAGTAAGACATTTATCATGAGAAAGGATCACTCAAATAGACTATGCTCAAACTCATGCCTAAAAATATTTCAACCCCTGGGTCGAGACCAAGGCTGACTTTTGAAATCTCAGGATCCATCCAAACTTTTCCGAGTCCACAACATTTGATTCACAATGAATTCCAGAAGCAGAATGTACTGCCCTCACAATAACAATTATCCAGATAACCTATAACGGCAATGCCTTGAGCCTGTAGGAGCCCCATAACCGGAGTAGTCTGGTGAACACTCTGGGTGAGTGGACAGACCTCACAGCAGTGCCAAAAACTGAAATTGTCTGCCCTACACTGCAAATTGGAGGAAACTTAAGCGACATTGGAAAATCATGATATGCAGATAAGCACCGTTGTTATCCACTGATAACAGAAAAATGTTTTCTGAAGGGAAGCAATTACCGACCAAACAGATTCCATAATGAGCCTTTGCATCCACTGAAACTTGTTGGGTCTCTTCAGATCCAGAATGGGATAAATGTCGCCAATCACAGTTCACAGTTTGGTTGGAACTGTGAAGAGCTTCAAGTAAAAACCGTGAAACTTTTCATTTTCCTTGACCGGAACAATCACTCCTTGTGACAGCAAGTGATCCCGAGCTTCAAAAAGACTGTCATTCTTTGTGAATTCAAAGAAAAATTTGAAAGCATAAAACACAGATGGGGAAGGCTCTTAAATTCCAACCCTGAACCACTTTACCATGGACCCAACTGTCTGCAATCTTCTGTCAAATGTCCATGAATGCCAGAAAACATTCCTCTACCTGAGCAAGTGGGAACACCCTTCATTGCAAGGAAGACTTGTCTCCTGGCGTAGATGGTTTCTGAGTCCAGGTCTTCTTGCAGAACTAAGATTGGGGCTTGGGTCATGAGGCTTGTGATTGGCGAAAAGAACGCGTTTGAAAGTAGAAAGGGTGGTAGGTTTTTGAACCAGGGGCCTTGACTTCTTCTTAAGAAGCAACAGGGTGCTCTTACCCACAGATACCTGCTTCTTCCAAAGCCGCACCACTGACCAACACTTTTGCCATAAGATCCTATCCTATGCCTCAGATAAGACACCCAGATAAGAAAGTTGCTGGATGGAGTCTTTTATGACATCACACCAAGAAATTAAAGGAGAAGTCCAGCCTGAGCTTTTTAGGCTGGGCTCCTCCTCTGGGTCACAGGAGTGCAATTGTTTTGCACTCATGTGACCTGTTTTGGTCTGAAGTCCACTCTCCGCTGATGTCACTGCCATCAGTCGAGACAGTGCGTCATCCCGACTTCCCAAGTCTGGATCCGCCAAGTGCCTTGATTGATGGCAGTCTCAGCGAGCCACTGAGACGGTCGCTCCCTGCCCGTCCACAGCTCATCGCTCCAATGAGCGTGGAGGATCAGAGAGGAGAGACGCTGACTGACAGGCAGCAGCTCTTCTCTCGGGGATCTGTGAAAACCGATCCGTCGGCGGTGTTCGGTGCCTCGGTTCTCAGTGCAGAGACGGCGGGCGACAGCTGCAGCATCCGTCTGATGCTGCATCCACCTAGGCAAGTATGAATCTAAAATGAAACAAAAACTTTTACTTCTCTTTTAAGAGTACAGGGAAATTCCTTCAGGTATATGCTTGACTCTGTAACTCTGTGACCTCTATCTCTAAATTCCTGGGGTCTCTATCGCTCATCATCCGACAAGCCCAGACCTTGAAGGCCTGACTCACACTACAGCTGCAACCACATGTTGTAAGGCCACCCCTACTAGAGCAAAGAAGGTTTTAGAGTCTCCAGACGCCTGTCCAAAGTATACCTGAATACAAGTACTTTGTCCACTGATCCCAAGAAGGTCTAGTTGAGATAGGAATCTGTCAAATCTACCGCTGGAATATTACATTTTTTGGTAGACTTACTTTACATGGGATAATGCTAATCAAATTATTTAGGTGAAACAAACAGCTTTTCAGGGTAACTCAGGCCACATAAAACACATAGTGAGGCTGTACAGAGGAAGACTGGGAATTCTGAGTTTTCAGTCCTGTAACCTTTGGAACACTGGATACAGAAAGTGGCAACTTCAGATTTGTCTGTACCCCTTCTTTGAAGAAGCCCACAAAAGCCTTTCGAGACTAAGATAAAACCAGACTCTGGCATTCCTGTGTACTGCAGGAGACCAGATTTAGTGAATGCAGGGTCCTGGGTTTAGTAACACTTTAACTCAAGTGGGAAAGGATTATACAGGGAGAGAGAAAAAGATCCCCTTTAACTAAAACCTATTAATATAGAAGAAAACAAAAAATATAAACATGTATTTCAGGGCTATCTTTCATTTTGCATCTTTCCAACCTTTACAAATATTTCCGGCCAGTTTTCATCTTCTTCGTAGGCTGCCATTAGAAGATTGCAGGCCAGAACGGACACCAAGCTGTTGCCTTTGGCTTTGAAATTTATTGTGGCATCTCTTCGTAGCAAGCTGCACAAAGCCTGAAACAAAAGCACACATCAATACCAACAATCAAGAAGCTGATCATACAAAAAGATATTAGAGATAACCAACTGAGCTCCAGGCAAATAGAGCAAAAATGAAAAATCAGTATTGTATCAATGATAAAAAAAAATCACTTAAAGTGGTTGTAAATCTCAGACATGAAATATGAACAAAGTATATTCTTCTAAAATGTGTACTTGTCTCAATTAACAACACTAAGACACCTTTCACACTGGGGCATTTTTCAGGCGCTTTAGCGTTAAAAAAAGCGCCTGTAAAGCACCTGAAAGAAGCCTCATCTGCAATCCCAATATGAAAGCCCAAGCCCTTTCACACTGCCAGCACCCAAAAAACGATGGTAAAGCGCCGCTTAAGACCCCTTTCACACTGGGGCGTTTTAGGGGCTCTGGCAGTGTGAAAGGGCTCGGGCCATCGGCGCACCCAGCCCGGTGGCAAAAACATTAAAGTGTTGCAAAGAAGCTGCTTGCAGGACATTTTTTGACGCCCTGCCAGCGCAGCGCCCCAGTGTGAAAGCACTTGGGCTTTCACATTGGGATTGCAGATGAGGCTTCTTTCAGGCGCTTTTTTTAACGCTAAAGCGCCTGAAAAACACCCCAGTGTGAAAGGGGTCTAAGTGTAATTTCTGTTTGATGCTTTGTTCCTCTGCTATCAGCATGAATCACTTCTGACACGTAAAAAAAGATAACAGGGGAGGGAGCTCCAGCTGATTGACAGCCTCAGCTCTGTTCCTGTGTGCTGTGCGAAGGGGGTGTGTTTCTTCTCTCCAATCAGCTGTCAGAGCTGTCCTCACTGAGCTCTGCAGAGAGTAATTATAGCTCTTTGCCCCTTTTTTTGACAGCTCAGACAAGCTTTATAAATTCTGGACTTTGAATGGATGTAAAGAGAAAAGACTGCAGGTAAACAGGTGCAACTTATGTAGGAGGATTTCATCTCTGTGCATCACTGAGGCCAGTCACACTGGGTACATGTAAGAATTTACAACCACTTTATTTTTTAAAAGGATAGGTGAACTTTAGCACAGAATCCCAAACACCACACAATTTCTTCACTAAAATATAAAATACACTTACACACATTAAAGCAGACACACATACTGTATATATCATGGCCTCTGCTATACCATATATCAGTGATATGCAATTAGCGGACCTCCAGCTGTTGCAAAACTACAAGACCCATCATGCCTCTGGGTGTCATGCTTGTGGCTGTCAGAGTCTTGCTATGCCTCATGGGACTTGTAGTTCTGCAACAGCTGGAGCTCTGCTAATTGCATATCCCTGCCATATATGATCAAGCCATAAAAAGGCTGTCTCTGCACAGCACATGCGTAGAATGAAATGTGGGGCCACAGGACAGAAAATACTACCAGGTTCTTTTCATCCATGGGGTTGAGATCTACAGGTGTCAGCATCAGGTGTCAGCATTTGGTGTCTGCAGTTGTATTTAAAGAGTACACCTTCACTCTCCCTAAACCATCTAAAAAGGAGAGTTTATCAGTGTGCTGCAACTCCATCACTGACCAATCGGTGGGCTGGGAGTGAATCCTTGACCAAGCCATAAGGTGTAGGGTAGCTTCACGCTGTCTCGGAGTGGTCACGCTGCACTTTGGGCAAAGCTCAGCTAACCCGTGAGTTTTGTGCACTTTACCATAGACTTCTTTAATGTCCCGCACTTTTGGTGCAGTGTCAGAAAGTGCACCAAAGATGCAGCATGCAGAAGTTTTGGTGCGTTTTCTAAAACCACACCAAAACCGCAGGACCACATAGAAGTCTATAGGAAAGAGCAGCTAACCTGCACAAAAACCACGGGTTAGCTGCGCTTCAGCAAAAGAGCAGCGGGGCTGTGTGAAGCCACTCTTACTGGAGGTAAGGTAGTAGCTATGCTATCTGGAAGGGATTCATGGATCACAAGGCTAGCTAAGCAGAATTAAAAACGCTTTGGCAGATTAGACAGTTTACACGTATTTCAACCCTGTATTAAGCTCTCTGCCTGGAGCTCAACTTATATCTGAAAAATAAAACTAGCTTGTACGAAGTTTTACAATGGAAACTCCTCAAATTAAAAGGGGGAAAAAAGGAAGGCGCACCGACCTTGTGCATTACCTAAGGCAAGTTTTTAATTGCAAGCATGAAAACAATGTTTATACTCACAAACAAATGAGCAATTCAGGCTTTGTTAAATAATATAACAGCATCTCTGAGCATCGGCAATTCAGAGATGCTGTTATAATATTTAACAAAGCCTGAATTGCTCATTTGTTTGTGAGTATAAACATTGTTTTCATGCTTGCAATTAAAAACTTGCCTTTGGTAATGCACAACAATCGGTGCGCTTTCCTCCCCCCCCCCCCCCACCTTTTTCCCCCCTTTTTTTAGTTAAATGAATACCCATTATTCTGAGGAGGGCTGCAATACTATAAGCATTGCTTGAATGTAAAGAGTTGGTCGCACCACATAATAGAGACTATACTTTAAAGCGCAGGAGGATTTTTTCTGTTTTGTTTACTCCTCAAATTACACAAACCTCTGACAGTAAAACCTTATGGGTTTACTTCCTCTTTGTTTCTCTGCAAAGGTAAAGCATAATGGGCTACTATGCATCGCATAGTAGCCCATTATGTGTCACTTACCTGACACAGGAGCCTGCGATGTCACCGATGTCCCCTCTGCTACGGAGAGTCCATCTTCTTTCCGGGTATCGTGGCTCTGGCGCTGTGATTGGCCAGAGCCGCGATTACGTCACTCCCGCGCATGCGCACAGGAGCCGCCACTAACGGCATATCACTGTTAGCAGCGACATGCTCAGTGCACCTGCGCGCCGCTGTCTATGGCGCATGCGACGTAGACAGTGGTGCCTGTCTTTTTGCAAATATCTCCTAAACCGTGTATCCATTTCTTGGATCTACAGGTAAGCCTTAATCTAGGTTTACCTGTAGGTCAAAGTGGTCTACAACCACTTTAAAGAGTACCTCCACTTTTGAGGAAAAAACTTTCCCCTCTAGGGGATCTATGTATATTGCAGGTATTTTAACAAACTTTGTTGCAGATTCCTAACTTTTGTTATTCTGAAAAAATCCCTGTGTGTTTGTGTCCATGTGGAAAGTGAATCTGTATGGGAGTGGTTTCATAATTATCAATCAGCACCTGCAGGGCTCGATTGAGGAAAATTGCAGGGCCTGCATCCCTTTAGAAGTGATTTCCTATTGGGATGCCCGATATCTGACTTGTATTTTAGCATAGACTTCTGGGAAAATCAGTGAGCCAATCAAACAAGCAGGAAATTATGTTTCCAGGGAGGCGTTCTGTACACATTACGTATACAGAACACCTCCAGGTAGCCATATGGCATTGCATTTTACAGAAAATGACAGAGCTGCAGATTGAAAAGGAAAGGTCATTTTTATGACTATGACTTGAGTCGCAATTGTATATGCTATATTATTTTATTTTTTTTATTTGCCTTTTTTTTTCCCCCCCACAAAAGTGGAGTTACTCTTTACATTTTTTTGGAAACAATAAGAAAAATGAACAGTTACATAGTGCAAAGATAGTATGCAATAACATGAAAAACAGAGAACAAATTCAAAAAAGTTCTCTCTGCAAATATTAATCAGTAAGCAATTGTGCAGAAATGAGGGATGACCGATTCACGCAACTTTGTGATGTTAGGTGATCAAACATTAATAATCCCAGATAACTGCTGATCTCTTCTAAATGCACAGTATATCGATTGAAAACCTTTTCTTTCCTTCTTTGGAAACATGACTGAATTAAATGTTTTTTTTTAGCCTATAATACAGGTCTAAGTTGACACTGATCAGAATAAGGTTCAGGTAATGTAACACTTTCACAAAAGCCATAGAGAATCTGTAAGGGCCCTTTCTCACTACAACATACAAAAAAATGCACGTGCAACTGATTGCATTTTTGCACCTGTTTATGTGCGTTTCCATGCATTTTTATACATGTTATTCTATAAAGTCCTTTTATTTTTCAAAGGCATGTTTACTCTGACCTAACTGCTGTGCAGAAAAGGTGCATTGCATTTGTGAGCGTTTACAAGTATGTCTGTGTGTTGCAATGCAATATTAAGCAAACGTGTTGCAAAAAAATGCACAGCTTTAAAATGCTGAGAAACGTAACGTTCTGGTGTGAACACGACACACAGAAAACTATTGTTACCTGCATTTATACACGAAGAAAAAACATAGGTAACTGCACATAGTGTGATTGTACCCAATATGCAAACATGCGACAAAACATCCATATGCATGTACATAAAGACAAGCCTCACCTCTATGACACCCTCTGTTGCAAATATATTGGGCTTCATTTTTGCAAGGTACATTAAACTTAAGTACAATGTAGGATCTGGTTTTGCTCTGTTCATTTTAAGTTGCTTCACTGCTCCACATAGTACTCCTTCGATCCGGTCATCATTGCCTTCTTGCTCAGAAGCCTCAATATCATCTAGCAGAGATGCTGGAGGAACTGAAAGAAGGGGGAAGAAAGGATCATGAGGCCTTTTACTGAAAAGTATTTTGAAAAAAAACAATTCCTGGTGCTAAGCAAAATAGTAGGAAAATTACGAATGCATTCTCGGAAACTGCAACCGACCAAGAGTAAAGCAGTCCACTGAAAGTAATTGAAACTTCCCTTGATTCCATGTACAGTAGGTAGCTCAAGTAGTGTTTTCAAACCACCTTTGGGTAGGGGCTGCTACCCAAATCATCCCGGGCTGTGCCAATAACCCGTTCTAAGGACCCATTCTCACCTTAGAGTTGCAGTAACAAACACATTACACCTGTTAACGTGTTGAGGTTCCACCCAATTTCAGCTGGATCTCAACATAATAAAGCAATGTTCCTGGTACCCAAAGTAACTACCATGCAGTGAGCTGAATTACAAAATAAAAACAAATAGTGTAGGATTTGGTCTGTATTAGTGCATTTAAAATAAACAGGCCGCCTTAGCACACTGAACATTAAGGTGTGACATAACAAAAAGTTAAAAACGCACTGCATAGGGCCAACTAGGTTTGAATGGGTCCTAAGGGGTACATCTAACAGCATGTAAAGCTTCATGTGGACAAACCATGCAAATTAAACAAAGCCACAGGCTGCTGGTTTAAACCTTATTATATTCTGCTCACTGTAGCAGTGTAATTAATGCTGTGGAGCGGAATTTCAGTCTGCCGCTAGTTTCCTTGGCTTTGTTTCCTATTGTGGCTTCTGCTAGTTGGAACGCAGCACATTTCCACTGTTAGCGTGCCGTGCCGTCCCGCCTATGTGTTACACTCCAATGCACAGCTAGTCATGCCCCTGATAACGTCATCTTATGACGAAATAGCGTAGGGTGGAGCTTTTGACGCGACGTGAGTGTATGCCTGGACGCGGCAGCCACCTTGTTGGCAGTGTGAGCTGAGAGTTTGTAACCAGCAACAATTTTTAAAACTTGGATTATGTGAGTGCAATATCTTTTTTTACGAATAAAATAATATTGAGGATTACTGCACCATGAGGTTTATTCCTTTATGTTTTATGGGATTAATACTTGTGTGGATCTAATGGTGTGAATACCGGGAGCGGCTTGTGGAGACCAGGGTACCTGTTTGCCTGTTTGATCATGGTGTACTGGGATCAAGGGATTTCACCAAATCCAATGCCAATTTGACCCCTGTAATAAGGGTCCAAAGAGAAGGGTAAGAGGCAGTATGTTCGGGTGCCGGTAGTGGTTCTCCTTTCCTGTTCACATTCAAAGTATACCCCGTCGTGTGTGCTGTCTCCAATCACTTTGAGGATCAAATGTTTTATGGACATTTCCTTTGAGCGCGGCATCTACAATATAACTCATATAGCATGAACCAAGCACAATGATGGAGTGGTTTTGACTTTTGTATGTTATTCTTGATTGATATAGTGTGTTTATATACACCATTGTTGACTCTTACATAATCTGTCTCTATAAACATGAAACATATGTTTACATCTGGGGATGTTTCAGGCTGTGGTGCTACTTCAGCACGATTTCAAAGCTGCAGATCAGTGCGAAATGCACCTCCGATTTCATTGAGGCTTGCAACTTAATTTAACAGAAGTCTATGCAAGTAGCAATGAAATGAGAAAAAAGTAGCGCAGGAACCTTTTTCGGAGACGTAGCGATTTAAACGGTTCCATTGTTGGCAATTTGAACAGTCAAATCACAGGAAACTGTACTGATGTTAACCAGGGCTAAAGCAGGGATGTAGACAATTACTTTTTGATCAAGCATGTGAATGATAAAGGGATCATTTACCCTTACATTGCCCTTTGAAAAACGATCCGTGGTGCACCCATCCACTTGAATGGGTCGAGTTTGGGTGTATTTTTTGCCGAGCAATATGTACCATCACGTTGAGCCACCCTGTTAGCTTAAGTTGGGAGATAAAACTGCAGCTTAGCTGTCTATTTTTACCGCAAGTGTAAACGAGGCCTTGGAGGGTTGAATTGGAAATCCCTGGCCTGTATAATCCCAGGCGTTTCCAGGATTTTGAGCACCTGGATGGCCAGGTACATTAAAGTAATTTAAGGGTGACAAAGAAAAGATTTTTATCTTTTTCTCAAGGCGTTTGCACAGTTATTAATGAGACCTCTGGGACATATGTCCTGCTATAGGTGGTTGAATATGAAAATTGGTACCCCTCAGTTCTTGTCTAAAGCTCTGGAACCAGTAAGCCCAATACACCCTTCCATTGTGTGATACAGAATCTACACCAGTATTGGATAAGCTAGTATCTGAAGATGCAAGTATCGACTCTGCTGGTGCACTAGTATGAAAATTATACTCTAAAGGAAAACTCTGATTTGTAAGAAGAGTATACTGTATATAAAGAGTGGTGTGTCCAGAGATGCCGTGTGCTTCCTAAGATTGCACATATTATCACTGTGACCTAAAACTAACTTACAGAACCTGAAAATTACAATTAAAGGATTTTTGAATTAACTGTAAAATCAGTTACTTGGAGCACAGTACAGCACAGAGGCATATTCTTAAACGACTGGGTTATATGTTGCTACCTCCAGGTTACTGAACACTGGCAAACAGAACTGTAAGGACCCCATATAATCCCATCCACTGGGAGGGGAGGATTTGTGTCCTGTACTCTAATAGAGACTGATTTTCCAGGTAAAACAAAAAAAATAAAAAATTTGATTGTATACTACAGGACACAGGTACAGTGGGGACAGAAAGTATTCAGACCCCCTTAAATTTATCACTCTTTGTTATATTGCAGCCATTTGCTAAAATTATTTAAGTTCATTATTTTCCTCATTAATGTACACACAGCCCCCCATATTGACAGAAAAACACAGAATTGTTGAAATTTTTGCAGATTAAAAAAGAAAAACTGAAATATCACTTGGTCCCAAGTATTCAGACCCTTTGCTCAGTATTTAGTAGAAGCACCCTTTTGATCCAATACAGCCATGAGTCTTTTTGGGAAAGATGCAACAAGTTTTTTACACCTGGATTTGGGGATCCTCTGCTATTCCTCCTTGCAGATCCTCTCCAGTTCTGTCATGTTGGATGGTAAACGTTGGTAGACAGCCATTTTTAGCTCTCTAGAGATGCTCAATTGGGTTTAAGTCAGGGCTCTGGCTGGGCCATTCAAGAACAGTCACAGTTGTTGTGAAGCCACTTCGTTATTTTAGCTGTGTGCTTAGGGTCATTGTCTTGTTGGAAGGTAAACCTTCAGCCCAGTCTGAGGTCCTGAGCACTCTGGAGAAGGTTTTCGTCCAGGATATCCCTATACTTGGCCGCATTCATCTTTCCCTCGATTGTAACCAGTCGTCCTGTCCCTGCAGCGGAAAAACACCCCCACAGCATGATGCTGCCACCACCATGCTTCACTGTTGGGACTGTATTGGACAGGTGATGAGCAGTGCCTGGTTTTCTCCACGCATACCGCTTAGAATTAAGGCAAAAAAAAGTTCTATCTTGGTCTCATCAGACCAAGATAGAATGCGCATGACCATCACCAACATCACCAGAGATGCCTGGATGTCAGAAAGGGCCTGATGCAGAGATGTGCAGACAGCAAGACAGAGCCCCATGGCTGCACATTTCCTGGCCTGGCCGTCACTCAGAAGCCTGTAGGTGTAACTCTTTTGGCAGACCTGTCACAAAACTAGGCAAAGTAACTAATTTAATATATAATTATTAATATAATAATATATAATATAATAATATAATTAATTATAATATATACTATATACGGTACTTTGAAAAAACGGAAAGAATTAAAAAAAAAATAAAAAAAATAAGGCACACATATATACTATAGTGGTTAAAATGTCTTTGAAGATTTATAAACTATTAGTAATACTGCAGGTCATGACATTATAAAAAGAAAAATAAACAGCTTCAGAGCCAGGAATGAAAACAGCAAAAAAACACTTTTAACCACTTCAGCCCCGGAAGGATTTACCCCCTTCCTGACCAGAGCACTTTTTACAATTCGGCACTGCGTCGCTTTAACTGCTAATTGCGCGGTCATGCAATGGTGTACCCAAACGGAATTTGCGTCCTTTTCTTCCCACAAATAGAGCTTTCTTTTGATGGTATTTGATCACCTCTGCCGTTTTTATTTTTTGCGCTATACACGGAAAAAGACCGAAAATTTTGAAAAAAAATGATATTTTCTACTTTTTGTTCTAAAAAAAATCCAATAAACTCAATTTTAGTCATACATTTAGGCCAAAATGTATTCGGCC
The DNA here is from genome assembly GCA_037952835.1 of Lithobates septentrionalis. Classification (NCBI taxonomy): domain Eukaryota; kingdom Metazoa; phylum Chordata; class Amphibia; order Anura; family Ranidae; genus Lithobates; species Lithobates septentrionalis. The sequence goes on along the minus strand of JBBDGP010001932.1, from coordinate 773,829 downwards.
ACATGTCTTTGGTAAAAAAAATGTCAATAAGCGTATATTTATTGGTTTGCGCAAAAGTTATAGCGTCTACAAACTAGGGTACATTTTCTGGAATTTACACAGCCTTTAATTTATGACTGCCTATGTCGTTTCTTGAGGTGCTAAAATGGCAGGGCAGTACAAAACCCCCACAAATGACCCCATTTTGGAAAGTAGACACCCCAAGGAATTTGCTGAGAGGCATGTTGAGCCCATTGAATATTCATTTTTTTTGTCCCAAGTGATTGAATAATGACAAAAAAAAAAAAAAAAAAAAAAAATTACAAAAAGTTGTCACTAAATGATATATTGCTCACACAGGCCATGGGCATATGTGGAATTGCACCCCAAAATACATTTAGCTGCTTCTCCTGAGTACGGGGATACCACATGTGTGGGACTTTTTGGGAGCCTAGCCGCGTACGGGGCCCCGAAAACCAATCACTGCCTTCAGGATTTCTAAGGGCGTACATTTTTGATTTTACTCCTCACTACCTATCACAGTTTTGAAGGCCATAAAATGCCCAGATGACATAAAACCCCCCCAAATTACCCCATTTTGGAAAGTAGACACCCCAAGCTATTTGCTGAGAGACATGTTGAGTCCATGGAATGTTTTATATTTTGACACAAGTTGCGGGAAAGTGACAAATTTTTTTTTTTTTTTTTTTTTTTTGCACAAAGTTGTCACTAAATGATATATTGCTCACACAGGCCATGGGCATATGTGGAATTGCACCCCAAAATACATTTAGCTGCTTCTCCTGAGTATGGGGATACCACATGTGTGGGACTTTTTGGGAGCCTAGCCGCGTACGGGACCCCGAAAACCAATCACTGCCTTCAGGAATTCTAAGGGCGTACATTTTTGATTTTACTCCTCACTGCCTATCACAGTTTCGGAGGCCATGGAATGCCCAGGTGGCACAAACCCCCCCCCCCAAATGACCCCATTTTGGAAAGTAGACACCCCAAGCTATTTGCTGAGAGGCATGGTGAGTATTTTGCAGCTCTCATTTGTTTTTGAAAATAAAGAAAGACGAGAAAAAAAAATTTTTTTTTTCTTTTTTCAATTTTCAAAACTTTGTGACAAAAAGTGAGGTCTGCAAAATACTCACTATACCTCTCATCAAATAGCTTGGGGTGTCTACTTTCCAAAATGGGGTCATTTGGGGGTTTTTTTTGCCACCTGGGCATTCCATGGCCTCCGAAACTGTGATAGGCAGTGAAGAGTGAAATCAAAAATTTACGGCCTTAGAAAGCCTGAAGGCGGTGCTTGGTTTTCGGGGTCCCGTACGCGGCTAGGCTCCCAAAAAGTCTCACACATGTGGTATCCCCGTACTCAGGAGAAGCAACAGAATGTATTTTGGGGTGTAATTTCACATATTCCCATGGCATGTTTGAGCAATATATCATTTAGTGACAACTTTGCGCAAAAAAAAATAAAAAAAATAAAAAATTGTCTCTTTCCCGCAACTTGTGTCACAATATAAATTATTCCATGGACTCAACATGACTCTCAGCAAATAGCTTGGGGTGTCTACTTTCCAAAATGGGGTCATTTGGGGGGGTTTTGAACTGTCCTGGCATTTTATGCACAACATCTAGAAGCTTATGTCACACATCACCCACTCTTCTAACCACTTGAAGACAAAGCCCTTTCTGACACTTATTGTTTACATAAAAAAATAAATTTTTTTTGCAAGAAAATTACTTTGAACCCCCAAACATTATATATTTTTTTTAAAGCAAATGCCCTACAGATTAAAATGGTGGGTGTTTCATTTTTTTTTTTCACACAGTATTTGCGCCGCAATTTTTCAAACGCATTTTTTGGGGAAAAAACACACTTTTTTACATTTTAATGCACTAAAACACACTATATTGCCCAAATGTTTGATGAAATAAAAAAGATGATCTTAGGCCGAGTACATGGATACCAAACATGACATGCTTTAAAATTGCGCACAAACGTGCAGTGGCGACAAACTAAATACATTTTTAAAAGCCTTTAAAAGCCTTTACAGGTTACCACTTTAGATTTACAGAGGAGGTCTACTGCTAAACTTACTGCCCTCGATCTGACCTTCGCGGCGATACCTCACATGCATGGTGCAATTGCTGTTTACATTTGACGCCAGACCGACGCTTGCGTTCGCCTTAGCGCGAGAGCAGGGGGGACAGGGGTGCTTTTTTTTTTTTTTTTTTTTTTTTTTTTTCTTTATTATTATTATTTTTTTATCTTATTTTTAAACTGTTCCTTTCATTTTTTTTTTTAAATCATTTTTATTGTTATCTCAGGGAATGTAAATATCCCCTATCATAGCAATAGGTAGTGACAGGTACTCTTTTTTGCAAAAATTGGGGTCTATTAGACCCTAGATTTCTCCTCTGCCCTCAAAGCATCTGACCACACCAAGATCGGTGTGATAAAATGCTTTCCCAATTTCCCAATGGCGCTATTTACATCCGGCGAAATCTAAGTCATAAAATGCTCGTAGCTTCCGGTTTCTTAGGCCATAGAGATGTTTGGAGCCACTCTGGTCTCTGATCAGCTCTATGGTCAGCTGGCTGAATCACCGGCTGCATTTTCAGGTTCCCTGTTGAGACAGGAGAGCCAGAGAAAAACACGAAGACGGTGGGGGGGGGGGGGGGGGGCATTCCCTCCCACTGCTTGTAAAAGCAGTCTAGAGGCTAATTAGCCGCTAGGATTGCTTTTACATGAAAGCCGACCGCTGGCTGAAAAGAATGATACCAAGATGATACCTAAACCTACAGGCATCATTCTGGTATAACCATTCAAAGTCGTGAATGGCGTACCTGAAGACAAAAAAATGGTTAACAATAAAGCACAGTAAACGGTAAAGTATAAAAAATTGCATACCTGAAAAACAAACATGATAAAACATAATAACAATAAAACATTGCAGAATAGAATACAGTAAAAAAGAGCAGAACAATAGAGAGAGAGAATAGAGAGAGAAAGAACAATAAAACGACAACTATTTTTTTTTTTTTTTATATTTTTGTATGTGTTTTTTTTTTTTTTTTTTTTGTAACTAACTTTTATAACTGTACCCGGTTCCAGGTTCGGGTCTCTCAAAATGCGATGGCATCTTGGGAGACCCTGTGAAACTGTGCCTAGTCTGTGGAATGCTGTACCCTACGCTAATAGTCAACTAGTGAATGGTAGCGTTCAAAACATTCACCAATGCAAAGACCAGGATTGTCAGGACAGGAGGGACAATAATAGCGGGTGTCACGCCTATATCCGCGCTTGCTGCAGACACAACATCTTTTTTGGGGGGGTTCGTTGGGTAGGGGTACTCGGGAGGACATAAAGAAAATGCCTCTCATGCAGCCGACTGCATTTGGTTGGGGATGTGAATGGGGGAAGTACGGGCGCTGCAGAAGCGGTGGGTTCCCAATTAGGATTGGCGAATGCAGCAGGAAGGGCACTATGGGCACGACGGGCCTGTGTTTGTCTTTTTGGTGGCAGCGGGACACTACTTGTGCTTGCCACCTCACCAGCTTGAACTGCACTTATGGGACTCGCCACGTCACCAAGTGTTACTGCAGTGCTGGTTTGACTACGACCGGGGTGTACTAGGCCGCTGGCGCTTGCCAGTTCACCAAAACGCTACCAAAAAAACTGTTAGCGATCGCAGGGATCAGGCCTGACTCTGCGAACGCTGCAGTTATGCGTTTAGTGTTCTGTAAGTGACAGTGATCGATCGATACTGCACTTGGGTGGGCTGGGCTGGGCCGGGCGGAGGGGCAAAACGCAGGTGCTAGCAGGTATCTGGGCTGATCCCGCTAACACTGCGTTTGTGGGAACCCTAAACTGCTGGGGACGCTAGTATAGATCTGATCGGATCAGATATTGATCCGTTCAGATACTATACCACTAAGGGAGGCGTATGCTGCGTGCGTGGGTGTTAGCGGTACTGGCGCTAATCTGACGCTGCCTGGGGCTGGTGCTTGCCAGTTCACCAAAACGCTACCAAAAAAACTGTTAGCGATCGCAGGGATCAGGCGTGACTCTGCGAACGCTGCAGTTATGCGTTTAGTGTTTTGTAAGTGACAGTGATCGATTGATACTGCACTTGGGTGGGCTGGGCCAGGCGGACGGGAAAAACGCAGGTGCTAGCAGGTATCTGGGCTGATCCCGCTAACACTGCGTGTTTGGGAACCCTAAACTGCTGGGGACACTAGTATAGATCTGATCGGATCAGATATTGATCCGTTCAGATACTATACCACTAAGGGAGGTGTACGGTGCGTGCGTAGGTGTTAGCGCTACTGGCGCTAACCTGACGCTGCCTGGGGCTGGTGCTTGCCAGTTCACCAAAACGCTACCAAAAAAACTGTTAGCGATCGCAGGGATCAGGCCTGACTCTGCGTACGCTGCAGTTATGCGTTTAGTGTTTTGTAAGTGACAGTGATCGATCGATACTGCACTTGGGTGGGCTGGGCTGGGCTGGGCCGGGCGGAGGGGCAAAACGCAGGTGCTAGCAGGTATCTGGGCTGATCCCGCTAACACTGCGTTTTCGGGAACCCTAAACTGCTGGGGACGCTAGTATAGATCTGATTGGATCAGATATTGATGCGTTCAGATACTATACCACTAAGGGAGGCGTATGCTGCGTGCGTGGGTGTTAGCGGTACTGGCGCTAATCTGACGCTGCCTGGGGCGACGCATATCACCGCTGGGCGATCAGGGGGCTAAACCTTTATTCGGTAATAAACGGCGGGTGCCCTGACACTATAAAAAATAAACGAACTAACCAGCGTCACCCGTAACAGTTATACGGTGATCAGTGGTGAAAGGGTTAACTAGGGGGCAATCAAGGGGTTAAAACATTTATTAGGTAGTATATGGGGGTCCCTGACGCTATAAAACGCTGACGGCGAACCTAAATATTTATGTCCCTAACTAGCGTCACCAGCGACACTAATACAGCGATCAGAAAAATGATCGCTTAGTGACACTGGTGACGGAGGGTGATCAAGGGGTTAAAACTTTATTAGGGGGGGTTAGGAGGGTACCCTAGACCTAAAGGGGGCCTAACATTCACTGCCCTAACACACTAACTGTCACAAACTGACACCAATACAGTAATCAGAAAAAAAAAAAAAAAAAAAAAAAAAACCTGCTTTGTGTCAGTTTGTGACAGGGGGGGGGGGGGTGATTGGGGGGGGATCGGGGGGCGATCGGGGGGGGGATCGGGGTGTAATGTGTGCCTGGCATGTTCTACTGTGTGTGTGTGTGTTGTGCACTCACATTCCAGTCTTCTCTCCTCGGCCCGGAACGGAAAATACCGAGCCGAGGAGAGATGACATCATTTCCTCTGCCTCTGTGTACAATACAGAGGCAGGGAAATGATCCCATTGGCTGGGAGCGATCGCGAGGGGGGGGCCACGAATGGATGGCCTCCCCCTCACCACCGATCGCCGGGGGACATTTGCCGACCGTCGCAGGCACCGGGGGGGGGTCCGATCGGACCCCCCACCCGCGGGCAGGCAGGGACGTACAGGTAAGCCCTTTTGCCTGCCCGTGCCGCTTTGTCGACGTACATCTGTGTGCGGCGGTCGGCAAGTGGTTAAACAGTGTGTGTGCATTTTAAGAAACTACTTGTTGACCCGCACTGCATATTCAATCCCAAGCAAATACAGAACATGTTCTAGAGTAAACAGGCATTGGCACCTTCAATTGGGACAACAGATGGCTCTTTGATAGATGGAGAGATCGCTCTCTTCTCGGCTACAGCTGCCTCAGCCAATCGCCCTAAGGCAGTCAAAGGGGTAGTGGATGAAAGTTTGGGCCGTTTACTGAGCCCAGGCAGTCCTGAAGTGCTGGCTAATGCAGCTGAGGCCTCTCGCTTCCGTTCAGAGGTCAGGCCAGAAGCAGCTGGCTTAAGAAGATTGGAGGGGGCTTTGGAGTCACTGGTTTGTCCCTTGGAGCCCAAAGCGATAAAATCTCCTGGAGGCGCATGACCTGCAAGTGAAAGAAAAAGAATAAATATACATACAAATTACAAACTAAAGAAAACATATAGCAACGATAAGATGTAACTGAACTGTCAACTAATCATGCAAGCAAAAAGATGACGATGATCAGTTTATTTAAAAGGAGAATTTTTTTAATTAAAAGTTAAATTAGGGTGGTTTTTTTTTCAGTATTTTACCTGTATGCAACCTTTGCTGGAATATCTCCCTTTTTTGTGCTCGCATTACCTTATTGATTGCACACCTGTATGGTATCATACTCTTACATTCTCTAGCCCAGTATTTTTGCAATCTTTTTGTTCTATGCTTTATATTAAAAAAAAGAAACAAAAGGCATTCAAATAAAAAAAACATCAGTGAAATAGGTTTTTTCTTCTTTATAATTATTCCTGCAATAATATTTTCTTGTGCCTTAACATACAGTATTTATAAAGGCGAAGATATACCAACCTTTATTCCTTGTGCGATTTTGTATAGTGGGGCTTATATAGTGTATGTAAACCTAAAATCTATTTTCTAGTATGTTTGGCATCATGCTGCACTGTATATAGTTTTCTTACACATTGTTTTGTTTTTTGTGAATCTGTTGTAAAGTTTCCTAAATTGAGTTTCTGCCAGTAGCAGCACTTCCAGTTTCAGGCTGCCAACACTAAAGCTGACCAGAAACTGTTATATTTTGTTTAGCCAGTGAATTCCTCAATCCACCAAACGAGGTGGATGGAGGACAACTCCCACATATATACTGTATTCTGACAGTGGCACCAGCATCACCACTGTTGATTGAGAGGCCATTTCTAGTGTGTCTCTTCTGCTGAGCGGGCACTTAAAATGTGAACAGTTTAGCAGGGTTTTAATTAGTGTATGGCCAGCTTAAACCATTGTCTTGCAAATAGCAGCAGGTATGTCAGCCATGCACACTCATTCAGTTGGCTGTTGGGTTGTATATCAGGTCTGCAGAAAGCATATGCAGACCTGACAGGCAGTTTAACCACTTCGCATCCAGGCCATTTCTGACACTTCGCTCCTACATGTCAAAAATCATCATTTCTTTGCTATAAAATTACATAGAACCCACAAACATTATATATATTTTTTTAGCAGAGACCCTAGAGAATACAATGGCGGTCATTGAAACTTTTTATCTTGCATGGTATTTGCGCAGCAATTTTTCAAACGCGTTTTTTTTTTGAAAAAGAAAACAGTTTCATGCTTTAAAAAAAAACAAAACCGCAAAGTTAGCCAAATTTTTTTGCATTGTGTGAAAGATGAAGTTACGCCGAGTAAATAGATACCTAACATGTCACGCTTCAAAATTGCACACGCTCGTGGAATGGCGCCAAACTTTGGTACTTAAAAATCCCCATAGGCGACGCTTTAAAATTTTTTACTGGTTACATGTTTTGAGTTACAGAGGAGGTCTAGGGCCAAAATGATTGCTCTCGCTCTAACGTTCGCGGCGATACCTCACATGTGTGGTTTGAACACCGTTTTCATATGTGGGCGGGACTTACGTATGCGTTCGCTTCTGCGTGCGAGCTCACGGGGACAGGGGCGCTTTAAAAAATTTTATTTTTTTTTTATTGTTAATTTTACTTAAAAAATTTTATTTTGACACTTTTAAAAAAATTTTTTTTTTTTGATCACTTTTATTCCTATTACAAGGAATGTAAACATCCCTTGTAATAGGAATATGACATGACAGGTCCTCTTTACAGTGAGATATGGGGTCAATAAGACCCCACATCTCACCTCTAGGCTGGGAAGCCTACAATTAAAAAAAAATAAATAAATAAAACTATCGACGCTTCACAGCCGAAGCGGCGCCGTTTTTTTTGAATGCAGAGGCCGGGCGTAACGTCATAACATCGCGCCCGGCCTCCGAACGATCATAGAGACTCCGGCGACCATCTGGTCCGCCGGAAATCTCTATGGTGAACATCCGGCGCCGGCGGATCCGCTATCCGACTCACCGATTGTTGAGGTGAGTCGGTAGAAGCACCGGAGGGCGGCGGGAGGGGAGGGGACGTCCCCTCCCCTCCCGCCGCCCGTAAGAACGATCAAGCGGCGGAACAGCCGCTATGATCGTTCTTATGGTGTACGGAATCGCCGGCTGAAAATGCCGGTATCTGAATGATGTCTGTAGCCTCAGGCATCATTCAGATATAAGCCCCGAAAGTCGAGGCCGTCATATGACGGCCTCCGGATGCCAAGAGGTTAATGGCCAACTGAAGGGGTGAGCATGGCAGGCTGACAGCAGCCACTAGCACAGTAGCTATTGTTCACCCCAGCACATCTCCTATTTTTTTATGCAACATTATTATAAATAAAAAAATAAATATAAAGCTTTATATATTGACAATGCCCCCACAAAGCAACAGCTGGAAGTTGAGGGGTGGTGCTTCAGCTGTTTAGGACCAGAGACATGTGTGCTTGAGTTAAGTCAAAGATGGCTGAAATACAGGCCAATTTTTTCTGGATCAGCCAAATCTCAAGCCACAAGTGGCACCACTCAGCTAAAAGTCAATGTAAACATCAAATGAGCTGGGTAGAAAATTCTCAGCTCAACAGTGACTGCAATCTATAAGATGCGGTCACTATTCCAGTATTAGGGCAGCTGCAGGTGCTGCAACTGTGTGAATACCATAGTCGATAGTTTATCACCTCCTTACTCTTTAGCGGTTTAGCCAGGGGCGAAAGGAGTCTACTAATTTCCTTTCATTCAGCCATTCAGGATGAACAAGAGAAATCTAAAAGTAAATGGCTAGCTTAAAGCTGATTTCCATAATTTCTTTCACTTAAGAGCACTGTATGTACTGCATGTAGCTTCAGCTAACATACAGTACACAGTGCTAGGTTCCGGCTGTTAGACAGAGACCTACCAACTCACACCAGGAACAATATCGAGACGGTCTGAGCAGCGCTCAGCCATTCATAAGCAGGTTTGTATTCTGTGAATTAATACACTGCTTCCTCTGATTGTGTCATGGTTATGCAATAGAATTTTGTCTGTCAGCTTACCTGTCTCCATGTGTTCATCTCTAAAGACCTGCTGACTCTCACCTGACTGCTTTTATAAACTCTCCTCTAGCATGGCTCCACCCCAGCTCCTGCCAGAGAACTCTATATTAACCTCTGCACTGCAGGCCAGCACTGCTGATCAACCTTTGTGTGTTTTGGCTTCCTGTTCCTGTCTGCCGTGCGTCTTCGTTTGTTTCTGTTACCGACCTTGGCGTGTTCTCTACTATTCCTGTCTGCTCGTGCCCCTGACCTTTGGCGTGTCCCCGACTATCCCTGTTTGCCTGTGACCCTGAACCTTGGCGTGAACTCTGTTGTCCTTGTCTGCTTGTGGCCCTGACCTTGGCTTAGTCCTTTACTATCCCTATCCTCCTGTTGCCTACTGTGGGTGTGAGCTGGGCGACCCTGGGGGTCGCAACCTGGAGCCAGTTGCAGCCCAGTCCATCCTCACCTCTAGAGGCTCTGGTGAACACATGCTGGCTCTTAGACTCCACGGCCCCAGGGAATCCTACGCTCTAACCCCGGTGGGATCCGTGTTGGTGTTCCAGCGGCCCTGCCTTTCTTACCACCCGGACTCCCATCCACAGCAGTCAGCCGTAGGGTCCACTGCCTTGCGGTGCACTCCTGATCCCAACGGTGTGCATCTGTCACCTAACCTCAAGGTGACCTGACAGACTGGTTGATTTGGAGGTCGAGACGTCATCAGCCTGCCTCTTTCCCTCAGCCAATCAGAGGAAGCTATGTATTCATTCACAGTATGCAAAGCTTACAGGAAAGAAGAGGAGGAAATTGGGACTTTAAATGAGGCTCGGCATATAAAATAAAAAATAGAAAAAGTACATATATGTACAGAGGGTCTTCCCGCCTCAACCCCGGGGGAGACACCTTACCTGAGATCCCCACAAGTTCCCGTGCAGAGGTTGGGCCCAGCCTTGTGGCAGAGTTGCAAGTCACTGACCTGTCGCCACTTTTTGGGAAAAAAAACTTTACTCCCCTTTTTTAGAGGGCACTATTAACAAATGATATTTCTTTACAGTATATTGTCGTACTATACCCCCGGTGAGTGGCTGTAACGCCATGAAACGCGTCAAGTACTATTAGATACCAAGATACATCCGATTCCATTACGTATATAGTTTTTATGTATCCATTTTTTATTTAGGTCTATCAACTCAATTGTATTTCATGCTATGAGCATTATAACTCAAGTGTAAGTCATATGACTACCATTTTATTGGACACAATGTCCTTTCAAGTGTTTGGTATGAATTTTGGATTGTAATAACAAACATATATATATATATATATATACACTTTTTCTACAAAAACTATTTTAAGGAAAAGAATACAAAATGGTAATCAGCTTTAAGAGCTTAATCTGGATTCTGATATGTCCATGATAAGCTCCACCAATCATAAAAAAGTAAGATCAGTGCCCGCAGAACCAAGTCATAGTCATAGATGTAACAGCTACATGACTAGAAACTTTTTAGCTTAAAATTGACACCTTACCTGATGATTTTGCAGCTGAGCTGGGTCGACGCACAGTAGTTGCCTTTTGACGATTCATCTTGTTTATACTTTGAATACAGAAATAAAGATAAATACTGTTAGAGCTATGATTTGTATAAGGTATTATTACAATAAAGCTCATTTTGCAACCTTCTTGGGAAAAGGAAAAGGAAAACAGCATAAGTTCAGGTAATTGAGAGGGCAGCAACTGTAAGACCTATCACATCTGACTTTTAGCTGCAAGAGTTATGCCCCGTACACACGGTCGGACTTTGTTCGGACATTCCGAGAACAAAATCCTAGGATTTTTTCTGACGGATGTTGGCTCAAACTTGTCTTGCATACACACGGTCACACACAGTTGTCGGAAAATCTGATCGTTCTAAACGCGGTGACGTAAAACACGTACATCTGGACTATAAACAGGGCAGTGGCCAATAGCTTTCATCTCTTTATTTATTCTGAGCATGCGTGGCACTTTGTCCATCGGATTTGTGTACACACGATCGGAATTTCCGACAACGGATTTTGTTGTCGGAAAATTTTATATCCTGCTCTCAAACTTTGTGTGTCGGAAAATCCGATGGAAAATGTGTGATGGAGCCTACACACGGTCGGAATTTCCGACAACAAGGTCCTATCACACATTTTCCGTCGGAAAATCCGACCGTGTGTACGGGGCATTATTCTTAAATAAACTAAGTACAGCCAAATAAGGGGATAAGTATAAATTGTTCACATGTATGCCTGCAAAATTATAGTTTTAAAATGTTTCAACCTTGTGCTAGTCAATAAATGCATATCAATATAGCATTAGTATTTATTATTTTAGATGCTTGCAGCTTTGTATTTATTGACTGTTGTGTGAATTTCCTTATTTTTTCTATAATTTTAAAACTGATATTTTTTTTCTTTTAACTTACTGGCCAGTGCAGAGTTCCCTATATTGCTATTTTGTATATTCCTAAAATTTTGACTGCCTGTACCAGAAGAAATAACAAATGTGGGTTTTTTTTGGGGGGGGGGGGCTGTTTTTTTTTTTCTATTTGTGAATTTACTTTAAAGCGGTATTAAACCCAAAAGCAAACATTATACAACAGCTTACCAGTTCTTAGATTTTTTTTTAGCCATTCTTTCCTTTATTTTCCACGGGTGATCTGGCCAGTAAGTCTGCTGTTTTTCAAAAGAACAAGCTGTCCTGCAGATGTAGCAGTTAGAGGGTTGAAGCAAACCATTTACTACTAACAGGGATGCTTACAATGATCGGCTTTTTTAATGAAAAAACCATTATACCAAAAAGGAAAAAAAACAGTTTGCTCTAACTGCTTATAAAGTGTTAGCTGGAGTTTGGCTTCAATTTGTAAGTATCTAAATCTACTAGTACAGGGTTCTCCAAACTTTCTAAGCAAAGGGCCGGTTTACTGTCCTTCAGGCTTTAGGAGGCCCAGACGGTGGCCAGTGGGAGTAGAAAATGCCCCGGCATCTGTACCCCATCATTGTTTTTAATGGGAGAAATAATGCCACATTGTTTATCAATGAGAAGAATAGTGCTCCATTGATGATGTCAGTAGGGGGAATGCTCCAACATTGGTGTCAGTTGGTGGAATAGTGCCCCAAGGGCCAGATCAAGGGCCACAACCGGCCCCCGGGCCGCAGTTTGAAAACCACGGTACTAGTACATCTAACACTGCATCTATGTCATTCTTTGAAACATTACCAAATATCAAAAAAAAAAGGAATTGACTTATCACGTGCAATATAAAAACAAACAAACAAAAAAAAAAAACACACAAACATCGCATGCCACAACTGTTAGTGAAATGACCCCTGAACAGGATAGCAAAAACATGGAAGTGAGAGCATTTGGAAATATGAAAGTGAAAAATAGAAATATTTTTTAAAGTAAATTCTGCAATAGCCCCTCATATGTGCTCACTAGAAATATCCTTGACTTTTAATAAATTGGTCTAGATACAGTTTAACAGAACATGGTGCATCTAACTATCACAATAAGAGTTTATTATAATGAAACTGATCATGATTAGCATGATCCAATTCAATGGCAGCCCGACTGCCAGTGTGAGACCTTTAACACGGGACGGAAAACTACTGATCCCAAAAACTAGATAAGATAATGAAGTGGAGAACAAGTCATTATTACATACTATACTACACATTAACACATGACTCTCATGATGTATAAAATTCTGTATACTGTACACACACACACTCTAACATTGATAAAACTGCTTTCTATCCCTGATCCAGAACGTTACATGAGTGTGTCTTAGCTTAATAATGTACTTCAATAAGTAACATTTCAGCATCTTTCCATGACTTTCATCAAGAACACCAAGCTGTAAAAATGATTTATTCATAACAGAAATGTGGATGCTGCCAATGCTGATCTTTGCTTCTGAAAATTTTAACTGCATAGTGCCGACATCTTTTGCTTTGAAACACACTGAAGCACTGACACAGAAAAATGATTAAGGGCCAGTTCACACCACATGCAGTCCAGTGCGTTTTTTTTCTGCATCAAAACACATGGAAAGTAGGTTATCTGGTTTTCAATGGCATAGGTCACACCAGTGCTTGCAGTTCCAGTACGTTCCAGAAAAAAAAAAGAACATGCTGCATTTTTCCTGCACTGGACTGTACTGGAACGCTGTAAAGCACATTAAAAACGCACTGGAATGCACAGAAACGCACTGGAACACAGATGTCCTTAATTAAGGTTAAGAAAGAAAAAGAAAGTGAAAAAAAAATACACTGGACTGCACCAAAAACGCGCATGCAGAAAAGCATCTGGAATGCATCCGGACTGCTTTTCTATGATGTGAACTGGCCCTAAGATATTATGACTTCTGATTTCCCTACATGTTTTGTGTCAGTGAGTAGTAATAACGAAAGCGAAGTAATAACAGGCAGGCAAAAAGCATTTTCTGTAGAAGCTCAGCGCAGAAGGCATCATGCGCGCTGGAAGCTGGTAACACTGCTGTTAGAGGCGTCATGCGTTTTGTTTTATTGCCTCTAAATGTCCATGCGTGTTAGCCTATGTGCTCATGCACACACACCAGAGAGAAAGGGGGAGCAGAAGAGAAAGAAAGGAAGCACATGAGAAAGAAAGGAAGCACATGAGAGGAAGATGAGCGAGAGCAAGAAATAAAACAAGAGAGAGAAAGAGAAGAAAAGAGAAAAAATTAATACCTTAACTGCCAAGGGTTTCTGGTTCATATTACGGTATTAAGGTCTATTGGGTTGCTGAAGCAGTTTACATTTTTTTAATCTGCCAATAAAAAGCATAAATCAAATAAACATACAAAAGGCTTTTTTTAAAGATTTATAGAAAAATTATGAAAACAATACACAAAAATTAAACAAGGTATGTATAAGCGGTTTGGTTCAGATACAACATTAATTTAAAAAAAAATACACAACAACTTAAACCATCGATTTAACGGTTCCAAAATACAATTAAATTCCCAGCATGTGCCACTGTCACATTGGTTGTGCTCTCAACCAACAAAGTCAAACCATTAAATGACTTGGGTCTTAGCTGTCATTGTGGCAGATGAAGATCAAACAGGCTAAGATGGCAGCTTCCTTGGCTGAAAACGATAGAAGAACTTTGCACAGGTTGAGTTGATGTCATCGGTCTGCTTCGGACACCCCCAATCAGACTTTAACACAGTGTCTTCATAGTAATTCTTAAAGTGATTGTAAAGTCTTGGGGTTTTTTTTATAAAAAAACATGTCATACTTACCTCCTTTGTGCAGTTGGTTTTGCATAGGGCAGCCCGGATCCTCCTCTTCTCGGGTCCCTCTTCGCTGCTCCTGGCCCCTCCCTCCTGAAGAGTGCCCCCACAGTAAGCAGCTTGCTATGGGGGCACCTGAGCTGAGTGTCCATTCAGGTACGGAGCTGCCGTTCAGCCCTGTCCCCCTCTTTCTCCTGATCGACTGACTTTGATTGACAGCCGCAGGAGCCAATGGCGTCGCTGTTGTGTCTCAGCCAATCAGGAGGGAGAGTCAGAGATGGCCGAGGGACTCATGGACATCGCTGGACAGAGATGGGGCTCAGGTAAGTATTAGGGGGGCTGAGAGAGGCTGCTACATACAGAAGGCTTTTTATCTTAATGAATAGAATGTTTTAGGGTAAAAAACCTTTTGCCTTTACAACTCCTTTAACCACTTGCCGCCCGCCCTATTACAAAATGACGGCGGCAAAGTGGTTTGACATTCCTGACCGGACGTCATATGACGTGATCAGGATATCGAGCCGCTGCGCACCCATGGGGGCGCGCATCGCTGCGAGCGTTGTTGCAGGGTGTCAGTCTGACACGCTCCAACACCGATCTAGGTAAAGAGTCTCTGACGGAGACTCTTTACCACGCGATCAGCCGTGTCCAATCACGGCTGATCACGATTTAAATAGGAAGAGACTGTTATCGGCTTTTCCTCACTTGCGTCTGACAGACGCGAGTAGAGGAGAGCCGATCGGCTGCTCTCCTGACAGGGGGGTCTGTGCTGATTGTTTATCAACACAGCCCCCCCTCGGATCCTACCCAGGACCACCAGTGAAGCCGCCCAGGACCACCAGGGAAGCCAGCCACACTGGACCACCAGGTATGCCCCCTAGACTCCCAGGGAAATACTAATCAGTGCAAAGGCAGCTGCCAATCAATGCCCAGGCAGCTGCCAATCAGTGCCTACTCCAGTGCCACCAGGGATGCCGTGTATCAGTGCCGCGTATCAGTGCCGCCCAATAGTGCCGCCTATCCGTGCCCAGCAGTGCCAACCAGTGCCACCCATGAGTGCCCAGTGCCACCTATCAATGCCCATCAGTGCTGCAAATCAGTGCCACCCATCAGTGCCGCCTACCGGTGCCCATCGTCAGTGCCCGTCAGTGCCGTCTTATCAGTGCCCATCAGTGAAAGAGAAAACTTACTTATTTACAATTTTTTTTAACAGAAACAAAAGCAAAACTTTTATTTTTTTCAAAATTTTCGGTCTTTTTTTATGTTTAGCAAAAAATAAAAACCACAGAGGTGATCAAATACCGCCAAAAGAAAGCTCTATTTGTGGGAACAAAATGCTAAAAATTTAGTTTGGGTACAGTGTAGCATCAACGCGCAATTCTAATTCAAACTGCGACAGCTCTGAAAGCTGAAAATTGGTATGGGCAGGAAGGTGTCTAAGTGCCCTGTATTGAAGTGGTTAAGGTGAGAGGCTGCTTCGGTGTCTGATCTGTGTTGCACATTGGTAGCTATAGTCTATAACTGCGCTGACACCAGGATTTACAGAACTGTGCCATCTTTGAGACAGCATCTTAGTTTAGGAAGCAGCTGCTTACTCTGGATGATGCCTGAACTGCAAGAGAAAATTAGATGAAGTCATTGTTTATGGAATGTTGTGGACTCAATCAGAGGTAACAGCTATCTGTAAGTGGTAAATGTACACGTTACTTAGAACATGCTATACGTACTTGACATAACGGTCTTGATACATCCTCGCCCCCACCCCCTGCTGAGTGCCCCAGAGCAAATATGCTTAAACATTACGTTGAACGGCCTGAGGCAGCCTTGCGTTTAAGACCCTTAAAGTGGTTGTAAAGCCAAAAGGCTTTTTGCTTTATTGCATTAAAGGGGTTGTAAACCCTCGTGTTTTTTCACCTTAATGCATCCTATGCATTAAAGTGAAAAAACACCTGGCAGTGACCGGCCCCCCAGCCCCCCCGTTTCACTTACTTGAGGCCTGTATTTGTCAGCGGAGACGCGCCCTTCCTCTCTCCACGGGTCCTGTCTCTTGATTGGATAGATTGATAGGAGCGCAGCCATTGGCACCCGCCGCTGTCAATCAAATCCAATGATGTGAGAGACTGGGGGGGGGGGGGCACAAATGCTGGACTCGGGAGCGCAAGGTAGCCCCCCCCCCCCCCCCGGGGGAGCGCTTCTCCTAGGGGGTTATCTGATGTGGAGAGAAGCCGCCGGGGGACCCCAGAAGACGAAGTTCGGGGCCACTATGCAAAACGAGCTGCACAGTGGAGTTAAGTATCATATGTTATTTAAATTAATTAATTAAATTAAAAAAAAAAAAAAAAAAACAGCCTTTACAATCACTTTAAGGTAAATAAAAAAAAAAAAAACTCCAATAGTTGATCCCCCCACCACCATTACTAAATAATTACCTGAGAACTGGAAACATGTTATATGAGGCTAATAGAGATCAATGCTATTATCCTAATCAATGTTCCCACTATAGACTGCTGAGGTCGGAGGGCCGCACATCATATACCAAAGGGGCGCATGTGGCCCTTGGGCCGTAATTTGGGCACCAGGGCTATAGACGAAAGCTCAGCTGCGAGCCCACAGGTGTTCCATGGTAGGAAGCAGCTACCTATAGGGGCGCACAGAGACAAGGAGCTGAGAGCGACAGTGGGGGGCCCCAGAAGAGGTGGTTCATGGGCACTCTGCGCAATACCTTTGCACAGAGCAGGTTAGTGCAACATGTTTGTTATTTTTAAAAGTTTATATATACCCTTTACAACAGCTTTAATGCTGAGGCTCTGAACTGAAAAATATACAGTGCATCCAGAAAGTATTCACAGCGCTTCACTTTTTCCACATTTTGTTATGTTACAGCCTTATTCCAAAATGGATTAAATTCTTTATTTTCCTCAAAACTCTACAAACAATTCCCCATAACGGAAAAAAAAATCCCATGTACAGAAGTATTCACAGCCTTTGCTCAATACTTTGTTGAAGCACCAATTACAGCCTCAGGTCTTTTAGAGTATGATGCTACAAGCTTCGCACACCTATTTTTGAGCAGTTTCTCCCATTCTTTGCAGGACCTCTCAAGCTCCATTAGGATGATGGGGAGCATCGGTGCACAGCCATTTTCAGATATCTCCAGAGACGTTCAAATCGAGTTCAAGTCTGGGCTCTGGCTGGGCCACTCAAGTACATTCACAGTGTTGTCCCGTAGCCACTCCTTTGTTATCTTGGTTGTGTGCTTAGGGTCATTGTCCTGTTGGAAGATGAACCTTTGTCCCAGTCTGAGGTCCAGAGCGCGTGTCTGTACATTGCTGCATTCATCTTCCCCTCGATCCTGACTAGTCTCCCAGTTCCTGCCGCTGAAAAACATCCCCACAGCATGATGCTGCCACCACCATGCTTCACTGTAGGGATGGTATTTGCCAGGTGATGAGCGGTGCCTGGTTTCCTTCAGACATGACGCTTGCTATTCAGGCCAAAGAGTTCAATCTTTGTTTCATCAGACCAGAGAATTTTGTTTCTCATGGTCTGAGAGTCCTTCAGGTGCCTTTTGGCAAACTCCAGGTGGGCTGTCATGTGCCTTTTACTGCATTGTTAACTGTGGGACCTTATATAGACAGGTGTGTGCCTTTCCAAAGCGTGTCCAATCAACTGAATTGACCACAGGTGGACTCCAATCAAGTTGTAGAAACATCTCAGTGCTGGTTTACACTGCAGCTTTGTCCAAAATCGGATGCGATTTGCACTGCAGTGCAAATCACATGCGATCTCTGTGCGATGCGATTTCAGCCATATAGATAGTATGGCTGAATTTGCATCGCATTCGGATCAAACTTGCAAAGGACACTTTTTTTGGTCCGCAGTAGAATCAGATCTCATGGGTGTTAACACTCATGTGATCCGTTTCCTGTCCGAATTTGCAGATCACACTGCGATATGCGAATTGACACTCCCAGCAGTTCGCATAGGGCAGTGTGAACTGCCGCCGGGAGACATGCAATGCGGGAACCTGCAGTGGATTCACAGGGTTCCCGCATCGCAGCAGTGTGAACCGGCACCTAATGATGATCAGTGGAAACAGGATGCACCAAAGCTCAGTTTTGAGCGTCATGGCAAAGGCTGTGAATACTTAAGTACTGTAATATTTTTTACTATTTTCATTTTTATTAAAATATGCAAAGATTTCAAACAAACTTCTTTCACATTGTCATTATGGGGTATTGTTTGTAGAAGTAAATGCCCTTTGAATACTTTCCAGATGCACTGTACAGTTCCTTGAAAAGTTACAACCAAAAACGTAAATGTATTTTATTGGGATTTTATGTGATAGACCAACACAAAGTGGCACATAATTGTAAAGTGGTTCACCCTCCAGCAGGATAACGACCCTAAACATACAGCCAGAGCTACAATGAAATGGTTTAGATCAAAGCATATTCATGCGTTAGAATGGCCCAAAATCCAGACCTAAATCCAATTGAGAATCTGTGACAAGATTTGAAAATTTCTGTTCACGGATGCTCTTCATCCAATCTGACAGAGCTTGAGCTATTTTGCAAAGAAGAATGGGCAAAAAATGTCACTCTAGATGTGCAAAGCTGGTAGAACAGTGGTTCTCAACTTCTGTCCTCAGGACCCACTAACAGGCCAGATTTTAAGTATTACCTTGGGGAGATACAGACTAGAATACTGTAATCATTGAGCAGCAAATGAGATCACCTGTGATGTATTTCAGTTAGGGATGCACCGAAATTTCGGCTGCCAAAACATATCGTCCGAAAATGGCCTTTTCGGCAATATGCCGAAAGAGAATTCACGCCGATAATGGAGCCGAAAATGGGGCGGAGCCGCCCATCACGGGGGCGCCATTCTGGAGCACCCGTCCTTACTCTGTCCTCCTCGCCCATGCTGCAGGCGGCCCGTGGGGTCTCCGTATAATGTCCCCCTCTCCCCGAACAGTGGCTGCATATGGATCCTCAGCCGATGTGTAAATCAGCTGTGCAGGAGCTCGGTCACGCTGTTTACTCTGAAAGTGAAAGCAAGGGAGAGGTGTCTAACAGTTTGTGCTGTGCTCTCTGCCTCCCCTACAGTGCAGTACCCGGCATGGAGATTGAAGGTACAAGAGCTGCAGCTGCCAATTTTTTAAAAGGCTGTCTATTGATGTTTGTATGCATGTGTGTGTGTGTTTATGTGTGTGTGTTTATTTTGTCACTGGCAGGGAAGGGGTTAAGTGTGTTCCCTCAGTGTGTTCTAACTGTAGGGGGATGGGCTGGCAGGGACATGACAGATTACTGTTCCCAATCACCTGGGAACAGTAGATCTGACATGTCCCTTCAGAACAGGGAATCGCCTTGTTTATAAAGGCAGTTCCCTGTTCCGCCTCTGCAATAGGTGATCGCGGGTTGCCTGCGGACATCGAGTTCGCCTGACCCACAAACGTGCGCCACCTGTTATCGCTCCTGCCCGAGCCGCCGTACAGCTCGTGGAAGGTGTTGAGGATCAAATCCACAGAAAAAAAAAAAAGAATGCAGCTAATGTCCTTACTTGTTATATACATAAAAGGGTTAAGTTAAAGAAATAAAGTCTCAATTTTTTTGTTTTAAAAAACCCAAATATGTCATACTTACCACCTCTGTGCAGTTGTTTTGCACAGAACCAAGATCCTCCTCTTCTCCCGCACTCGTCTCTCCCTCCTGTCAAGTGCCCCCACAGCAAGCAGCTTGCTTTAAGGGCAACCGAGCCGCATGTGTCCATTCAGACAAGGATCCTCTCTCTCCTCATTGGCTCACTGAATTACTGACTTTGACAGCAGTGGAGTCAATGGCACTTCGCTGCTGTCTCAGCCAATGAGGAGGGTGCAACATCGCTGGATAGAGATGGGCTCAGGTAAGTATGGGGGGGGGGGGGGGGCTGCTTCACACAGAAGGTTTTTTAGCTTAATGCATAGAATGCATTAAGCTAAAAAAAACTTCTGCCTTTACAGCCCCTTTAAGAATAAATACATGAACAGTATTTTTTAAAACTAGAGTTTTGTGTCAATTTAATGTCACTACATGTCAAGATGAAGCACCTCCTTTCCTCCTGGGGTCAAGTTTCAGACACTTATTTCCACCCAATTGTCAAACGATAGAGCCTCTACCGTCCACTGAGAATCTTGCAATGACAATGTGCAGTACTTGGTGTCAGAAGAGGTGGGGCAACATGGAGAAAGTCAGAGACCTTAGAACTCCTATACTGCTTGGACCCAGCATCCGGGCCCTCCCCAAGCACAAAATAATTGATATGAAGACGGATTCTTTTGGCACTTTGCCAAAAAGAGTAATCTATACATTCTAGTAGGCATGACAGGTTTACCTAAAACTAAACCGGTGCTTTGTGAAGTGACAGGAGCACCTTAAAGTGGGAGTAAACTCCCTTGGTTGATTCTTACCTATAGGTAAGTCTATAATAATGCTTACCTATAGGTACAGTAAATATCTCCTAAACATGTGCCGTTTAGGAGATAGTTACTTTAGAAGCAACCGGTGGCGTTACCAGCGTATGCGCTCTGAAGGAACGGCATACCTGTGCCGTTCCTTCACAGCCCTTTGCCGTAAACAGTGACTCAGGCGTGCATGCGCGGGAGTGACGTAACCATGACCATTTATACCGCTGAATTCCGCCAGCCTGGAAGGAAGACATGAAGACATCGCTCCTACAGCAGTGACCACTGGGGGTGCGCACCACTGGGGGGCTTCGTTTTCAGGTGTGTCTGTCATAATGTGCTAGTATGGGGGACCTGGGTCCTGCCCCAGGGAACAAGGATCAATGCAAAAAAAAGTTATAAAAACGGACGTTTTTTTCGGGAGCAGTGATTTTAATAATGCTTAAAGTGAAACAATAAAAGTGTAATATCCCTTTAAATTTCGTAGCTGGGGGGTGTCTATAGTATGCCTGTAAAGGGGCGCATGTTTCCCATGTTTAGAATAGTCTGACAGCAAAATGACATTTCAAAGGAAAAAAAGTCATTTAAAACTACTCGCGGCTATTAATGCATTGCCGGTCCGACAATACACATAAAAGTTTATTGATAAAAACGGCAGGGGAACCCCAAACCAAAATTTAAAAAAAAAATGACGTGGGGGGTCCCCCTAAATTCCATACCAGGCCCTTCAGGTCTGGTATGGATATTAAGAGGAACCCCGCGCCAAAATTAAAAAAAAAAAAAACGGCGTGGGGTCCCCCCAAAAATCCATAGCAGACCCTTATCCGAGCACGCAACCTGGCAGGCTGCAGGAAAAGAGGGGGGGTGAGAGAGCGCCCCCCCTCCTGAAGCGTACCAGGCCACATGCCCTCAACATTGGGAGGGTGCTTTGGGGTGGCCCCCCAAAACACCTTGTCCCCATGTTGATGAGGACAAGGGCCTCATCCCCACAACCCTGGCCAGTGGTTGTGGGGGTCTGTGGGCGGGGGGCTTATCGGAATCTGGAAGCCCCCTTTAACAAGGGGACCCCCAGATCCCACCCCCCCGTGTGAAATGGTAAGGGGGTACAAAAGTACCCCTACCATTTCACTAAAAAACTCTCAAAAATGTTAAAAATGACAAGAGACAGTTTTTGATAATTCCTTAATTTAAATACTTTTTCTTTCTTCTATCTTCCTTCATCTGGTTCTTCCTCCGGTGTTCTCGTCCAGCATCTCCTCCGCGGCGTCTTCTTCCCTTCTTCTCCTCGGGCCGCTCCGCATCCATGGCATGGAGGGAGGCTCCCGCTCTTCTCTTCATCTTCTTCTCCTTTTCGGGCCGCTCCGAACCCATGCTGGCATGGAGGGAGACTCCCGCTGT
Source organism: Lithobates septentrionalis (assembly GCA_037952835.1). Classification (NCBI taxonomy): domain Eukaryota; kingdom Metazoa; phylum Chordata; class Amphibia; order Anura; family Ranidae; genus Lithobates; species Lithobates septentrionalis. Next base: position 751,677 of record JBBDGP010001932.1, on the reverse strand, counting down.
GCGACGCTTCTCCTCTTCTGAAGGTTCTTAAATAACGGGGGGAGGGGCCACCCGGTGACCCCGCCCCCTCTGACGCACGGTGACTTGACGGGACTTACCTGTGGCATTCCCTGTGACGCCACATGGAAGTCCCCGTGCCTCAGAGAGGGGTGGGGTCACCAGGTGCCCCCCCCCCTTAAGAACCGTCAGAAGAGGAGAAGCGTCACACAGCGGGAGCCTCCCTCCATGCATGGATGCGGAGCAGCCCGAAAAGAAGAAGAGAAGAAGATGAAGAGAAGATGAAGAGAAAAAGATGAAGAGAAGAGCAGGAGCCTCCCTCCATGCCATGGATGCGGAGCAGCCCGAGGAGAAGAAGGGAAGAAGACGCCGCGGAGGAGATGCTGGACGAGAACACCGGAGGAAGAACCAGAAGAAGATGAAGATGAAGATGAAGGAAGATAGAAGATAGAAGAAAGAAGAAAGAAGAAGCATTTAAATAAAGGAATTGTCAAAAACTGTCTCTTGTCATTTTTAACATTTTTGACAGTTTTTTAGTGAAATGGTAGGCCCTTACCATTTCACACAGGGGGGAGGGCTGGGATCTGGGGGTCCTCTTGTTAAAGGGGGCTTCCAGATTCCGATAAGCCCCCCGCCCGCAAACCCCCACAACCACCGGCCAGGGTTGTGGGGATGAGGCCCTTGTCCTCATCAACATGGGGACAAGGCGTTTTGGGGGACTACCCCAAAGCACCCTCCCAATGTTGAGGGCATGTTGCCTGGTACGGTAAAGGAGGGGGGGCGCTCTCTCGTCCCCCCCTCTTTTCCTGCGGCCTGCCAGGTTGCATGCTCGGATAAGGGTCTGGTATGGATGAGTTGGTGAAGCAGTAAGAAGCAGATTTTCTTTTGGCTCTTTACAGTACATTGACTAAATGAGTACAGATACCCTGTTTGCTGTCTGGAAAGGATACAGATTTATGTGTGAGGATCGCCTATAGCAAGTAATGGGTTGTGTACTGAAGTTTTGTCTTGCACAATATTTAAAAGGGAGATTTGTTGATTTTACATATTGTTTGAGCTCATCACCTGTGGATTTTGTAATCATTTATTCACTATTGCAATAGTGTTTAGTTTTAATTTGAGTACATTTTTATTTTTTATAATTCAAAGGAATCACACTAGTTTTGACTTAAAAGAGAAGCATGTTTTTTTTTTTTAGATTCATACTTACCTAGGTGGGTGCAGCACTAGATCAATGCTGCATCTGTCCCCCGCCGGCTCTAAGACTGAGAACCGAGCGATCGAAGAGCACTGATCACTCGGTTCGTAGAACTCCATGTGCAGAGAGCTGGTGACTGCCAGTAACTGGCTCTCTGCTCTGCCCCCTCATGCTCACTGGAGCACTGGGCTGTGAAGGGGGCGGCTCACTGAGAGCCTGAGCTAGGTGCCGGTTCAGGCATGTGGGCCGATCCTGACTTTGTCACGATCTTGCCCCAGCCTGGACCGGCTTGGGAATTCAGTCTGCTGAAAACGGGTCACAGGAGTGTATAATGAACTGCACTCCTGTGATCCACAGAAGAAGTACAGCCAAACGAGCTTTGGTTGTACTAATCCAAGTTTTTCTGAGTCCTGTATTTGGATGATTAGTGTGCTGCTTTTTCTGTTTGACATTCAGTACAGAATTCTCCCTCTGGTTTTAGGATTAAAATATACCTGTTGCTTTGCCCTGAGCAGTGAGCACTGAACGGTTTTAAAGCAAATCTACTGTTATTTTTATTCTTCTAAATCTGCCCCTGCAAAAGAGCCAGAGTCCGCGGCCCTGGAAGGAAGAGGGGCGAAGATGGACGCGGCCTGCACAGGGGACAGCACGGGCTTCATTTGCAGGTAAGTGTCATATAATGGGCTAGTATGCATTGCATACTAGCCCATTATGCTTTTAATTTGCAGGCCTTGCAGGGAGCAAAAGAGGAAGTAAAACCCATCAGAGTTTACTTCCTCTTTAAGTTTCTGCAATAAACATATCCAATATTTTTTTTTTTTTATTCTAATTTCTTCAACAATTTAGGCCAATATGCATTCTGCTACATATTTTTGGTAAAAGAAAAAATCCCAATAAGCGTATATTGATTGGTTTGTGCAAAAAATATAGTGTCTACAAACTGAGATATTTTTATTTTTTTTACTAGTAATGGCAGCGACTTACAGCAGGACTGTGATAGTGCGGCAGACAAATCGGACACTAAGTGACACTTTTTGGGGACCAGTGACCATTTGGGGACCACAGTGATCATGCTAAAAATATGCACTGTCACTGTACTAATGACACTGGCAGGGAAGTGGTTAACATCAGGGGCAATCAAAGGGTTAAACGTGTGCCTGATATGTGCTTTACTACTGTGGGGAGGGGGGGCGCATGTACTAGGGGAGGGCATGGATGGGTGCCTCTGCTTAGCAGAGACACAGGATCCATGTCTTCTGTAGTGACAGAATGGTGATCTGCCTTGTTTACCAAACCAGACCGCCGTTCTGCCTGTCTACCAAAGCATCAGCGGGTGCCGGTGGACACTGAGTCCTCCATACCCACCAATCAGCTCCTGTTGTGTCTAATCACAGTGGGAGCTGGCTAGAGCTGCATGATTCTGATTAAAATGAGAGTCCCGATTTTTTTGCTTAGAAGATAGATTACGATTCTCGCTGCGGTTTTTTTTTTTTATTCATTAAAGTGTATTTTTCCCCAAAAAATTGCATTTAAAAGACCGCTGGGCAAATACAGTGTGACATAAAATATTGCAGAAACTGCAATTTTATTCCCTAGGGTCTCTGCTAAAATATATATAATGTTTGGGGGTTCCAAGTAATTTTCTAAGCAAAAAATATTGATTTTAACTTAAGAAAGAAGTGTCAGAAAAAGATTTAGACTTTAAGTGGTTAAACTTCCTGCATTTACAGCTCAGCGAAGCTGGCCCCCCTACAATCAGCACAAATAAAAACTCAAGTGTGTTTCTTTAGTGCTACGTTTGTGCTGTTTTGTGCCGTAAAAATTTTCATTTGTGCTGCTTTTATTTTTAAGATATTAGCAATTGTTTTTTCCAGACTATGACATCACCTAGCCCCCCTACAATGCCCAAATGACACAAAACTGGTCTCGTTGGTTAGTGCTACGTTTGTGCTGTTTTGTGCTGCTAAAAATTCCGTTCTATCTTTTATCGTTTTTGCGTTATTAAAGGTCACCAAAGGTAACTCAGCCCCCCTACAATGCCCAAATGACACAAAACTGGTCTCGTTGGTTAGTGCTACGTTTGTGCTGTTTTGTGCTGCTAAACATTCTGTTCCATCACTTATCGTTTTCGCGTTATTAATGATTTATTAAAGGTCGCCAAAGGTCAGTCAGCCCCCCTACAACGCCCAAATGACACGAAACTGGTCTCGTTGGTTAGTGCTACGTTTGTGCTGCTAACATTTTTATTTGTGCTGTTATGGTTTTTTAAGTTATAACAGTTTATTTTTTTTTTCAAACCCCACTCACTTTGCCCACCCTACAATCAGCACAAATAAAAACTCAAGTGTGTTTCTTTAGTGCTACATTTGTGCTGTTTTGTGCTTTTTAAATTTATGTTCTATCTTTTATCGTTTTTGCGTTATTAATGATTTTTTTAAAGGTCACCAAAAGGTCACTCAGCCCCCCTACAACACCCAAATGACACAAAACTGGTCTCGTTGGTTAGTGCCTCATTTGTGCTGCTAAAATTTGTATTTGTGCTGTTATGTTTTTTTAGTTATAACAGCTTGTTTTTATATTTGTGCTTTTTTTGTGTCATAATAGTTAAAATTTGTGCTGCTTTTATTTTTAAGATAATAGCAATTTGTTTTTTCCAGATGATGACATCACCCCGCTCTCCTGTCACGTACCTGGTTAGTGAGCTCCTGGTTAGAAAGCAGCCATGGGAGCACAGTGAGGTATGAGTGCCTGTGATCAGTCCAGTAGACTGTGTGGTGGCAGCAGTCAGCAGGTGGATGTGGCGGTAGAACCAGCCGGTGGCAGATGAGCTGGCACTGAGCTTGGCTGGTGGCAGACTGTGGGTAAGCAGCTGGAAGCAGGAGACAGATGAGACCTTGCTGGGCTGAAGAGCTGTAGCAGGCTGGATGAGCAGGATGCAGGGTCAGATGAGCCGGGTCCATAATCGTCAGGCAGATCAGGCATAGACGGCACACAACAGGATAGTCGGGTCACAAGCCAAGTCAGCAACAGGAGGTAGATCAGGCAAGAAGAGAAGGCAGAAGCAGAATCCAGAGACAAGCCAAGGTCAGGGCAGGTAGCAGTCAAACGGAGGTCAGGAGCAAGCTGGGTTAGGATCAGAGGTCAAACACAGGAATCAGGAATGAACACACAGAAGCAGCACACCAAATTGCAGCCTGTTTAAATAGTCTGTCTGGTGCCAGCATTGGTGACAGGCTCACGCTCATCTGCCCAGCCAGTTGCCAGTCTGCGCATGCGCATATGTATGTACAGGGAGACATCATTTGTGCTATGGGAAAGCCTTCCCTGACACCCCCTAAAACAGCCAAACAAAATCAAAACGGGCTGGTTGGTTAGTGCCATGTTTGTGTTGGTTTGTGCTTATTTACTTTCCATTCTATCTCCTTTTGTTTTTTAGTTATTGTTGATTTAATAAAGGTCACCAAAGGTTACCCAGCCCCCCTACAAGAGACAAAAGGCATGAAACTGGGCTGGATGGTGCCTCCTTTGTGCTGGTTTGTGCTGTTTAAATATCAGTTCTACTGCATTTTGTTTTTCAGCTATTTACTATTTATTAAAGGTCACCAAAGGTCCCTCAGCCCCCCTCCCCCCTACCTACACATGAAACTGGGTTGGTTGGTTAGTGCTGCGTTTGTGCTGTTAAAATTATTATGTGTGCTGCTTTGATTTCTTAATTGTAAAAGTTTGTTTTTATTTGATCAAACCCCACCCACCCATCAAAACCCAGCCACCCCCTATAAAAGCATAAGGACGTGAAACATCCATTCTCTCAGGTTTTGATATATTAAGTTATTTTTTTATATAGTATATACTATAGTTTTCCACCATGTTTTTGTACAATTTGTATGTAAATATAAGCAACTTTTGTTATTCACTATGTCACTTATGTAACTGTAACTTTATGTACAGTATATTGATATATTACATGCTATAATTGGTTACTTTTAGACCTTTTATTTGTGTTACATTGTACCCATGTTCATGTGTCTGCACATAACAAAAAAACATAACAAAATTTAGTTTTAGGCCCCTTTCACACATGCTGTCCGATCAGGTCCAAATGTTCGTTTTTCAGGCGTACCTGATCGGACACTCCATTCACCTCTACGGAGCAACGTATTTCAGCGGTGACATGTCCGCTGACATCCGCCGTTATCAGATCCACAGTGTATACACATGGATGCATCACTATCAAACACAACAAAAGTAAGAATAAGTGGGCTATACTTCCATTTACTTGATTTGCCCTCAGGTAGCAGTCAAAACATCAAACATGAGGTTGCATAAACTGTAAAAATAAGTGGGTTGATTTTCAATTTACCCTGTAATCTCTAAGGTAGCAGTCAAAACATCAAGCATGAGGTTGCTTAGGCTGTATTAGTGCCTTCCCCCAGGGTACTGTGTGCAGTGTTTACAGAGTCAGGTACAGAGGAGGAGCATTACAAAATAAACTACAGGCTGGGTATAGGGCCTAGCAAGGAACAATGTAAACATTTTTGCTATTATTACAATATGGATTTTACAGTTTAGAAAAAAATGTACTGACTAGTGAAAAGTGTTGTGTAACTTGCACTCCTCTTTCACCTGTTTCCATGCATTGTTAAACAACAAGACACAAATTATGTTCGTTGTCCTCTATATATTTTATCCAGCAAACCAATAGATAAGTACAACTTGGAATTCTCCATTATATTTATGCAAGCATACATGAAAATCATTTTTATTTTTTTTCACATGCACTCTCATTTTGTATGTGAAAGAATAGTTTTAGACTGTTGAAGAAGTGGTGTCTGTGTGAAAGAGAAATGATTAGCATGTGATTCCCACATGTGGAGGGGGTTTGATGAAATATAATGTACAAGATCTCCAAAACCAAACCAGCACAAATGTTATTTTTTTCACAAGTTATCACAAATGCAGCACAAATGAATGGTGTAATTGTTATAGTATCTAATAACATGGGATGCCAAGGGGGTGGGGTTTGATGGGTGGGTGGGGTTTGATCTAATAAAAACAAACTTTTGCAATTAAACAATCAAAGCAGCACACATAATAATTTTAACAGCACAAATGCAGCACTAATCAACCAACCCAGTTTCATGTGTAGGTAGGGGGGAGGGGGGCTGAGTGACCTTTGGTGACCTTTAATAAATAGTAAATAGCTGAAAAACAAAATGCAGTAGAACTGATATTTAAACAGCACAAACCAGCACAAAGGAGGCACCAACCAGCCCAGTTTCATGCCTTTTGTCTCTTGTAGGGGGGCTGGGTAACCTATGATGACCTTTATTAAATCAACAATAACTAAAAAACAAAGGGTGATAGAATGGAAAGTAAATAGGCACAAACCAACACAAACGTGGCACTAACCAACCAGCCCGTTTTGATTTTGTTTGGCTGTTGTAGGGGGTGTCAGGGAAGGCTTTCCCATAGCACAAATGATGTCTCCCTGTACATACATATGCGCAGACTGGCAACTGGCTGGGCAGATGAGCGTGAGCCTGTCACCAATGCTGGCACCAGACAGACTATTTAAACAGGCTGCAATTTGGTGTGCTGCTTCTGTGTGTTCATTCCTGATTCCTGTGTTTGACCTCTGATCCTAACCCAGCTTGCTCCTGACCTCCGTTTGACTGCTACCTGCCCTGACCTTGGCTTGTCTCTGGATTCTGCTTCTGCCTTCTCTTCTTGCCTGATCTACCTCCTGTTGCTGACTTGGCTTGTGACCCGACTATCCTGTTGTGTGCCGTCTATGCCTGATCTGCCTGACCATTATGGACCCGGCTCATCTGAGCCTGCATCCTGCTCATCCAGCCTGCTACAGCTCTTCAGCCCAGCAAGGTCTCATCGGTCTCCTGCTTCCAGCTGCTTACCCACAGTCTGCCATCAGCCAAGCTCAGTGCCAGCTCATCTGCCACCGGCTGGTTCTGCCGCCACATCCACCTGCTGACTGCTGCCACCACGCAGTCTACTGGACTGATCACAGGCACTCATACCTCACTGTGCTCCTATGGCTGCTTTCTAACCAGGAGCTCACTAACCAGGTACGTGACAGGAGAGTGGGGTGATGTCATCATCTGGAAAAAACAAATTGCTATTATCTTAAAAATAAAAGCAGCACAAATTTTAACTATTATGACACAAAAAAAGCACAAATATAAAAACAAGCTGTTATAACTAAAAAACCATAACAGCACAAATACAAATTTTAGCAGCACAAACCAGCACAAATGAGGCACTAACCAATGAGAGACCAGTTTTGTGTCATTTGGGTGTTGTAGGGGGGCTGAGTGACCTTTGGTGACCTTTAAAAAAATCATTAATAACGCAAAAACGATAAAAGATAGAACATAAATTTAAAAAGCACAAAACAGCACAAATGTAGCACTAAAGAAACACACTTGAGTTTTTATTTGTGCTGATTGTAGGGTGGGCAAATTGAGTGGGGTTTGAAAAAAAAAACTGTTATAACTTAAAAACCATAACAGCACAAATAAAAATTTTAGCAGCACAAACGTAGCACTAACCAATGAGACCAGTTTTGTGTCAATTGGGCGTTGTGGGGGGGCTGACTGACCTTTGGTGACCTTTAATAAATCATTAATAACGCAAAAACGATAAAAGATAGAACGGAATTTTTAGCAGCACAAAACAGCACAAACGTAGCACTAACCAACGAGACCAGTTTTGTGTCATTTGGGCATTGTAGGGGGGCTAGGTGATGTCATAGTCTGGAAAAAACAATTGCTAATATCTTAAAAATAAAAGCAGCACAAATGTAAATTTTTACGGCACAAAACAGCACAAATGTAGCACTAAAGAAACACACTTGAGTTTTTATTTGTGCTGATTGTAGGGTGGGCAAAGTGAGTGGGGTTTGAAAAAAAAAAAAAAAACTGTTACAACTTAAAAACCATAACAGCACAAATAAAAATGTTAGCAGGACAAACGTAGCACTAACCAACGAGACCAGTTTCGTGTCATTTGGGCGTTGTAGGGGGGCTGAGTGACCTTTGGTGACCTTTAATAAATCATTAATAACACAAAAACGATAAAAGATAGAACGGAATTTTTAGCAGCACAAAACAGCACAAACGTAGCACTAACCAACGAGACCAGTTTTGTGTCATTTGGGCGTTGTAGGGGGGCTAGGTGATGTCATAGTCTGGAAAAAACAATTGCTAATATCTTAAAAATAAAAGCAGCACAAATGATAATTTTTACGGCACAAAACAGCACAAACGTAGCACTAAAGAAACACACTTAAGTTTTTATTTGTGCTGATTGTAGGGGGCCAGCTTCGCTGAGCTTGCATTTACACCTTGTTGAAAACTTGGCAGACTGCCTGATTTTTTCTTTACAAACAGAAGTGTATCCCTTTGATCTAAGAAGGAAGAGATAATTACAATGTTTCATATTAAAAACTTGGCAGACTGCCCGGATGTTTTCTTTTGACAGCTGAGTGAGCAGATAAATCTCTATACTTGTTATATGAAAGAATCGGCAAACTCTGGAACAGAGATAGTCGGGGGGTTGAATCGAGATTGCGATTTTTTAACGATTAATTGTGCAGCTCTAGAGCTGGCAGCCTGCGGCACGAGCCCCAAACATGGAAGTGCAGAATCACATACTAAATATGTGATCCTGCGCAAGAGAGCCACCTTGCTGCCGTTTATCTACAGTATGTTGTTGGCAGCAGTTGAAATTGAGTAATATCTCACCCCACTCTGCACATAGTCAGTTGCTCTCCATTTTAAGGCACTGCCAAGTTTGTAGAGGCCAATCTGCTCACAGCCTTAACCACTTGCCACCCAGGGCAATTCCGACATTCTCTCCTACATGTAAAAATCTGATTTTTTTTTTGCTAGAAAACTACATAGAACCCCCAAACATTATATATGTTTTTTTTAGCGAAGACCCTGGAGAATACACTGTATTTGCACAGAAATTTTTTGAACGTTTTTTTTTTTTTTAAAACCGTTTTGTGCTTAAAAAAAAAAAAAAAAAAAACAGTAAAGTTAGCCTAATTTGTTTGCATAATGTGAAAGATGAAGTTATGCTGAGTAGATAGATACCCAACATGTCACCCTTCAAAACTGCACACGCTCGTGGAATGGCGCCAAACTTCGGTACATAATAAAAATCCCCATAGGCGACGCTTTAAAAAATTTTACTGGTTACATGTTTTGAGTTACAGAGGAGGTCTAGGGCTAGAATTTTTGCTCTCGTTCTAACGTTCACGGCGATACCTCACATGTGTGGTGTGAACACCATTTTCATATGTGGGCAGGACTTACGTATGCCTTCGCTTCTGCGTGCGAGCACATGGGTACAGGGGCGCTTTAATGTTAACATTGTTAATTTTATTTTTTATTTTTTTTTTTTGTTTCAAAAGTGTTAAACTAACAAAAAAAAATAATTTTTGATCACTTTTATTCCTATTACAAGAAATGTAAACATCCCCTTTAATAGGAATATGGCATGATTGGTCCTCTTTAGAGTGAGATATGGGGTCAATAAGACTCCACATCTCACCTCTAGGCTGGGAAGCCTGAAATAAAAGAAAAAAAACGATCTCGGCTTCCCAGCCGAGGCAGTGCTGTTTGTTTGAATGCAGAGGCCGGGCGTGACGTCATAACATCGCACCCGGCCCCTGAACGATCATAGAGACTGCAGTGACCATCTGGTCCGCCAGAAATCTCTATGGTAAACATCCAGGGCAGCGGATGCGGTCTCCGACTCACCGATGGAAGAGGCGAGTCAGTAGAAGCACCCGAGGGCGGCGGGAGGACGTCCCCTCTCACCGCCCGTAAGAACGATCAAGCGGTGGAACAGCCGCTATGATCATTCTTATTATGTAGGGAATCGCCGGCTGAAAAAGCCGACATCTGAATGATGCCTGTAGCTGCAGGCATCAGACAGCCCAAAGTCAAGGACCTCATATGATGGCCGGCGGGAAGTGGTATGCTAAAGAACATTATTTTTATCAAGTTGTTATGGGTAAATTTCGGCTTTAAAGTGTAAGTTCACCTTTACAAAAAAATCTTTAAGGTGAACCCCCTCATCAGACACCCCCCTGCACCACAGTGATATCCCATTCTAAGCCCTGCTATCGCCACCTCACCGGACCGGAGCTTAGAAATACCCTCGGCATTCTCTCAACTTCTTCCCTGCTGACGGGACGGGCTACGCAGGATCTGATTGGTCGGCCATCCATGCGACAGCGCCAACCAATTAGAATGCTCTGCCCCTCCTAACTGGGTACATTTTGGACATTAAGCCGAGGAGATTTCTAAGCCCCGGTCTGGTGAGGCCTCTATAGAAGGGCTCAGAACGGGAGATAGCTGCGCTGCAGGTTCAGGAAACGGAGGGGGTCCTATGCAAGTTCACCTTACGGATTTTTCTGTGAAGGTGAACTAACCCTTTAAAGAATTTGTAAACCCAACACTTCCTATTCCTGATATGAGCCTGCTGTACCATGTACCTGTATGAGAAAGTATCCTATTCTCTTTGTATTGCTTCCTTTGTGTGAAATCCCTGGTGTTACCGACAGTCCCCTCTGCTTTCCTATTAAAAACTCACCACACTAGATGTGGGAGCACAGCATGGTCAGTTCTCTAGCTGTGCTAAGAACTCAGCCTGCTCTCCTCCAATGATCAGGCTTGTCCTGACACGCACCCCCTGCACAGCCATTTACTGGGAAGACCAGTGTGCTGCTGTTTCTCCTCCCTTCCTCTTATGCCGCTGAGAACAGAGGGAATGTGATCACTTACTTAGAAAAAAAAAAAGGTCAGGGACTTTTCTCCCAACTGGAAACACTAGTACAGCAACCCTTTCAAATTAAATGGGTCGCTGTGCCGGAGGAAGCGTGGCATGCACTGACCACATCATTGTGAGCACTATTTCTATTGTAAACTGAATGGGTGATCGTTTACATATACTTAAAAAATAAAAAAAACAGGGTTTGATAGGACTTTAATCCTTCTTCGGTTACCACAGCAGATGAGCAGTGCCAGACAATAGAACTCACACATATAGTGGTCAGTGCGTGTCACGTTTCCTCCGGCACAGCGGCCCATTTCATTTGAAAGGGTTGCTGTACTAGTGTTTCTAGCTGGGAGAAAAGTCCCTAACCCCTTTTTTTTTTTTTTTTTTAATGTGGCCACACCAAACCGCATGATGCTTTTGCAACATAGGGTATAATACGATTTCCCATGTGTTGGGTGGCATTAGGATTCAATAGCACCCCTGAGCATCTGCAAAAGAGCTGTGTGTTCTGGCAGTGGGTGTGATTTCCATGCATTCTGGCACCCGCAATAGTGTGAACCAAGCCCCATACACATGGGCAGAATGTCGGGAGACGTTTGTCGGTATAAAAAAATAACGGCTGACATTCTGCTTGTGTGTATGTCGGTGTGTCCGATAGAAGCCGGACGTTTGGCTGGTGTCTGTCGGATGACCATGCTGGAAAACCAGCAGCCAACCGCCTCCGGATCAGCACTCTCAGCCAATGGCAGAAAGCGCTGATTGGAGTGTTCTGGCGGGGGGGGGCATCCCTCTGCTCAGCGGTGGGAGATCGCCAAACTAACCGGAGCGCTCAATTTTTTTTCCGTGCAACCCACGGGGTGGCACCAAAAACAAAAGAGAGACTGTAGTGTGCACCCGGCATAGTCGGAACGCGTATTGTAGTGCCCATTTTTCACGCAATGCGAACAGGGCACCCCCATTCACGTAAAAAAGACACGCTGACACTTGCAGTCCTCCTCAGGTGACGTAGCTCTGGCTCAGCCTATTGTACTAGGAGACCTCCACACAATGCTGAGGCCTGCTCTGTCCCAGCCCCCGGCATTGGCCTCACACACACCGGCTTCAATGACAAATCAGCGTGCCCACACCTCCCTCCCCCCACCTCGCTGTACAGCGCTTACCTGCAATGCCACAAGGGCCGTACTGCGGGGTACAGAGACGGGAGGTGTCAGGGGCGCACCTGAGGGGGGCTCCTCACCACAACAACAACCGCCACTTTTACCGAATGCACCCCACTTCCGGGAACTGTGCGTCACGGAGGACGTCGCATGCACGTTAAAAAAAACTCCGCCTCCTGTGCGTTCCATTCACTCACAGGGCTTCCCTGACGTGCCGTGGCGGGAAAGCGGCGTAGTTTGGTTTGTGGGGTTCGCTGTGGCGTGCCGACGTTGTTGTAGAGCTCCAGGTCGCTTGTGTGCACTTAGAGAATGCTGGGACTTGTGGTTCCACAGCAGCTGGAGAGACACCGGGTGACGTTTAGTGCCCGGGGACAGTCACCGTGGTGACTGGAACGTGTGTTGTAGAATGATATCTGTGAACAATAGACACTCTACTAGTCATGTCTGGTGGCTGACACAAGACAGTTTTAAGCCTCATGTACACTGCTATGTTTTTGTTTTTTTTCCTAATGCGGCAAAACGGACGTTTTAAATGCGGGTTACTATCTGTCAAGTTAAAGAGGGAGTCCACCTACAGAAAAAAATATTAAAAGCCAACAGCTACAAATACTGTAGCTGCTGACTTTTAATAAATGGACACTTACCTGTCCTGGAGTCCAGCGATGTCGGCAGCCGAAGCCGATCAATCTCTCGGCTGCTGCCGCCGCCATTCCCTGTGAGGGAATCAGGAAGTGAAGCGTTGCGGCTTCACTTCCCGGTTCCCTACTGTGCAAGTTGCGCTGCGCGTCCTCAGTGGTCCCCGCTGTCTCCTGGGACCCGTGTGTTTCCCAGGAGATAGCGGGGGATGGGCTGGGGCGTGACTCCCGTGGGAGTCTATTCCAGGAAGTGGGTGCAAATACCTGTAGTTGAGCGGAAGTTCCACTTTTGGGTGGACCTCCGCTTTAAATCGTTCAGGAGAGGTTGTAAAAATGTCCTGTGTACATTAAGCCTTATAGGTCATTGTTTATTTAGGAAACCATCCCATGTAATGGTGCCAGACATCCCAACCTGCAAAAACTCATTTCAGGGAGGTGGCGCTCCACACCCGCGTACACCCCCCTCCCCCGCGGCAAATTATTTTTTTAAATCTATTCAATATTTTTTTTTGCTTCTGGGGAAGGGGGTGGGGGGTATGTGGCAGTGGATGGTGTCAGTAGTTTTTATTTTTCTGTATTGATTTTTTGTTTTTTTTATAATTAAATTTCTTTCACAATTCTTTTTGGGGGGAGGGGTTGAGGCAGTGGACAGTATTGGTAGGGCAGGGGGAGTGGTGTTAGTAGTGTTTTTTTTTTGTTTGTTTATGCTTTCATTTTTTACATATTATTTATTTATTTTACAATTATTATTTATTTTTATTTTTTGGGGGCTTTGGTGAGATATCAGGGTTCTAAACAGACCCCTGACATCTCCCCTTTGAGACAGAGAAGGGACTGAGGACTGAAGATGAATGGAGAGGTGACAGCGGCTCCTGTCCATTCATAAACTCAAGCAGAGTAATCAGTTTACTCTACTCAGTTAACACAGGAGTGATCTCCCTCACTGTGTCCAATTCAGAAAAGGAAGGGGTCGGTAAATTGCATATTTACCCAGCCCCTTCCTCCGCTCTCCACCCTGACAGATCCCCCTCAGCAGGCGGGAGAGGAGAAGAGGGAAGCCGGATGTGGGGGGGCAGAGGAGAACAGGGGGAGGGGCGGAGAAGGACAGGGGACCGGAGGAGCAGCACACAGGGGACAGCGGGGAGTGATCGGTGCGGCGGGGGGACAGCTGTGAACACTGATCTCCCTGTATAGATTTTTTTTTTTTTTTTTTTAACAATCAGGAGTGCTTTATTGAAAAGTATAAAATACAGTACAAAAGAAAAAAGGAGTAACACAGACCATGTGTATAGAAGTACATACAATTACGGACCATAGATTTGATTGGAGATAATCTCTTGCTCACATATTTGTTGTCATATCATTTTCAAAGCATCTACCACAATTCTGTAAGCAATTACTCATAAACCATATTAGATAAACCCCTCAGGTACTACAGTCAGTTATCAGCTCGTCCATGGCAACCAAACCTTGTCGAACTTCCATGGGCATCCCCGACTAGTGTACGTCAGTCTGTATAGGGGCAAAGCTTTGTTAATTCTCTTTTCCCAGGAGGATAGGGTCGGAGGTTCAGCAGAGGTCCACCTAGCAAGGATCTCTTTTTTTGCATAGTAGAAGAGAAGTGAAATTAAAATTTTGCTATGGTGCGACCTGTGTTCATCCTCATGTATTCCTAATAGGGCTATCTCAGGTGTTTTAGGAACAGACAAATCCATTCTAAGATTCAAATGATCATACACTCCCAGCCAGAACCTCGACAGAGTAGGGCAATCCCAGAACATGTGGAGAAAAGGGCCAACCTGGGTTTGACATCTAGGGCAATGAGGATCTCTATCAGGATATATTCTGGATAGCCTCGCCGGAGTAAAATATACCCTATGCAAAAATTTTATTTGTGTCAGTTTATCCCCGGCTGATATTACCAGTTTTGGACCCTGCTCCAAGGCGGTCTCCCAGTCCTCTCTATCCAACGTGGGAATGTCCGACTTCCAGGTATTCCACAACCTGTCCATCTTAGGCAGCTCCCTGGGCAACAGCGTATTATATATGGCAGACAGGGGTTTCACCAGATCCTCACTAGACAGCAATTCTTCTAACGGATCTAATTGTATTAGTGGAGGAACAGGGAATTGTGCCCGGGTCGCATGCCGCAACTGAGCATACCGGAAAAACATCCATCCCGGGAGCCTATATGTCCTTGACATTAGTGCAAAGGACAACAATTCTCCATTGGGCATTATATCTCTTAGGGTTTTGATTCCAAATCCTGCCCACAACTGGGGGTCAGGAATTGTTCGGTAGTGGGGCAACTGAGGGTTCCCCCAAAGAGGCTGTACAGGCGCCCACCGTTCCCCCAAGGAGAAACTCCTTCTAGCCGTTCTCCACACCTGCAGTGTTGCTTTAGTTGGGGCAGGAAGGTCCACATATGCTTTCACCCCCCTATAGACCAAATTTTGGAGATCCTGCATCGAGCCCAGCTTCGCCGCCTCCACGCATACTGCCGCATTAGAACGTTTCCCCTCAAACCACCAGTACGCCGTCACTAGCATCGCCGCCCAATAATAAAGTCTAAAGTTGGGGAGAGCAAGGCCCCCCAATTGTGTAGGAAGCTGTAGTGTGGACTTGGCTAGACGTGGAACAGCTGCATTCCAAATGAACGAAATAATTTGTTTGTCTATTTCCTGAAAGAAAGACGCCGGAAGCCAAATCGGACTATTTCTAAAAAGATAAGTAAATTTGGGTAGAAGCATCATCTTCAAAATGTTTATACGCCCCAACAGATTCAAGGGTAGTCCAGACCATGCACGGCATCTCTCTTTGAGGAGGTTAAGCAATGGAAGTATATTCAAATTATAGTATTGAGTGACGTCCCTGGATACTCGAACCCCGAGGTACTTGAACTCCGAAACCCATTGGAGGGGCATATCACCCATCGCCACAGGTGTCCCACCGTCCAGAGGGAAGAGGATCGATTTAGACCAATTTATCCGAATCCCTGATGCAGCACCACATCTATTAAAGATGGCCAAAGCGGCCACCAGAGATGGCCCTGCATCATTTAGATAAAGAAGTGCGTCGTCCGCATACAATGAAATCTTCTCCTCAAGTCTACCAATCCGCATCCCCCTGACCTCTGAAGATTCTCTTACTAAAATCGCCAATGGTTCCAGAGCAAGAGCAAATAGACTAGGTGACAGTGGGCACCCCTGACGAGTGCCTCTGTGGAGTGGGAAAGGATCCGAAATCCTATCGTTGGTGCGTACCCTGGCCCTTGGTGCCCTATAGAGTAGCCTGATCCATTGGCGAAAGCCGGGACCAAAACCAAACCTCTCCAGCACTTCCCCAAGAAAATCCCACTCCACAGAGTCAAACGCCTTCTCAGCGTCCAAGGAGGCGATCACTCTATCCCCACTGTTATCCCTGTATAGATTTTTAGCTGACAGCCATGGGAAGGAGAGAAGCGGCTGTCGGCTAAAAATTTATACAGGGAGATCGGTGTTTACAGCTGTTCCCCGCCACGCCAATCATTCCCGGGATATTGGGAGGTTGCTTGCGGGTGTGCGGTAGCCGCCGCAGAAATGCGGGAGACTTGGGATGTCTGTGGTGCACCGAAATGAAAATTCCCGCGCCAAAACGAAAATGAAAGTTCACAATGCACTTGGCCGAAATCCAAAATAGACAGTTTATGTATAAGTAAAGGCAAAACTTTTTTTTTTAGTATTGGATAGAGAGAAGAGGGATTAGAACGCATGTTAGGTTTATTGCTGTTTGTGTTCTTGTTGGGGAGATTCACCCTCTCTATATGCTCTGTTTACCATTATCATTGAAAATACAATCACTAATTTTGTGTTGTCCCCAGAAAAGTAATAGAAGGGAAATCTTCCAATGAGAACACTAGTTCTGGTGACCTGGGAGTCCCCAAGGAATTCCTTTAATTTGCAGGGATTTCTTCTCACTTCCTGTTTGGCTATGGGAAAGGAAGTGAAGGGAAATCTCCACAATGGGACACATGAAAAACAAAGTTTTGCCTATAGTTCTACTTTGATGTGGCTGGAGTTTTTGTATTGAAGTCACTAGGGGGCGTTTTTGCATTAAAGTCAAAGGGACGTGATTTTGCATCAAAGTTACTGGGGGGCGTTTTTGCATTGAAGTCTATGCGACATGATTTTGCATTGAAATCCAAGGGAATTGATTTTGAATGCTAAATATACCAAAGTATATACACTCATGCCAAAAAGGGAATTAAATTAAATCTGAAGTGCTATGTAGCAGCTGCTGTAGCAAACACACAAGTAAGTATAGTGTTAAAGCGGAGTTCAACCCAAAAGTGGAACTTCCGCTTTAAGTACTTGTGACCCCCTGACATGCCACATTTGCCTCCCTCCCTGCAATCTTCTGGGACACGTAACAGGCGCCAGAAGATTGCCCGACCATTCATAACACGCAGCACACTTGCAATGCCAGTGCCACAGAGAGGAGGGGGAGAGAGCGAGGCTTTGGGCGGCCGCTTCTCTGGACTGTGGGACAGGTGAGTGTCTGTTTATTAAAAGTCAGCAGCTACACTTTTTGTAGCTGCTGACTTTTAAATGGGTGGAACTCCGCTTTAAGTGAATGTATTGCATCAGTTTAATTGTTTTAGTTCACATGAATTGTGTGTAAATTTTAATCCTTATTCACCTATAATATTTATATGCACTGTTCACTTTAAGACTAGTTTTTTTGTTAGACCAGGGTAGCTAGCGCTGTTTCTTCACATGGAGTCACCCCGGTGGATAACGGAACAATTGGAGTCACCCCACGGGAATTTATTTTGCATTGAAGTCTGTGGGGCATGACATTGCATTGAAGTCTATGGGGTGCAATTTTGCATTGAAGTCTATGGGGCGCAATTTTGCATTGAAGTCTATGGGGCGCAATTTTTGCATTGACGTCTGTGGGGCGCAATTTTGCATTGACGTCTGTGGGGCGCAATTTTGCATTGACGTCTGTGGGGCGCAATTTTGCATTGACGTCTGTGGGGCGCAATTTTGCATTGACGTCTGTGGGGCGCAATTTTGCATTGAAGTCTGTGGGGCGCAATTTTGCATTGAAGTCTGTGGGGCGCAATTTTGCATTGAAGTCTGTGGGGCGCAATTTTGCATTGAAGTCTGTGGGGCGCCACTTTGCATTTGAAGTCACTAGGGGGCGTATTTGCATTGAAGTCTATGGGATGTGTTACATTGGGTCTCTTTTTTCCTTCATCACAATGTGGAAGAAAAATCAGGATGGACACAAATCTCGCATATCTTCCCCTGACTAGTCCGTTAGGATCAATGGCACAACCATTAACCTTTCCCCACATGCAAAGGTCCTAGCTGTAATCCTGGTCTCTGAACTCTCCTTTCAGCCCCACATCCAATCACTGTCCAAAGCTTGGCGCCTCAACCTCGGCATCATCTCACAATTAACACCTCTTCCTAACCAATGACACCACAAAGATCTTAATTGCTTGTTATCTCTGGACTCGACTATTGCAACTCCCTCCTCATAGACTTACCTCTGTGCAGGCTATCCCCCATTGAGTCTAATCATGAATGCTGCTGCCAGACTCATCCACCATCCATTACCAACCATTCAGTGTCTGCTACCCCTCTCTGCCAATTCCTGCACTGGCTTCCCATTGCCCAACAACTTAAATTAAAAACAGTAAGGCCTCATGCAAACTGTACGTTAAAATAATGTTATAAAAACGCCAGTAGCTTTGCAGTGAGTTTTTCAACGTTTTTGCAATATCGTTTATTAGCGGTTTTTAGCATTCTTCTGCGTTAGCGTTTTTTATTTTTATTTTTTTTTTAATGGATCAAAAACGTTAAACACTGGTGAGCGAGGTGTTTGAGCGTTTATCAGCGTTAGAGCGTTTTTACAGCTGAAAAACGTCTCTCAGAACCCACTAGTTTTGTTTTTTGTTTTTTTACTGCTCAAAAACACCACTGCCCAAAACTGCTGATAACAGCATATGTGTGCATGGACACATAGGATAACATGATGGAGAGTTTAATGACTGTAGAAAAAACCGTCTATACCCAAAAACAGCTGTTGTAAAAACGTCAAAAAACATCCAGTGTGCATGAGGCCTAACAGCTACAAAGACATCCACAACTCTGCCCCCAGCTACATCAGTAACCTAGTCTCAAAATACCAACTAAATCATTCTCTTCATTCCTCCCAAGACCTCCTGCTTTCTAGCTCCCTTGTCTCCTCCTCCCATGCTCGCCTCCTGGATTTTTTCAAGCCTCTTCCATCCTATGTGTAGCAAGGTCTCTGGCCTTGTCCAGTCTAATGAGAACTTTCTGGGTCAAAACTAGCTGACATCCTTCAATATGTGGTGGGTTGTGAGGCATAGTGGTTGCAAAGATGGTGTATCTCATTGGGCGCCAGATACTACTTGGATGTAAAAGAGGTTTTATTTTTTTTTGGCAGTCCTTTTGTATTTTTAGGGGAAAGAGGGTTAGGGCCAGGACACCCTTAGTTGCAAATAGGGATGAGCTTTATGTTCGGGTCGAGCATGAGTTCGACTCGAACATTGGCTGTTCGCCCGTTCGTCGTAAAAAGAACATTATGGGCCGTTCGCGTCAAATTCGAGCGGCGCATAATGGCCCATAATGCACTGCGGGAGCGCAGTGCATTGCTGTCCGATGATTGGCCAAGCATGCACTATGATCTGCATGCTTTGGCCAATCACAGCGCCGTCAGCAAAGGGAGCCATAATTGGCCAAAGGCAGGGTGCCTTTGGCCAATTATGACTCAGGGTTAAGTCCACACCCCACACTATATAAGGCTGCCTGCACGTCGGCCCTGTGTAGTGTGTTGCTGGCGTTGACCGAGAGCGTGTCATTTCATTTAGATTGAGCAGGCAGGTGATTCAGTTAGCTGCAGTGTATTTATTATTATTATATATATATATATATATATATATATATATATATATATATATATATATATATATATATATTCTCCATCCAGGCTTGTGTGTGTATGTATGTATATAATATATACCGTATTTATCGGCGTATAACACGCACTTTTTTCCCCTTAAAATCAGGGGAAAATCGTGGGTGCGTGTTAAACGCCGATCCCCACTGTCTGTGTGCCAAAAAAGAGCGAGCGCCGCGAAAAAACAGAGCGCCGCCGGAAAAAGACCGAGCCGAGTGCTCGGCTCCACTCGCAGTCACGCTGTCCCGCCTCCCTGCTGTCTCTGAAAGGATGAGGAGCGAGTGCTGACAAAAAGGACCGAGCCGAGTGCTCGGCTCCACTCGCAGTCCCGCCCAGCTCCTTTGATGGACATAACACTCCGTCCAATGGCAGGACTGGGCGGGACGCCGAGCCGAGTACACAGTATACTCGGCTCGGTCTTTTTCGGAAGCGCTCGCTTCTCACCCTCAGCAGGGAGGCGGGGCGGCGTGACGAGCCGAGTACACAGGCTCTGTCTATCTCGGCGGCAGATTTAAATGGCGCACACGGCACTGGGCAAGGCTGCACTGGGCAAGGCTGCAATGGGCAAGGCTGCATATGACAATGGGCAAGGCTGAAAATGGCACTTAGCAAGGCTGCAAACGGCACTGGGCAAGCTGCAAATGGACACTGATCATTCTGCAATGATGGACAAGGTTACAGATGAACACTGATGAGGCTGCATTGATGGGCATTTAAATGTAAGTGTTTTTTCCTTAATCTTCCCTCCTAAACTTGGGGTGCGTGTTATATGCCGATAAATATATAATTAGTGGGGATAGAAATTTGAGCACATCTCTGGAGAGATTTAAAAATGGCTGTCCACCAACGTTTACCATCCAACCTGACAGAACTGGAGAGGAATGGCAGAGGATCCCCAAATCCAGGTGTGAAAAACTTGTTGCATCTTTCCCAAAAAGACTCATGGCTGTATTAGATCAAAAGGGGGCTTCTACTAAATACTGAGCAAAGGGTCTGAATACTTAGGACTATGTGATATTTTAGTTTTTCTTTTTTTAATAAATCTGCAAAAATGTCAACAATTCTGTGTTTTTCTGTCAATATGGGGTGCTGTGTGAACATAATGAGGAAAAAAAAAGAACTTAAATGATTTTAGCAAATGGCTGCAATATAACAAAGTGAAAAATTTAAGGGGGTCTGAATACTTTCCACCCCCACTGTGTGTGTGTGTGTGTGTGTGTGTGTATATATAGATACAGTGGCTTGCGAAAGTATTCGGCCCCCTTGAACTTTTCAACCTTTTGCCACATTTTAGGCTTCAAACATAAAGATATAAAATTTTTATTTTTTGTGAAGAATCACCAACAAGTGGGACACAATTGTGAAGTGGAACAAAATCTTTTGGATTTTTGAAACTTTTTTAACTAATAAAAAAATGAAAAGTGGGGCGTGCAAAATTATTCGGCCCCCTTGCGTTAATACTTTGTAGAGCCACCTTTTGCTGCGATTACAGGTGCAAGTCGCTTGGGGTATGTCTCTATCAGTTTTGCACATCGAGAGACTGAAATTCTTGCCCATTCTTCCTTGCAAAACAGCTCGAGCTCAGTGAGGTTGGATGGAGAGCGTTTGTGAACAGCAGTTTTCAGCTCTTTCCACAGATTCTCGATTAGATTCAGGTCTGGACTTTGACTTGGCCATTCTAACACCTGGATACGTTTATTTGTGAACCATTCCTTTGTAGATTTTGCTGTATGTTTGGGATCATTGTCTTGTTGGAAGATAAATCTCCGTCCCAGTTTCAGGTCTTTTGCAGACTCCAACAGATTTTCATCCAGAATGGTCCTGTATTTGGCTGCGTCCATCTTCCCCTCAATTTTAACCATCTTCCCTGTCCCTGCTGAAGAAAAGCAGGCCCACACCATGATGCTGCCA